>LPNX010967223.1:97639-292113 GCA_001517045.1 Pseudotsuga menziesii | reverse complement strand
CACCACAGCAAAATGGTGTTGCTGAGAGGAAGAACAGATCACTGAAGGAGATGGAAACATGCATGATGGAGGCCAAAACTTTTCCACCAAAGTACTAGGCCGAAGCTATCAACTGTGCAGCCTATATCCAGAATAGGGTGCCTCACAAACAGCTTTATGGCATGACTCCCTTCGAAGCATGGAGTGGGCACAAGTCAGATGTGACCCATTTCAGGATTTTTGGCTCAAAGGCATGGGCTAGAATCCCGACAGAGAAGAGGAAGGTTTTGCAGCCCCAAATCCAAGAGTGAATTTTTGTTGGATACTATGAATATTCAAAAGGTTACAAGTTGATAAACTTGAGCACAAACAAATACTTCATTGAAAGGTGTGTTCAGTTTGAAGAAGAACCCCTTGCAGAAGTGGAAGTTGGTGAAGCCTCTTCACCACCTGAACCTGAAGAAGTAAGTAAAGAGTTTGTTGAACATGATGATTCTGATTTGTCTGATGGAGATGAGTTTATTGCAGACCCAAACAGCCCCACAAGGCCTAAATGGGCAGCCAAGACACTACATGCAGCAGGTGAGCTAGATGGGGATCCCAATGACCCAAGGAGGACTAGATCTCAATTTGAGAGTGGTCTGTGCATGAAGGATCCTATGTTTGCTGAAAAATGATATTTGATGGTGGAGTCTGATCCTAAAACATATGAAGAAGCAGCAGGAGATCCAATATGGCAAGCTTCCATGAAGGAGGAGTTCATCTCACTCCAGAAGAGTAACACATGGGAGCTAGTGGATCTTCCTCTAGGGAGAAAACTAGTACAGTGTAAGTGGGTCTATAAGACCAAATTTGCTGCTGATGGTTCACCAGTGAAGTACAAGGCTATATTGGTAGATAAAGGCTACTCATAGGTTCATGGCATCGATTACAATGAGACCTTTTCCCCAGTGGCAAAGATGGATTCCATCAGGCTAGCTCTAGCCATTGCAACCTCAAGGAAATGGGAGGTACATCACATGGATGTAAAATGTGCCTTTTTGAATGGAGATCTCACTGAGGAGATATATATGCAGCAGCCTCAAGGTTTTACTACTAACCCTTCTCTTGTGTGCAGGTTGAGAAAGTCATTGTATGGGCTAAAGCAAGCCCCTAGGGCTTGGTATGCCAAGATAGATAGCTTCTTGCTATCTCTGAATTTTGTTCGGTGCAAATCAGATCCGAATGTCTATTTGAAGTCTGTTAATGGTTAATTAATGATCATTGTGTTATATTTTGATGACCTCCTCCTTACAGGAAGCTCATAGGCTGAGATTGCTTCCTTAAAAGGAGCTATGAACCAAGCCTTTTCCATGACAGATTTGGGGCTCTTAAGTCAATTTCTGGCGCTTGAGATTGCTCAAAGAAAAGCTGGAATAAAGGTGCACCAATCCAAGTATGCCTTGGGTTTGCTGATCAAATTCAGAATGCAAGAATTCAAAGCAAGCAAAACTCCTTTCCTTTCAGGAGTGAAGCTAGAGGAAGATGATTCTCCACCGATGGTAAACAATACACTGTATAGGAAATTGATTGGATGTTTATTGTATTTGACACATACTCGACCTGATATTTGTTATGCAGTAAGTGTGGCTTCTAGATTCATGGATCAGCCTCATGAGATCCATTGGAAAGCAGCCAAAAGGATCCTTAACTTTGTTCAGGGAACAAGGACACATGGGATCTTCTATAAGGCAAAATCTAATCTTGATTTGATTGAATTTACTGACAGTGATTGGGAAGGTGATAGCACAGACAGAAATTACACTTTAGGATATGTGTTCATGCTTGCAGAAGGGCCAATCAGCTGGTCAAGCAAGAAACAGAGTGCCATTGCACTCTCATCTACAGAAGCTGAGTACAGAGGAGTTCTTAATGCAGCAACTCAGTGTCTATGGTTGCAGGGTTTACTTGGAGAGTGTGGTTTTGAACCTGAGTACTCAACTACCATCTACTATGATAACCAGAGTACCATTCAAATCTACAAGGATCCAGTTCAGAAGCAGAGAACCAGACACATTGAGATTCACATGCACTACATTAGAGAGCTTGTGCATGATGGCACCATTCACCTACTCTTATGTTCATCTTCAGAACAAGTAGCTGATATCTTCACCAAATAATTTTGTGAGAAGACCTTCAGCACTCTCAAATCACTACTGGGGATTCCTTATCATGCTGTAAAGGCATGAGTGGAGACAAGATTCTACAATTTTGTTTTACAGTCCATGTTTAAGGGAGGATTTTCCCAAGTTGGTTTTGCCTCTTTCCTTGTTTATTTGGACATGAAGTATGTAAAGGGTGACTAATACTTGTTGCTAGGCCCTATATATTTTGATTTATTACTCATAAATTCAGGCTTAAGGGGGGGTGTTAGAATAATCAACCCATAGTATTACCCACTTAGACATTAATTCATTTATTTTTTTCTTATTTGCCTAGTTCATGTGTCCCACCTTGTGCAAGTTGTTAATTGCCTATCCATAGAGGTCAAAATTGCCATATTTGACTCATGTAGCACTTGGGAAAGTATTAGGAATCAAATATACTTTATTCCTGGCCTCCTAGGCGCCCTTCTGCTTTTTCTGCTTTATTGCCTGCTTTTTCAGTGTTTTAAGGCACATAGGAAAGCAAGACTAGGTGAGGTGAACTAGTTTTTTGTCCTCTTCATCCTCCATTCTTTTCTCCATGAAAAAGCATATATGAGCTTCCATTCCACTACTCTTTAGCTTGCCCATGCACTCTTGCCAATTCGTGAGCTCCATGAAAAATTTGGGATCATCTTTTTACACCTATGGGGGATTTGCCTATTTTGAGTAAGCCTGCTTTATGCTAGTTTTGGATGCCTCCTTATGCATTCGACCTCTTGATGTATTCTATATATTCAAAAACCTATGTTATTACAGGGTTGTCTATTGTACACTCAGTTAATATAATTTTGTGTTACAGCTCCATATTCAGTCTCCATTGTTAGCAATTTTGCATGATCAATTGATAATTGTTGTGGGTAAAATTAATCTACTGCTGGCCTGAATTTCTACAATGATCGAAAGGTATCACACACAAAACAAATATCTTAGTATCTTTATTTTGATCAACCATATCTTTATCACCTCGACATATTGGGATACTATATTCATGAATTTTACCGTTTATATTGTGTCTATCAATGTAATTATTTATTTAGATTATCATGATGTTGGGTCCACTTTCTTACCAATCATTATTTCAAAACCAATAAGAAAAACCTATACTTCTGATATAGATCTCCCATATGTCGTAGACAATAACATGAATAGGTTTTTTTGCATAAGTCTGGTTCATTGTATTTGTGTGATAAAAGTTTGATGGGTATCTCCATAGATTATCATGATTCATGTGGATGTCTTCATATTTTAAGGGACCTTCCTTTTAGGAATTTATTTCTGCACAAAATAGTTGGTCTTACTCAATGGAAATTAAATTCAATCCTTCTTTCTTAGAGAAAATGAGTTTATCATTTTTGTATTTTTAATACTTGCTCCAATTTTGTTGTTATTCATAGTATCAAAAAACTTGTATTTATACACTAGAGAAATATCCTATTGAAATATTGAAAGGTGATTGAAATATCCTATTGAAACATTGAAAAGTGATTTATATCAATTTGTTTGTGTGAAAAAAATTGTTTCAAATGTACAAAAGAGGATCATTGTACTATTGCAATGTGTGATTTCCATGCATGATGCATATTTAAAATTATATGCATCTACCATTCTAGGTGAAACTTTTGATTTCCATGTACGTTCTTAAAAAATAGCCCTTCCAGCTTACCGAAAAACTCAGTAATATGCTATAGAATCCAACTGGCTCATTTTGAGGGAAGTTTTTCTTCACAAAGAAAAGTATGCAGATATTTCCAATGAGATAAACCAATGTAATCCCATGGAAATGGATATTGGAACATGGGAAAGCGGTACTTGACAAGTTGTGTATGCCATTTAACTTGAAGGATAAATGGTGTAATATGAACAAGAGTAATTACTGAAGCATGTACATACATGGATGAATTAATTATGTCTATCTTGTTCCCAATCTTCCTCTTTGGAGGAAAACTGCTTGGAATCTCATGTGTAATCTCAACATATCCTTCTAGCATTCTACTCAATTATACTAATACTTCCTTCTTAGTGTCACATTTTTCAACATGATTGGACTTTATGCCATCTAAGACTCTTATTTGCACCATTTCATAACACTCCTTGGTATCCTTTATTGCATTTATGAAGTTATTTGTAAATAACAACACTTCTCTTTGGCCCTTATCTTTAATTGACAACTAAATTATTTTTATATCCTTTATAATGTCCCAAGTTCTTCTCAAAAGATTTATATCTCCATTGGGAATCCACAAACTACTTATATTTTACATTTTAGTCCTTCATTTGGCTTGGACTTGAGCATCCATTTTATTTATATGTTTGACAAAATGATTCTATATCATCACTCATTTGGACATGTTGAGTGAAAATTTGTCATATCTAAAACACTTCTTAGATTATTTTGATGCATAAAATTCAATGATCACCAAAAGAGTGTGTGCTCTGGAATGAAAAATATATATAGAATCATACCATACTGATATGTCGTAAGAGTTGTCAGCTAACGAACTGTAAATGAAAACAGATTATCAACATTGTCTATCAGAAGAGTTGTATCACGTTTGTTTGTCTGTTTTTGAAGTTTCAACCATGCTATCTCCACTTATGCTAATGTTTCTATCTACATGAATAATAGGTGTTTGGTATTTTTGTAAGTCTAGACTAGCTTGAATCTCCAAATCTTCATATATGCAAGGCAGTTTTCTATGACATTCTATTATCACTTCGGATGTTTTGTAAGCGAGTAAAGACGTACTCGTGGTTTAAGTGAATTTCTGAGCTCAACAAGTTGACAATAATCAATATTTGTTTTGCATGAGGGAACAACTTGAGGCCACATTCAGAAGTAATAATGAAACAGTGATTCATCATCCTTCTATTTTATGTTGAACAAAAGTTTCATGCTAATATCATAGGTCTAGCTATGTCAAAGTGTCCAACAAAGGCATCTATGAATTGTTGGAAGTGACTAATAGATTTAGTGCTAGTTGGTGAAACCATCTAAGAGCTTCAGCCCTGAATGAATTAGGGGAAGTTTCAATATAATGTTGTTTTGAGGCATCCACCCAGAACAAGTATCAACAAAAGCATTAGCATGGGAAGCATGGTCTTGGCTAGGGACTCAACTATTGATATTTTGAATTCCTTTATTATTATTATTATTTTAATGCTAAGTGTTAAAATTGGTTCTATTTCAATTTGCAGGCTAGGTTTCTACAAGCAGCAGTAAATTGGAAGAAGAGTATAGGCTTCAATGGTAACATTTTTTCTTAAACCTATACTTCTAGAAGATTAGGAAAAATTGTGCCTGGGTGATATTGTGAAGGAACCCAGTGCCTTGCTTTAATGTTAGTTTATGTCAAACTTCAAAGCTTAATTGAAGGGATGCCAAATTTTCACTTTAGCATGGATAAACCTTCTTGTTTTGGTTATAGGAACTCTTCTAATTGAACCCAAAGCACAAGAGCCTACAAAACACCATTAAATATCAATCCTTCTTTAAGTTTTTATATAAATTCATTGTTTTATGTCTTCATCTCCATCTATTGTACTATTAGAAGTTGACAGGTTTTCCAGTAATTTAAGATTTGGTTATCCTTTTTTCTAGGTATGATTGGCATGCTACAACAACAATGGGTTTCCTGCAGATATATGGACTTGAAGGTGTATATTTATTCAATTCCTGATGCTTTTCGTTTGTCAGAATGTTGCATATACTTATGTAAAGTATTCTAGCCTCCTAACTGCACATCATTTTTTTGAATTTTGATCCAACCTCTGCACATAGCATTTTTTGAAATTTGAAGTAATTCATCCCTGATTACGACATATTTTTAACATCTTAACATTGTGTATATTATCCTTTGGTTACAGCTAGACATTTGATTTTTTTTATTAATGAATTCATGTAATTTAGAAGGGACGGCCATGATTTTCTTTTGTAATATCAAATTTCCATCTCCACTGCATTTGATATGGTTGGAATTTGTTGATGCATGTTTAAAACCACACTTTAATACTGCACAATGTTGCATGTACATAGTTCTTGTAGTTTTTATTACAAAATGAAGCCATTCCTTGTCCTGCAAGGACTTTGGCCTTGGATGTTTTCTGGTGGCATTTATTTGGACTTTTGGCTTTTCACCATCATGTGCATATTAAGGGATTGTGTTTGGGCATATTCCTTGTCTCATAGATTCATGATTTTCCCTATATTTTTGCAGTCTCCTGTAAACCATGTTTGGGAATGATTCTTGAAATTGTTTCTTTTAGTTCTAACATGTGTTGTTTTTAGTTGCTAAATTGCTAATCAATTTCTACATTTGACATTGATGGACTGCAATCCAAATAATTTTAAACTAAACATTGAGTGCAACCATGCAACCCTCTCTAGGTACAGGTAAGCAAACTTTCCACTAACGTTCTATCAAACCGCTAATTCTAGTGTCATTGGATTCTGGTAAATTTAGTGTAAAGTCTTTCAGTTATCCACACCTTGATAGTTTTATTTCCTTGTGATTTCTCCTAATGACCAAATTATATGTTTATTTATGAATGTTTACAGTCCCGTAGTAAAATGGATTATATCTTTGGGAATTAATATATGATGACTTTTTTCAGCTGTCATCATGAGCTGGAAATGGCATGAATTTATGGGATGCTTGGTAATATTGATGCAAACACTGGATATTCCCAAACAGGTAATGGGGCTTATAGTCCTGTTTTATTTGATTGAATTCATAAGTTTCCACTTTCGAACAATGGATCGCATCCCTTTCTGAGCTAATATTTTATATTTTGTATTCAACATGTCTAGGTTGGGATACTGATCAATTTCTCATAGATAATAGTGAATCAATTTTGATCATGTTGAATGTTAGAATGTAAGCCTTTACTTGCTTTTTATCCAGAGAAGTCTCTAACTGCTTTCATGTTTATCAATGTCATAAAAATTGTAAAATCCTACTTACACAACATCTTTACCTTTTATTCAGGGTGGGATTGCACCTGGTGGTTTCAACTTTGATGCAAAACTGTAAGTAATCTGGAAGTCGTCAACCTATACATTCCTCATTATGACCAACCACAAAATATTTGTGTGTTCAAGACATTCAAAAGTTACCACTATTACTACATGTTTAAGTGAACTTCACTACACCGCTTCTTGAATGGAAACCTATCAATTTTTTTTGTTAATTCTACCACAAGGTATTGCTTTTTCGATGGTGTTTCGATGCTTTTGTTGAAGCTCTGACACCTTCATCTGATGGTCAACCGATGATTTTGTTAAAGCTTTGACACCTTTCCCGTCGAATATTCAACGCTTTCCAAAAAACCACCGACGGATTTTCCATGACTCCGACACTTCATCCCATTGGAAGACCGACCCTTCAAGTGTTGGTAAGTGTTGGATATTTGACACTTTTTCCATGAATACAACACTTCATCCCGTCGGAAGACCGACCCTTCAATTTTCGGTAAGTGTCAGATATTCGACGATTTTTCCATGACTTTGACACTTCATCCCGTTGGAAGACCGACCCTTCAAGTGTCGGTAAGTGTCATATATTCGACGATTTTTGCAAGTTTTTAGTGACACTTTGAAATATATAACTCTCAAATATGTGACACCATGGTTGAATCAGATCTTCTACCAGCATTGATAACACGTCGAATATCCGACGGTATGCCATCGACGACCAAAAAAAGTGCATGTGTCGAAGATGCAACAGAGAAGTGTCGAATTTTAGACATGCAAGGTGTCAGATTTTGGGCTCAATTTCTGTTGTTCTTGTAATTATTTTGAGCACTTGAACCAATTGTACAACTTCCATGAAAATGTAAATTGGATGTATAAAACTTTTTACGCAAAGGAATTCATGGAGATGGCGGCCAGAGAACAATTCCACTACCTTATCTTCTAGACATGATATCTTGGGGAGAACCTTGAATTCCACATATGATACCTTTGTGATCGTGTCAAGTACATGTTGACTACCACTCCTTCATTTAGACCAAATTCCCTCCTTCACACTTATTTAGAAAGTTTAGATCTTAATAGAGAGAGACCTTTCCTAGGGAACATGTTGTATCCAAGTCTTCTAGTACTTCCACATCATTCAGAGCATCATGATAATCATCCATCAAATTTTTCTTCACTTTCACCTTTTATGATAGGAGAGATTCATCGACTATCAAGAGAAATTCATAGATTAGCAACATCCCTCCTCATCAACAAGTGGTAGTTTTTCAAGTGCTTGAGCACATCCTTTTGATGCCTCCTGTCGAGATATTTGTTTCAAGTTCTTAAGCACATCCTTTAGATTCCATTGGTTGAAACATTTATTTTGAGTTTCTTGAGAGGGTTCCTCTCTTCTCTAGGAATCCTATATTTGTATCTTTGTGTTTAATTGACGATAGATTTTAGATTCTAGTCCTTTGACCTTAGAGGATATATCTACTTTTATAGGAGCTGCACTCACTCTCATGGTCCCATTCCCAC
Organism: Pseudotsuga menziesii; assembly: GCA_001517045.1. Lineage (NCBI taxonomy): Eukaryota > Viridiplantae > Streptophyta > Pinopsida > Pinales > Pinaceae > Pseudotsuga > Pseudotsuga menziesii. Next base: position 283,455 of record LPNX010967223.1, on the reverse strand, counting down.
TATGTATTGTTTCTTATGTACCTAGCAGTCCATATTACCTATTTATGGTCACTTGTTGTACATTAATTAAATTATTTTATCTTATAAACATTGTTGTACTTAGTAGTCCCATTGGCCTTTTTGTGGTCACTGGTTGGAAATTAATAATATTATCTTATCTTATGCAACAAATGTTAAGATTTTAGTAGGAATGTCTTGGATCCCATCCACCATTTCTAAGTACCTTGAGTTTAGCCATGCCAGACCAAGTGGGGAATCTAACAACCCTTATCAGTCCCTTTTGTCTTACTCATTGTTGGAAAGATGAGAATAGTGAACCAATTTGCTTGATTGTTGGAAATATTCACTGAAATCGAGAAAGGAAAGATCAAGGTCAGAGGAGTAATGCAAAAAATGCAGAATGGACGGCGTCCAAAAATTGCAGAAATTCAACAAATTTATTTTGAAATCAATGGACCTTGTAGATGGGGCTTGCGACCTTGAGGAACAGCCTTGATTTGTTGCTTCTTTAGTTTATGGATAAGCCAATAGTCACTTTAGAAGTGGGTAGTTGTAAACTAGAAAATAAGGGGTAGAATTAATATTATCCTTTTTGTTAGGGTTTTAGTTCATAGAGAGCTTAATGAAATGATGGGTAGAGAGAATATTGTTGAAGGCTGACACTAGTCAAACTAAGAAGTTCCATATATTTTCAACATTCATTAGAGCGAGAGAATCAAAATAAACCAACACAAACCTGGTTTTTGCAATAAAGAGAGATAAACCAACGGAAAAGTAAAATCTCATTGTGCTCGGTGCTCGGCAACATGTTTCCAAGGCTTATTCAAATTTTACCTCCTCCTTTTGGTCATCATTTTTTGTGGTTGATAGGGAGAACTATGTACTGTAGCTTGTTTTCCATTCTCCTTGAAAATTTCAACTAAAAATCACTAAGATACTGGGGTACCCTTATCACTTGTAATTATTTTGGCTACTTGAAGCAAGCATACAACTTCCATGAAAAAGTAAATTTCCTGTATGACTATCATTACTAGTGTTCTTACAGGGAATATAACTAGTCATTTTTAAATACCTTTCAATAACAAAAAAATATAGCCATTTCTCTCTATGTTCATGGAACCATTAATAAAATCACTGTGTTACCAAGCTGGAGGATAAAGAAGCAAATTAGGTAAAAAATAAAAGTAATCCAATATACTTCGCATGTAAATTGCTCAAACTTGGATGCCTTTCTTTCGTCCTCCTAGGGAAAATTAATCTTTATTCACTGTGTTTCTATATATACAGTTTGGAATTCACTGAGGTTTTAATGAAATTGCAACTAAATTTATACCTTGTCAAACACTTTTCAGTTTAGTTTGTAAGCACCATGATCACTTTTTAGATAATCATTCCTTGGAAAAATATTGGTGTCCCACCGATTGTGAGCTTCTCTACTTCTCCAATGACTTTAAAGTTTAAACTCAAACTAACAACCCTAAGATTTTGTATATTGATTCTAAATGGATAATACAAGATGTTCTTTAGGAAGGTTTTCCTTCAGCAAAATATAGAGAGGTGATTATGTGGAAGCCTCTAAGCAAAATGATTATTATATAGACTATCCTTTGGAAGTTAAAAATTCAGTTGATTATCAAGGACATAGTTCCAGTTACATGTGCTTGTAAGGATATATATCCCTAATCATAATTGGAACTCTTAAGAATCGATGTAAATGATAGACCTCATAAGATGTCAAGGTTTATACCTACCCAAGATGTGAGATGAAATTTTCATGCAATGACAAAAGATGATATCTCATATTGGAGATAAATAAATAAGATTAGAAGGGATTGCTAAGTGTTAAGTTTGGGTGCGCCTTTGTAAAATCAGCATGACACAAATTGTAGTGTTTCTAAATGGAAAAATGATTAGCAATGTGTTTTCCTTTATGCTCAACATTTTTTCGATGCCTTAGAATCTAGATATTATAAAATGAGTAGATATTTCAAATTGATTTCCAAACAAGACCTTTCTTTATTGTTTTGGCAGTGTGCTTTCAAATTAATTTGATTGAAACTACCTCTATTTTACCATCCATTTTTATTGTTAATATATCTAAATAATATGAAATATCAGAAAAGCAACTAATCTGATATCATCTATGCCTATTTGTTGCAACTAAAATATCAATTCCTTGTGTCCATGTTACCGAAAACACAATTTTTTTTAAGATAACATAACTTCCCACATATACATTTTTATATATTTAAAGTGCATAAATGTATTTATCAAAAGAGAACACACATGCACACATATAGTATTGATTACTTGCATACAACACAAGAATTTTCAGCAAAAATCACAAGTACACTTTGTGCTAAACAAGGGCACAACCCTTTCTGCAGCTTTATTTGGGATTTACATTGGCAAGGTTGAGCAGTTCCTCGAGGAGACTATGGATGCAAAGGATGCTTGACTCCTCATTCATGTATCAATTCCAAATCTTTGTGAAAATGAGAAGGATTATAAAAGAAACTTGACACTCACAGTTCTGTTATTTGTGAATATAATAGCTACCCTTCACTTCCGTAATTATCTTCCTTTCAGCAGCTCCCTAATAAGAGGACCATAGACGTTGTCTTTTCCATCATAATGAAGAGTTGTCATTTCTATTATAATTATATAAAACCTTATAATAGTTGTTAGGTTATGAATTTGATGCAATATCAAGTACGATGTAATAATATACTCAAATGCATCCAGATAATAACTGTGGAACAAAAAGGATTTCTTCATTGATTACTAAAACTACTAATAGACCAGCCTTAACATATTCTCCAATCCAAAATCCAGATAAAAATGTTATTATCTATAGACACTCGCATTTTTGAAAAATTGTGACTAAAAATATATATATAAGATTGCTTGATAAAATCCTAACCAAAAAGTTCTTGAACAAAGTATTTCTCTAACATTTTCTTCTATTCAATGTCGAGTGATAATCATAAGACCTATATTAGTAGATCTATTCAGTGCTTAAACATTTTCCATATTTCAATAGATAGAGATATTGGGATAAAAAATACTTGTAGACTTGCATAAAGCCCCAAGGGTTAGCTCAATCAGTTAAACCATCCACCCAAGGAATGTTTCCAATAGGGAGGCCATATGTCAAAGGTTCAAATCTAGTCAAATATATTACAATTACCAATTTCTATTGTGGCTGGCAGTTGAGCTACCCTCCATTGAGATATTCCAAGGAAGGAGAGGGGCTCCCATGAGGTTTTACATGGAAAAAAGAGAGTGCAACCATAAATGATATATTTCGTCCTTGTATCCCTTTTTACCATTCAGAGTATAAAAACTTTCACAATGGATTTCAGTAACCTATACAAAATAGATTACTTTATCAATACCAATATGGCACCTCAGCATATATCCTACAAAATTTAGTGCATTTTTAGCCCAAGCATTCGAAAATTTCCACTTTACCATCTTGTATTTGTTTGATTGCTGTTACTTCCACTTATTTCCTGACATTTGGATCCAATTGACTTTTTTAAGATGATTTCATGATACTGCAAAGACTAAAATCCACCACCTATCAATAGGTGCAACACTTCTTATACTGGACAACCACTCGGGCGAACTTAACAACTCAAACTCGTGTCATTTTGCTTCTATTTTTGAAATATTTAACCATGTGTCTGTGACACCTTGTTTTATGATGAGAATATATGCATTCCTGTGGTAGAGAATCATCTCAGTCAAAGAATGAGCATGAAATAATGAATATTCCTCAATACAGACAAGTCATGGTTCCTCCCCTTCTAAAGATAGACAATACACCTAAAAAGTGACAGTTTATTGGCAAGATTGGAAAAGTGCTAAGATGTCCATTAGGGTTCCATTCTTGTTGTGACTGCCCCTCCTAAATGGTATATCAAAAAGGGGATGAAGTTAGGTTCTAATCCCAGTGATTTAGGCAGCATGTATAGGAAACATGTATAAACCTAGGACCTAGTAACCAAGCCGAAGGAAAATTGTGCCATATAGTGCAGCCGCAAAACCCAATCTGTGTTTCTATGCATCTTCAAGAAAGAAAAAATGAGTTTATTATGCACCTACTCTTGATTTTAAATAGTCTTTTATCTTATTGTATTTTGGGTCATGATTTTGGATACATTTTTCATACAATAATTTAGTCTCTTTCATTTTACACTTCATCTGTTAGCTCATAGGATATTGTTTGGAACTCCTTCAGCGTGTATATACTAGAATGTACTTTTCAACACCACTACTACCTTTCTGGTTATCTATGAAAATCAATAAAATTCGCTTAATTTATCCTATATTATATATCTAATGCCCACAATTATATTTCTACTACATTACTTCAGCTCTATCACATGTTCAAAGTTGTGGATCTATTCTCTCATTATTAAAAAATTTTCCTTGATCCCTCCTCTACATAATTATTACAAGCATGGATGGTAGATACAATGTAATTTAACATTAGAGCTAGAGACATATTTTCCTGAATTTTGAAAAGAAGAAAAATGGCATTTAACTTTGGCAGTGACATTAGAAATAAGTTTCTCCCTAATGTTAAATGTGTAAAATTTAATAACATATGAGATGATCTAGATACTAAATTTCTATTTCTAGCCAGTTCTTTATGTTGGGGCAACCCATGGTATTGAAATTATTTACACTTGTTACACTTGTAGATTACTAATATCATAAGCCATAATATCATCAATAGCAAGTAAAGTGACTATGATAATAACATTTAATATATTTATCACTAAAATTTCCTTAAGAGGGGGACTCATCTTTAATCTAGATGAAGGATATTCCATCGTTGATCATAATCATATATTTCCATCAATCCCTTTCATAATCATATATGTTAGGGAAACCCATGGTATTGAAATTATGTTAACTATGTTTCTCTTGTTTATTTTTTGGGGGACTGGATCTAATCACATAAGTGAATCAGTCTAATCACAAAACCATTGTAATTTCCTCTAAATTTGTGATCATAAGTAAATCAATCTAATCACAAATTTCTGATCATTTCCATTTGCATCTGACCAAAAATACAAAAAATACATTTAGATTTAGACATTTTTCAACTATTTATTGTTCAAATTTTGCTATAATATCTTTAATCAAATCAAATTGTAATTTTTCAATCTTGAAATTACATTTTCATGTATACATATTTCGATGTTGAAATTACATTTAATATATTTATATATTTAATATGTATACATGTATAGATGAATTGATAAAACCCTTAATGCATGATGTAATAACCTCAACAATTAATATAAGAAACAAAAATATAGAAAAAAAACAACGAGTTTAGACTACTTTGAAATCAAATCCAAAACAAAATGTAAAAAAATAAAACCCAACCTTGACCCTGAGGCATCGGAGATGGGCATCAATCCATTGGGTGCATGCATACTACCCATGGTTGACTATGCATTTGTCTCTCATCCTCTTAGAATTGGGGAAAACACAACATATGCTCTTCTTTGAATTCACCTTGACATACGCTTATGCTTCATACGTCTTCCATTCCCATTAAAAAAACTTGACCTCGGAGGGCTTCTGCAGACTTCCCTGCCAATTTGCGTGGACAAAACCATAAATTGTGAAATATATTCACTAGGTTTTAGCTATGATACACATAAATGTAAATTGTGAAATACATTCACTAGCTTTTAGTTGTTATGGGAAGACATAAATAGTCCAGAGTTATGTGATACATGAATTGTTTTTTTGCTTTCGTAGTGGCAACTTATTCCAAACAACATGTGGAACAAACAGAAATGTCAATGTAAATATGTTTATATTTTTTACGTTGATTAATATGAAGATGAATGAAAAGAACTCATTGAAATTTAATTTCCTTTCAAAATCATCAACAACTGCATCCCTCTAAAGTCAACTCATTCACAATGTGTATGAACAAAGTGACATACTTTCTATTCTTTCCATACATTCAATGTGTGTTTGCATGCAGAGGTCATTAATGAAGCTACAAACTAATGCTCTAATGTCCATTAAAGATATAACATTTTCTAAAAAGGTTTGGTGTGTCAAATTTATTTGACTTACGTTACTTGGAGTTCATTTTTTAAAAGTTATAATTTTTACTTATGATTTACAAATCTTATTTTCAATTTAATTATAAAAAACTTAACTAACATGTTGCACTATCAATGGGATCACTCAATGAGAAGAATATTTAAATGATGACAAGAATTTTTCATGCCCATATTAGTGATGGTTTTACCATCTTTCTTTTCTCAATTTTTAAAAGGTTCTATATTTTTTAAACATTGAAGAAACTAAAGGGGATATAGACATTGCATAGACTTTGGGTTTTGTGAGACAAAATGTCGAATTTATAAGAAGATTCGATATTATATATTTATCATTCATGGTAGAAACAAAACCAAATAGAGAACTATATTGACAAAGAATCAAGTTGCAATAGCCTTATAACTTTTAACAATATGTTTATTATGATAATTGCAACATAGGTTATGCATTCACCGGTTATATAAACAATGATTGTAATCACTACTCCCAAGTCTAGTAATATAGTGTGGCATTGTTTACTTGTGAGGTGTCAAATGATAGTTTGAAGCTTTATGTGTTTAGTCTTGTTCATCTTTATGAATTTTAACTCATGCCTTCGGGAATTCGATAATGGAGATGGTGATAGCATAGGGCATTGTAGTTATTATATTTAATTGTTAAACATTCAGTGTAATAATTCATGTAATAGTATAATTTTGTATTTAATATATTATATGTTTTGTTTCTAATATATTATATTATATGGTTTGTATATAATATTAAATGTTTTGTATGTAATATAAAAATTATATATTGTAAATTACTCTATATTGTATAAAACTATATGTGTTTATTTTATGTTTTTAATATAAATTTTAATGATTAATAGATGGCTACAAAATCATTATGGGGATGGTGGCATGGTTAATGTGTTCTTTTTAGCCAAAAAATTATGGGTTATGCTATGAGTAAGTTTTGATTTGAGTCAATTTTGAGTACACATGGTGAAAATGTATCACTCCCATCTTTGAGTGTCTCTAAGGACGAGATAATTAAATGAAGGGAAACATGGAGTCACTACTACATGAAAGGATACTAGAGACTAGATAAATACAACTTCATGATTTATATATATATCCCCTTGTTGAGGACATAAAAAAATTAATTACTCTTAACAATGACATGTCTTCAAAATTCCTTGGATTTGATTTTGATTGTTTAGTTTGCAAAGTTTAAGGTTTATATGTAACTTTGTCATTATTTATTATCATGACTTGTGATTTCTACATGGTTTGTTTACAAATTCTCCCTTTCCATCCCCTTCATAGTTATCTTACTGACCCAAGGCACTATTTTAATTGACACCTCCCTAGAATGGTGATGAATTGTAAACTCCTGTTAGATTGCTTTTATGTATTTTATAAAAAGGGTTATCAAACATCAAGTAGAGTATGGAGGTCGTTTGGATCCATAATATGGTCACAACTATTATTTTCCCCCAATGTTATAAGTTACGTTTACAATTTTTCTATTGTTATTGTTTATCCATTCACAATTACACTTGTACGAGTCTCTATGACTTGAGACACGTTCTTGCTCATTACCTTCTTAAAGGTGGTGAATGATAAAAGCTTATTAGTTCATATTTGAATATTGTAGACACAAAGTAGGACCTAGGCAGTGAGTGATAAAATCTAATTAGTTAATATTTGAATATTGTAGACAAAAAGTAGGCCCTACACATTAAAAATGGTAGACCTAAATAGAATATGGAGGTGACTCTAGGTTTGTAATATATTTATACAAGTCATTGTGTCTTGGTGTTATACGTTCAACTCACATCTCTAAATGCCTTTGTGATTAAATTAAAGTGCCAAGTAAAAGTCACTCTCAAAGAGTACATAGAGACAATCTTAGATATGCAATGTGTGTGTGTGTGTGTGTGTGTGTGTGTGTGATGTGTGTGTCCATGTGGAAGCCCATATTCTAATATTATAAGTTGGGAATTTACCTCTATGTTTTCAATCACTCTTTTACTATGTAAAATAAATCCCATGGGAATCAAACATTGGTCAATATTGTAGCGTAATACTGGAAGATTTTATAGGGGTCATCAAATTTGAGCAGCTAATTGCTTTTTTCCTTGAGAGATGTCTTCTAATAAGGCCAAAGATGTAAAAATATTTGACCCACTTCTTCAAAGTAACATTATGAGCATTATTGAAATGCTTGTTTCTCCATTTCATTTTAAACCAAGACCAAAATGTCCTTAAGGGCACAAAGAAAGTTAGCTTTTGTGTTAACATTGATATCCACTTCTCATGCCTTGTATTTTCTTGGTAAAAATGAGGATATGGATGGGGTGGGTTGTCCAAAAAAACCTTGTAGGGTGACATTTTGGTAGTACCATGATAGGTGGTATTGTACTACCTTTATGAAAGGAGGGTGTAGGGGGGTGGGGGAACTACTAAACCCAACGGTCATATCATTCAATGTCAAACCAAATGGCTAATAATATTTTTATGGTCAACAACTCACAACCTCTATTACTTGTTATTAACACCAATATCTCAAGTCCTGTGGTATCTAGAAGTATTATGACATGTATCAACATCGTGGACATCGACGTTGTCAACATCATCATCATCATCAATGCCATATGGTACATCAACATCATCTTGATCATCATCCTCATTATCAGCATCATCGTCAACATTAAGTACATCATCAACAAAATCATCATCATCATTGTCATTATGGTCACTCATATGCCATTAGTGTTATTAATCACTCATCGACATTAGGATTAATGTCATGTAATTATTTAGGCCATTTATATGTTGTTACAAATATTTCGATGAAAATAGGATTGTTTAGATGTTTTTACATACATTTAGGTGCCACTAGATTCAATTAGTATCCAAAATTGATACCACATGCATAATCATCATTGACATCCACATCATCATCATCATCATACAATAAATCAACATCAATGTTGTCGTTGTAGTCATCATTAATATAATTGTGATAATAATGAGCAAGGAGCCCTACTACCTTACAAGAGTGCATGATATAGTCTTATAATTATCAAATAATATCCATAAGCTCCATAATAATTATCATAATGAATCATCATCATGTTGTTAGGGCCAATCAAATGCCATTAGAGAAATTTATGTGACATTAAGGTAATTTACCCCTCATTATGATTAATCAAAATCTAAAAGTGCCATGATTATGATCATTTAAGTGCCACTATGATAAATCAAGATCCAAAATTAATATCACATGAATCATGATCATTGACATTGACATTGATATATCTGACATTATGTCAGACATTTTCTTGACACAATTCCTAGCTCTAAACCTAGTGCAATTCCTAGAGTTGCTCCTTTCGAAATTTATGGAATTATTCTAGGCACTATACCTGGATCTATGCATGGTGATATGTTGGATGTTTTATAGGTGCAATTCTTGGCTCTATAATTGTTGCTATGTTTGATGTTTTTCCTACCAAAATTCATCGCAAAATTCTTGTAGCTAACCCTAGATTAATATATGGTGCAATGTTATTCAAGACGTTTTTTGGAGGCTATTCTTGGAATTATATGGGATGTTTTTTTGGATGCTAATTGGGATGTTAATTTGGATGCTAATTGGGATGATAATTGTAATGTTAATTGGGACATTAATTCGGATACTAATTGGGACGTTAATTGGGATGCTAATTAGTGCCAACTTTTAAAAAGGGACGCTAATTGGGACACTAATTGGGATGCTAATTGGGAATCTAATTGAGATGATAATTGGGATGCTAATTAGAATCCAAAATAGCACCAAATTTCAAAAATGGGTGCAAATAATGCCATTAAAAGTGCCATCTCGTGGAAAAGTGTCCACTTTGTCAAAGAAATGGTGAAAAATACACTAAACATGATAGTGGACGCTAAAAAGGAAGCTAAAAGAGACGATAATCACATGGTTTTGTTATAGTGTCATGCATGTGTGTCTAGGCATGGGAAATATTCAAAATATTATCCTATCATACAAAAATTGCGCTGCACATAACTTAAGAAAACCCTAGTTTAGAAAACCATCAAAATAGACAACTTTTTGTCCATGAAGCCACTAGACAGGGGTGTACCTAGAAATACTTGACCATCACAAATCCAACAAAACTATTGTTTTGTCCATTGGAGCGATGGTTTCAATTTATGGTGAGTTTCATATCGCTTCACAAGGCTGTTAAGAAACACCAAACAAATTTCAACGGGGGGCATACAAACCAAATGGATCAATGAAACCAGGTTTTTTAGCCTTGTGCAAGTATGTTTGGGGAAGTGAGATATGACTGTGATTCCCATGCACTCATTTGACACATTTTTTAGGACCTTATCCTATCATGCAGAAATTGCACTCCATGTCACTATGAAGAACCCTAGTTTAGAAACCATCAAAATAGAAAACTTTTTGTCCATGAATTGACTAAAAAAAGGTGTCCCTAACGGTACTTATATGTCACAAATATAACTTTTTTGACTATTTTTCCATAACTTTTTTGAGTTATAGCAAGTTTCATCTCACTTCCAAAGGCCATTTAGGGACATGAGACAAATTTAAACAAAGGGAATAAAACCAAACCAAGAAACATAATTGAGTTTCATTACCTCCTACATGTGTTTTTGTGTAAGGGGGAGATTACTACAATTCCCATGCACTCACTCAGAACATTTTTCAAAATCTTGTCCTATTGTGTAGAAGTTGCACTACATGTGGTAATCGAGTGTCATCAATCAAACAAAACTAATTATTTATCCATTGGGGCCTCGGTTTTTTATTTATGGTGAGTTTCATGTAGCTTACCAATGTCATTCATGGACACCAGGAAAATTTCAATGAGCATAAAAAATAAACTGAGCAACATATTTTAGTTTTGTTGTATCTTACAGGTGTGCTTGGGAAAGGGTAAGATGACTATGATTCCAATGAAATATTTTGATGTTAATAATTTGAGAAGATTCAAATCCATGTTCACATAAAAACCACTAAGAATTTTTGTCAAACAATTTATGAACCATTAATATAAGCTAATGAAAATAAGCCAACCACATTATACTTCACTCAACCATAAATAAACTTATCTGGAGGCTGATATATTGTTCCTAAGTCTAATTTGCAGTGGAAAATAAAAGATATCAATAGTCTCAAATTGAAATAATACATAGTACTTTTGTCAAAAAAATACCATGGAAAACCCCAAACTTTGGGGAAAACCAGTCCTAGAATTTTATACATGAGCATCAGTTTCTCGTAGAGTTCCAAAAGCAGGTAAATACATAATTATATTCCAATACTGTACATAAAAAAATTTAAATACGAGCATAAAATCTACTTCGAACTTCATGCCATTGTATGGACTATACAAATTTCATAAATAGTGTCAGTGTACGGATTATATGGATTTCATAAATTGTGTCATGGTATGGACTCTAGGGATTTCACATGCCACTATACGAATTTTGAATTTATTTTTTTCAAAAAAAGTGTCGTTTCCTAGAAATTAGTGACTATGTTTTTCTTCTAAAAAAAAGTTCCCAAAACTGCCGCATTTTTTGTGTAGTCATTTACTGCAGCATGGCATCCTAGAAAATCATACGTAGACTCTCTCCTCGAAATGTGGGTTTCCTGTCTTGATTTTTGTGCTCATGAATGATCCCACTCCTTGGAAATGTGATACCATTCTCTACTATCACACTCTTCTCTATTTCTCACTGAACCATCTTCTATGAAATATTTCCTTCTTTCCCTCCTCTCCTCTTGGAACTCAAGTCAACTTGAGAATCATGCATCTCCCTAAATTCTCTTCTTGGAATGAAGTCTAAAAATTTCTTTTATTTTCCCATCAGGGTAAATCCTCATGACCTTTTGAATTCCATGGTTGATATTAAAAATTGATCTCAAGATACATGGTTGAGATATAATCTAATGTTCACTTAAGTTTCCTAAGTGAACTATACACTAAATATTTTCTTTTTTAAATTCACTTTTCCCTAAATATCATAAAAATACACTTTATGACTTAAAGTCACTTTATAAACATAATAAAGTGCAACTCACTTTTAAATCATAAATTCACACAAAAAGGTACTTTAATAAATTCACATTAATAAAGTCACTTTAATGGCATTAAATGATACTTCACATCACCTCAAACTCCTGCACCTAGGAACCTGATGCAGGAGTACCTATGAGATACAAAATGCTAACACTCCCTCTTAGTGAGGGAGGTATTACTCACATAATATCCATGCGTATCACTCTCAATTATAATTCCTCTAGATATAAAATTTCCTTAGATGTCTATAATGGATCAATAGCTAAAGGTTTGTTCTAGACCACTCTGAACTGAGATTTATGCTCATTCTTCATCCTATAGAGTCATCTCATACCAGCTCAATATCCTCATAGAGCTGCAAGAATCATCTCTAATAGTTGTAATCACTATTTCCATTGTGTTTGACCTCCCACCAGATCCATCATCTACAAGTTGTTTTATCCACATGTATACATTACCCTCCCGAGTGCCAATCACTCACGCTACATCCATGGGCTCTTCACTTAGTGAAACTATTTCATAGCTCCTTTGTTCATGGGATATTAAATAATACCCCTAATTTCACTAGATATTCATAATTACTTACAAAAATCATTTTGTTGATCCCCCTCCCAATACATATTTCCAATTAAAAACCCTTATTTTTACAATATATTCCTTAGTTTTACCAGAAACCCCTTTTTATACCCCCTGATACCTATAAAACCCCCATACCCTATTTCATGCCCCCTAATACCTACAATATATTTACCTTATTTTTCACAATTAAAAGCCCTCCTTTATGAATGATTGAAGGTGAATCCCCCATGGCTGCATCCACATCATCACTGACTTGATAAATAATAACTCATCACTACACATGAAAGATTGCATATCCATCATCTTCCAGAGATGATAGTGAGACAAATTTCCTTCTCACATATGAGATAAACATCACATTCCCAATCTTTAGATAACCACTAGACTCGAGTTGGAATACAATTCTTCCAATCACTCTACTACATGGGTGTCAGTGTACCCATGCTTAATAAACATAAGTATTTCCATATTTGTCTAATCCAAGGACATAGCTCATGTCCCTATCATATCATGTGCTTCTCCATCATCAATGTACCATTATCCATTATCCTCACACTCAACCGCATGCTCCTACTTAAAACAACTAACACTAGTGAGAACTCCTTCTCAAACTTCCTTGCAAACTCTTCCACTTCAAATGAAGCGGTAACCTCATACTCTTCTTTCTTCTTGTGAGTACAATGCCCAATATAATGTCCATATCCACGGCAAGAAAATCATTTCACTTTTCTCATGTCTTTATCAAACTTGGCTCCACTCCTTGAACCACATTTCCTCTTCCTACCCTTTGCTGCAAGAGCCACATTATTTTCATCAGCTTCTTTCTGCTAACCTGAGGAAGTAGAGCTGGATCTCATCTCCTTGTTAGTGAAGTCATCCAAAATTATATCCCATGAAGAATAATTCTCTCTCACTATGACTACATGTGCAAACTCATGCCAAGGTTGAGAGAAACCATTCAAGAATCCTCTCACCAACTCTACATCATCCACCTTCTCGCTAACAACTCCCAAATCATCACGAACTTGTGAAATTTAGCTCAAGTAAGAAGAAAAATTCTTAGTCTTAGTTATTTTGGTTTATCTTATTTTTTTCCTCAAAACCATCTTTCGGTTCTCATTTGAGCTCTCATATAAGCTAGTCAAAGAATCGCACATATTAAATGTACAGTCTTTACTTGATATTTGTAGGATAAGATGGTCCTTACCAGCATCACATATGATATGTCTAGCCTTGATGTCATTTTTGTTGAAGTTTTCTAGTGCTTATGCATTTATGGAAGAAGGATATTGAATTGGATTGGCCTATGTTCTATGCACCACTTCAATCCACAATTCATTCTCTTCCAAAATAAGCACTATCCTAGATTTCCATGTAACAAATATCCCTGCTCCATCTATCCTATCTTCCAACCTTATACTAGTGGCAATTTATCTTAGAGTATGAAATACACAAACTTCTCACAACCAAAACAATCTCAGCTCACCTTTGTAAAACATTCATCTAAGTCGTCACACTCAACAAATATCTTGCATATGCAGCTTCACTCAACCAACACTTCTCATGCAAATAACTTGGATTCTCTATTGTTCCAATAGTCCACTTAAACTATGAGCCATAGATCTAATACCATGTTAATAATTTGATAAAATTCAAATCTCTGCTCACATAAAAAAAAATAAGAATTTTCATCAAACAATTTATGAAACATTGTTATAAGCTAATGAAGATTATCCAAGCACATTATAATTCATTGAAGAATAAATAAAATTATCTGTAGGCTAATATAATATTAATAAAGTAATTTGTAGCTGAAAATAAAACATATCAGCAAACTATAAATTTAAATAATGCATAGTATTTTGGTAAAAAAATGATCATGGAAAAACCCCACACTTTGGGGAAACCAGTCCTAGAATTTTATTCATGAGCAACAAATTTTCTTTCAGTTACAACAACAGGTAAATACATAACTATTTTCCAGTACTGTACAAAAAAAAATTCAAAATATAAGCATAAAATATACCTCAAACTTTGTGCCACTATACATAATGTACATACTGTATGGATTTCAAAAATCGTGCCATTATACGGGCAGTACGAATTTTGAAAATCATGACACTATACGGATTTTTTTAAACATGTTCCTTCCTCGAAATGTGTGCCTTTTTGTTTCTTCTCGAAAAACATCCTAGCACTACCTCATTTTCTATGCAGTCACTTACAAAAGTATGTCCTCTTGGGAAATCACACCTATTATCTCTCTTCGAAATGTGGTTTGGTTGTCTCGATTATTGTGCTCATAAATCGTCCCATACCTTGGGAAATGTGTTACCCTCTATTGTTGTCACACTCTTCTCTGCTACTCACTGAACCATATTCTAGGAGATCTTTCCTTCTTTCTCTCCTCTTTTCTTGGAACCCAAGACAACTTGAGAATCATGCCTCTCAAGAAATTTTCTTCTTGGAAGTGTTAAAAGGAAGTCTCAAACTTTCTTTTATTTACCCATTAGGGTAACTCCTCATGACCTTTCCAATTCTATGGTTGAGATTAAATCCTAATCTCAAGATCCACGGCTGAGATCTGATCTAAAGTTCACTTAAGTTTCCTAACTGAACTATACATTAAATCTTTTCTTTTTGAGAAGTTACTTTTCCCTAAATATCATAAAAGTACACTTTATGACATAAAGTCACTTTATAAACATTATAAAGTGCAATTCACTTTTAAATCATAAAGTCACATAAAAACGTACTTTAAAAAATGCAGATTCATAAAGTCACTTTAGTGACATTCAATGAGACTTCACATCACCTCAGACTCCTGCACCTATATTTTACCTTCGAGCTACAAAATTCTAACATTTGACACATTTTTCAAAATCTTAGCCTATCATAGACAGATTGCACTACATGTCACATAGAAAAACCTTTGTTTAGAAAACCATCAAAATAGACAACTTTCGGTCCATGAAGCCACTAGATAAAATGTATTCAGTCATACTCGAATGTCACAAATCCAATGAAACTAATGATTTTTCAATCGGAGCCATGGTTTTTGAGTTATGGGGAGTTTCATCTCATGTCCCAAGGTCATTAAGGGACAACAAACAAATTTCAACCAGGGGCATAAAAACCAAACTGAGCAACTAAATTGAGCTTTTTTCCTCTTACAATTACATCTAGGAAAGGGAAAGAAAACTACAATTGACTTTAGGAGCTGTACTCGTTTATCTCCATTTATCTCCACCGACTGGTTAAGCTTCTATTCCCTATGGAGCCTCTGTTGATGCCTCCTATGTCACAGAGATGTCCCAATTTGTATATCAAGTCTCTGCTGCCTTCATTCAGTCACCATACGTCGTTATGCTCTTGTTCGAAGGAAGTTGAAACCTGAGTCGGTCATTCCTCAGTTATCTTAACTTTGCATGTTCGCCATTCCCGGTACAGTTACTGGTTCATGCACTTTATGACCGAGTCCTTCCACATTATACAACTTTACTGAGTACCTCGTGTTGGATGATGGGGGATGCCTTAATGCCCTCCTTCCAAGGGATTTCATCCCATCCACTTCAAATCATTTATTCTGGGATTGGAGTCTAGAGTCATTTTGAGTGCCTTGAGACTTGCAGTCATCAGTGGCAAGTTCTCTCACCATCAACAGTTTCTTGGGAATACATCAATGTCCCCTGATCAATGGATCCTTTCAAGTGTTCGACCTCAACACATTTATTCACACTTGTTAGTTTGCACTCTAGTACCTTGATTCCCATTTTCATTATCGGTGGGTGATCTCGCGTCTGTTAACGGTATACATTAATGACCAGTAATCAGACGATGGACTACTATGTTTGACCTCGACACCTCTATTCGCATAATAGGACATGTACTCGTAGTGGTTTGTGTAGAAGACTTTCCATACTGGTGGCATATTTTATATGCTACCTCCTTGATCGTGCCAGTGTTCATAAGATTTCAGCTCTCGTGACTTAATTCCAGTATATGTCAGACATTTCCAGCCACTATGGAGATCTTGATCTATTGTATATCTTTAGGCATTTTGGAGATCATGGTCCTTTGTATATCTTCATCATGGAGATTCTGATATATGTATATTGTATGTGGTAATGACCAAATATGTGATATCATGTATCATGCCTATTCATGTCCATTGTACTCTTATGTATCCAAGACTACTATATGTATTTGTAGTTATATGCAGAGTTGTATTATTGTACTATGCTGATTGGGTGGCTGGTATTCCATTTGGGATCCTTCATCACTCCACTTCTGGGATGGACTTATAATGTATTTCGGCCATCGTATGACCCCTCCGACCTCACACATTAGGGGGCATCTGTTATAGCGGATTTCACCACTCTAGGTGAATCACACTTTGTATGGCCTTCCCCTGTCCTGCTGCAGACTCCCTAGACCCTATGGACCACTTTTGTTCCTTTGATGTTTCCTTGATCATCCGTAAAAACACATGAAAAATGCTATACGAGACTTTTAAACCTATAAGCGCGTATATACGCGGGTTTGACCACTAAAACCGCATACATCGGGATGTGTGCATAATCCAAATCCTTTTGGAGTTTTCCTTGACATGGATCCAACTCATTTGACTCCTAGCCTTCCCTATGCCTTGAGATCGTTTGGATTTGACCTTTCATTACCCATTTCAAAAGCTATATAAGGAACCCCTTGGTACATTGAAGGCATAAGAGAGAATTGAGAGCAACGAAACTATAGTCCATTGTTGTTGGAACTTATGCTTGAATCTGCATCCCTTTGTCCCTTGGAGCACTCTTGTGTTCTTCCCAAGCTTGGCTTTTTCTTGTGAGCTTGCTATCAAGATATGGAGGATTGAAGTGGTGGAGGCCCAAGTGGGGGATTCAGTTTCTCCAGTTCGCAGACATGCCGTCAGAGGTTGTATCTTGTAATCTCTGATTTATATTAATAGAAATATATTTTCCTGTCCAATAATGTGTGTTTGATTGAATATGTTCTCCATTGGATTATGTCAAATGCTTATACATTATTGATTATATATGCTAGAATAGATATAACACCATGATATATAGAATGCTTACATTGTTTACTTGTTGTTGAGGAAGTAACAGATCAATTCAAGCTAAAGATTGGAAAGCTCAACGGGGATCTACTTCAACCGTCTGGAATAAGGTACGAGGTATGATCCTTTAGTGTTAGACATTTAATTTCTATTGCATATTGGAAAGGATTGATTTCTAGAGTCAAGCTGTCTGTTGTGGTACCCCAAGCCATAGGAATTTCTCTCCGTAACAGAATTGGCGACTCCGCTGGGGATGTTCCTTGTTTTTATTTGGGGGTTTGCGGGCACAATGGGCTTGATATTATTGACTTGCTCTTGATTTCTCCCTGTTTCTGTGTCACATTTTATGTATGTTTGTCCATTGACACTCCCCTTTCTTGGTTTGGCATTGGCCTTCTTTTTACCACTGCCTTCTCTGTATATGCGGGTTTTTGGCTAAACGTCGTGTACATACGCGAATTTTTGGCCAAAAGTCACGTGCATACGCAATTGTTCTTTAAACAGTCACGTACATCCTCCCTTTTGGTGAGTTTGATGTTGTGGGGAGTTGTTGGGTGGGTTGTGAGTGTGGTTGGGTCTTCCTTGGGTCTAATGTTGTCTGTTGGATGCTTCTTTTGTGACCAAAGACCATTTTTTCATTGATTTTTCTTTGAAAGTAGTTTTAGTCATTTATCCTTTTTGTTTTGCCATTAGTGCATTACTCTTTTTTGTCTCGGTGTCTTGCTAGGCTTGTCTTTTATACTTGCTGCAGAGAATGAGATTTTTAGATGACTTTTATTGCATTTTTCATTCTTTTATATTGAAAAATACAAAGTAGTTGCACTCTTAGTTGCATCTTAGATATGGATTTGAGGAGGTACTTGCATTGGATTGCTTGGATGAAAGTTATTTTTAGGCTTTCATATAGGAAGGATTGCATTAACATTTGGAAAGGAATATATATTTATGCATCTCATGTAGTGGCATACCCTATTTTTCATTTGACAAAGATTGCACTTAGCATTGTTTGTTATGGTGTGCAATTTTATTTCACTGTTGAGTCTTCATATCACTAGTTGCACGGCCATTTCCCTTTGAGTAATTACAGCCAATTAAAATCAATGCTTAAATTAAAATGAACTACACTCTTTTCTTTTATAGGGTGCACCAACAAGCTTAGGTTTTAGGATCTTGGAATAGTTTATTGTAAGTCAATTCTCCAAGATCACTAAACAACAACATGTATGTGTCTGTCTAGGTGAGTGTGTGAAATCCTTGGTATAACCAGTGTTTCTCAGGATCCTCCTCTCAAAATGGAGTTAAGCACGAGGCAGTGTGAGCAGTTATGATTGGGATGAACCCTGTTTGTAACTGAGTAGCACCATAGATATTTCCAGGATTGTATTCATATCTAGGGGCTCTTTCGAGAGTTTTGGGCTTTGCTACCTTGGCCATACGGTCAATCCCACCTGTGACTGTCCGCCTAAGCATTGATTATATTGAGGTGACCTTAGTTTCCTTACCTAGGTTATCGAGGGGGTACTTTGCAGAGGTTATTCTGCGGGAGTCCCGACCAGGTAGAGCTCAGACAGTACAATTGCTTTATGCATTGAAGCTGAGGGCCACTATAATTGGTTACATACCTCCACTTGTAGTGTATGGGAGTTTCGATCCTCTCCTAGGTGAGACATACTTGCTGCATTCGGGAGCTCACATATCCTCCCCTTGGTTTGATGGTATTTTGAATGTATATTTTCTTAGGAGTGTGCTCTTTGTGCGCTAGTTGGCCTTTGGGATCTTGGTTACTTGAGTATTTATGCTCTCTTGATTTTGGGTCCTTTTATTTTTGGCATGCGTTGTATCCTATCACCCGTCCTTGGTCCTAGTATGGACCCTGGTGTTAGACTTGGGGGCATCACATCCCTTTACCTTGCTCATATATTTGGGAATGGTCATTTTCCATCCTCTACTCCATTTGTGGAGGATTTTTATTCCTTTCGCTTGGTATTTACACCGGTGGTCACCCTCATGGGGGTGGTAGTGGATGCGTGAATGTTGGCCTACACATTATTTTCCTTTTTATGTCCCATCGTTCACTGCATTGTTTCCTTTGGGTGCTATTGTCATGATCATTCCTCCGTATATCCTATAGTCTAGATTCTTTATTGACTATTTTGGGTTGTTTTTGACTAATATGGTTGTCATGTAGGATCTGGTTTTTGTACACTCTCTCTAAGGTTTCAAACCGTTCGTTCCTATCACAGGTATTATGTCTGAACTGGCATATAGGTTAGGATTTCACATCCACTTACACTTGTGCATTTCCTTATGACTGTTCCATTTTAACCTTAGGTACAAACCCATTCCATGGTATCACGAAACCTTCATGCTATTGTTAGAAGTGGTACTATGTGAATGGTAGAGCTTTCCTATACATGGGTGCCCTAGTTAGCTCCCTTTTGCATTTGGTACCCATGATGTGAGTCCTCTCTTAGGTCCGGGAGTCCCTTTTAGTCCTTCCATGTCCTTGAGCAAGAGCTTCATACTCCTCTTGAACTTTATGCTGGCCATTTCCCCAGGACTCCCTCATGTCAACTTGTGAATGCATTATCATGAGCTTTTCCTACCTTATTGAGCTTTATGTTGGCTCCCCTGACATTGTGTTTCAGCCATATAGCCCGATCTTGTCTCATATCTAGCCACGCAAAGCCATTTTTTATATCCTTCGCAGCTTGATTCCCTTTTTACCGGGAGGGGATTTTCCCCCGAGTGTCGATATCCTACACATGTATCCTTGCATTGAGCATAGGTATGTTCCACTTCTTGGAACTAGTTTGTTTTCTCTTGTGAAACTCATCTCCTCCTAGTTTGTAACTATAAAGCTATTTTATTCTTTTTTCAAGCTTTTCAAATAACTGAAAAAGTCGAAAAAAAAATTAAAAAACCAAAAAGCTGGATAAGGAAAGATGTTATCTTTGGCAGCTGTCGAGTCGTTTCACCTTTGAATAGAGCACTATATATCGCATCCATTGGTTGGGTTATAGTTTGACTTTAGGATCTGTACTCGTTTATCTCCATTTATCTCCACCGACTGGTTAAGCTTCCAGTCCCTATGGAGCCTCTGTTGATTCCTCCTGTGTCACAGAGATGTCCCAATTTGTATATCGAGTCTATGCTGCCTTCATCAAGTCACCATACACCATTATGCTCTTGTTCAAAGGAAGTTGAAACCTGAGTCGACCATTCCTCAGTTATCTTGACTTTGCATGTCGGCCATTCCTGGTATAGTTACTGGCTCGTGCACCTTATGATCAAGTCCTTCCACATTATACAACTTTACTGAGTACCTCATGTTGGATGATAGGGGATGCCTTAATGCCCTCCTTCCACCGGATTTCATCCCATCGACTTTAGATCATTTATTCTGGGATTGGAGTCTAGAGTCATTTTGAGTACCTTGAGACTTGCAGTCATCAGTGGCGGGTTCTATCGCCATCGACAGTTTCTTGGGAATACATCAATGTCCCCTGATCGATGGATCCTTTCAAGTGTTCGACCTCAACACATTTATTCACACTTGTTATTTTGCACTCTAGTACCTTGATTCCCATTTTCATTATCGGTGGGTGATCTCGCGTCTGTTAACAATATACATTAATGACCAGTAATCAGACGATGGACTACTATGTTTGACCTCAACACCTCTATTCGCATAGTAGGACATGTACTCGTAGCGGTTTGTGTAGAATACTTTCCATATTGGTGGCATATTTTATATGCTACCTCCTTGATCGTGCTCTCGTGACTTGATTCTAGTATATGTCAGACATTTCTAGCCACTATGGAGATCTTGATCTATTGTACATCTTCAGGCATTTTGGAGATCATGGTCCTTTGTATATCTTCATCATGGAGATTCTGATCTATGTATATTGTACGTGGCAATGACCACATATGTGATATCATGTATCATGCCTATTCATGGCCATTGTACTCTTATGTATCCGGGACTGCTATATGTTTTTGCAGTTATATACAGAGTTTTATTATTTTACTATGTTGATTGGTTGGCTAGTCTTCCATTTGGGATCCTTCATCACTCCACTTCTTGGATGGACTTATAATGTATTTCGGCCATCGTATGACCCCTCTGACCTCACACATTAGGGGGCATCTGTTATAGCATATTTCACCACTCCAGGTGAATCACACTTTGTATGGCCTTCCCCTATCCCGCTGCAGACTCCTTAGACCCTATGGACCACTTTTTGTCCTTTGATGTTTCCTTGATCATCCCTAAAAACACATGAAAAATGCTATACATGAATTTTAAACCTATAAGTGCGTATATACACGGGTTTGACCACTAAAACCGTGCACATCGGGATGTGTGCATAATCCAAATCCTTTTTGAGTTTTCCTTGACATGGATCCGACTCATTTGACTCTTGGCCTTCCCTATGCCTTGAGATCGCTCGAATTCAACCTTTCATTACCCCTTTGAAAAGCTATATAAGGAACCCCTTGGTACATTAAAGGCATAAGAGAGAATTGAGAGCAATGAAACTATATTCCATTTTTGTCAGAACTTATGCTTGATTCTACATCCCTTTACCCCTTGGAGCACTCTTGTGTTCTTCCCAAGATTGCCTTTTTCTTGTGAGATTGCTATCAAGAGATGGAGGATTGAAGTGGTGGAGGCCCAAGTGGGGGATTTAGTTTCTTCGGTTCGCAGATGTGCCGTCAGAGGTTGTATCTTGTAATCTCTGATTTATATTAATAGAAATATATTTTCCTATCCAATAATGTGTGTTTGAATGAATATGTTCTCCATTGGATTATGTCAAATGCTTATACATTATTGAGTATAAATGGTAGAATAGATCTAACACCATGATATATAGAATGCTTGTATTGTTTACTTGTTGTTGAGGAAGTAACAGATCAATTCAAGTTGAAGATTGGAAAGCTCAACGGGGATCTACTTCAACCATCCGAAATAAGGTACGAGGTCTGATCCTTTAGTGTTAGACATTTAATTTCTATTGCATATTGGAAAGGATTGATTTCTAGAGTCAAGTTGTTTGTTGTGGTACCCCAAGCCATAGGAATTTCTCTCCGTAACACTAAGCCTCCCACAGTATGATGAGCCGTGATTTATAATTCATAGCTTATCAATATAATTAAACAAAACCACACACTTCCATACATCTGAAAATGGTTTTGTTAACTATAGATGGAAACCTATTGTTTATTGCATTTAGGGAATATGAATGTGTGAGAAAAAGGCAACGAGTTTGATATTTCCCCCCAAAAAAACATCCATTCCATACATAACCTTAAATAACTAACAAGCAATACCTATATCAACCAAAGACACGATTACCCATGGAAAAACAAATTTCAAACTGGGAAAGCAAAAGAAAAATGGTTTTGGATTCTTCAAATTTAATAACAAATAACCACAATTTTTTCGAGTTCATGAACGTCTCCCACAAAATGACTAAATAGTTGAAAGCTTAAACATAATACATTTTGGAGGGGAGATGCTATCCCCTTGGGTAGATTTCAAAGAGATATCAACTTAATTATAGGTTGCATCAGTTGGACTATTTAACTGACTTTTGTAATCCATGAAACTACATTTGATCAATTGTATCACCTCCTTCACAGTGGAAACTTGGCAAAGACCTTTTGCATGAGAAATTCAATCAAACATATATTGAAATAGGGAAATTTAATCCTCCAATTATTGAAGCTAGGAAATCACCCCCAACTTCTTCCAAAATGCTTGGTGATCATTTTTGCACAAAAAATGAATTACTCCACATACAACGGCCATTAAGTTAACTCAAAGTGCATAGGATAAAATGTACCCGCTTACAGCTAATACTCCATAAATAAAACAAAACCATGAGCATCTAACATAATTCATGGATAATTAACCTCAATGATAAGGAAATGAAATAAATAAATAAACAACCCATGCCAAGTACAGTTTCATCATAAAGATAGAGGATAAGGAATTAAATACATATAACTCAAACTAAATGGTTGTCCAAGCATCCTAAGACCTAACATCCTAGGTGCTTGGTGTATATGGAGGCATAAGCCTCACAATAGGAATCTAAGCATCCTAAAAACTTATCATCCTAGATGCTTGGTCTATATGGAGGTGTAGTTTATATGAAGGTGTAAGACTCCAGAGTCCATATACAACATCTATTACCTGAGGCATTTGTACGACAGCTTCCCTAGACAAAAACTAGAAAAGAAAATGCTTGAAAAAGAGAACATTTATTAATGGAATGGAAATGTGTAAACAAGAAAATATGTAAACGAAGAAATTCATAGACTAAGAAAACGTCTGGATCTGACTTCTAGAGCACATTGCTTAATGGATTCCTAGGTATCTAGGTATAATTCAAGGAGGGAAGGGTACATATACAAGATGCATGCACCCACCAAATTAGGATGCACTAGGATATCTCCATAGAACTGAAGCAGCGCGAGGTGCAGACATACCCGGTGCACACACCCACCAAATGAGAGTACACTAAGAATTGAACATGGACCCACAATGATAACCCCATGCATTTAAAACATAGAGACTGGGAATTCTACCCATGTCACAACCACCTCCATCATTGGGATTTATCATTATAACTTGGTGTTTAAACCTGGATTTTTTTTCGAATATTTATTTACAGTAACAGTTTGGTAAAATAAATAATATGTATGTGTTAACTAGTAAGGGGTATTTACAAGGTTTGGGTACCGTCATGGAAAGCACCCCCATTTTACCCATTGATTACTTACCATTCAACCAACGAGTATGCTTCAATTTAGTTTTCCAATGATGGTTTCAATTCTCTAATGTTCCATAATTTTTTTGGTTCCACACTCAATCATGTGTGTTGAATCCCTCACAAACATGGCCTAACAAGAAAACCAATCAGACCATGGTCCATTGGTAGGGTCATCATTCATAGTAATCTTGTTTATGCACATTCTACTCAATAATAAAGATGATCCCACACAAGATCCATTAGTACCCTTATGACAACATCAACAAAAACATTCCTGGTGTCTACTGTTATATCTATACTTCTCCAATGTAGATTCATTACTTGTTAGGTTTTATCATAATGCAAGGAATCCTATATAGTATAAATTCATTTTATAGCTTTATTACATTGTACTTTAGTCTTTTCACTTCCAATTACATAATATAAACAATAAAAATGATATATAATGTCGTAGATAAAACATGTGAAAGGATCCAAATGGATCCATTCCACCCTCAAAACACTGCTTTAGACAAATTTCGAAGTCCCACATATTTGTTGCATACAAGACTATACACATCTTCCTTCAGTAAAAACATCATTACAAGATGATAGGATTTGTAAATCCTCTGAGCAATACAATATAGGCTCCTGCTTTGCAAAATGAAGTCAATATGTGACTGGGTAGAATGGAGAACACTTTCACTGTTCCTGAACCATATGTGAAGAAACGTTCCACAAGAGAGTATCCTAAAGGTGAATACATAGGTACACAAAAATGACTAAAACAGTTGAGAATAATTTGTCACCAATGACTTCAGTAGCACCAGATTTATTATTCCCATCTCTGCATTAGAAGTAGGAAATCAACAAGACTGAGAAGAAATTGTTTATAACAAGCAATTAAATGAATAAAACACAATCTGAAAATACAACATATGAACACAATCAATCCTTCATTGAGGTACAAAGAAAGAAGATAGAATCTATAACAAAACACAACAAAATAAGAATCAGAATTCCCATCTTGATACACAACTTTCCTAATCCATTGGCTGACACCACATTAAATCTCAAATGTCAAAAGGCCATTTTAATAAGTACTAAAAAGAAAACAGAAATTGGACCACTAGCAATATTGGTCCAAATGCAATGTCAAAATGCCTTTTAAATGCAAATAATTCTATAGATTTGTAAGGGACTGATTAGTCATAATAAAAAAGGAAAGAGAGGCTAGAAGGTTACCATATTACTGATTCAATGCATCTATGAAACTGAAGAGACCTTTTGTCAGGATAACTTCTGGATGGATCCACAAATACTCTTTTCTTCTTGCGAAAGAGGAAATATTCTATGTCCAAAACATATTAAGCCCGTTTTACATGCACAAGTATATTAGCCGAAAACTTAATTGAATATTTAATATAGCTTTCTTGTGTATTTACTATTATGCAATGACAACTCAAGATAAATACTTTTCTCAATAAACTTCTTTGGTGGAATAAAATTCACACTGCACAATGCAAAACTTATACGTGTCGCATGATATTTTATGATCAATCCCATTCACTATTTCAACACCATCCATCGCCTTAGACATCATAAAAACATCCTTTCCACTGGCATACTTGCGAATGTTTCTAAAATATACCACTATCTATTGTTAATCTACTCTAAAAAATAACAAGTTGCAACATGAAGTAGACTTTGATACAATCTAATTTTATAAGTATAGAAAGAGGTGCAACACCTTGAAAGGAAGAAGTGGTTCCTTTACTTCGTGTAATTATATATTGCAAGAACTTCATTATACAAATAACTTGAGAATTTAGGTTCCAGTGTGTTAGGAATGACTTCAAGCTTCTCAATCCCTTCCATTAGTTGAATTGTCAAGCAGTAAGGATTAGATGACTGCAAGGAAACAAAATAACATTTACTATCTTAAATGATACAAGTACAAACATGTCTTCCACTCTCAGAAAGATGTTGCTTCAAAAAGCAGAGAATTTCACTAAAAGTTAGCAATATTGACTACAATACTGCAGACTAGTTGAAAACTTACAAATTCAAATCGATAAATATTTTCACCATGCAGTAACGTGCAATCATTCGCATGGTAAATTGAATAAAAAAACCTTGAAGGTGATCTTGATCTCTCATACAATTCTAACAGAAACAATTTGTTTGCCATATCATCTGACACAATTATTTGGAGTTGCAACCAAAATGCTTAATTTAGCAATGGAAATACTTCAACTACTTATAGGGATTAACAGAAAAAAATCATACCAAACAATATATTTTCCTAAATGTGCCTTCTTTACAAGTATGAAAATCAAGTTATCCAATGCAAATAAAATATATGACCGTGTTCCACTGATTGCTCGACATTCATCCTCAAACTTGGCATTGTCAACTGATCCATCAAGCAAACTGTATAACGCACTCATAAATATGGATTTCACATATGCCATTAGTCCTTGTTTTAAACATTGTTCAAACATAAAAAATAAATTTAAAAAAAAAAGACAAAATGAGACCATGGGTGTTAGATAAAATGCAATGTTTCAAGGCATTTTCAAAAACTCACTTTGCATACAAATTAGGGGGTGTTATATCCTTTACATTCTTCCAATTCAGCTCTGTAGTTAATGCAATCTTCTTTGCATAGAGTATTCCTTCATATAAGGTTTACAACAAGATTCAATGAGTACAAAACCAATTATTCCTAGTCAATGAAGAATATATTAAGAAATTAGTGAAGGGAAATACTTGATTCAGTCTAAAAATAACATAAAAAGTATCAATTCCATATAAGAGAGGACCCTTCTCTGATACACTTGAAGTAATAGAATAGGCATGCTCCAATAGAGGCTTGGACATGACCAAAATATGATCCAATAATGCAAATGAATCGCCTTCTTCAGCATCAGGTGCATTGAACCATTTCTTCAACTTTGCCTTCAATTTTTGCTTTTCCCTCATTTTCTTCATGATAAAATTATTATTCGTTATCTTCATGTGAGAATCCATCACCATTTCTAGACTCACTTCAGGAAATATCTTCACCACCATCAGAATAATTCTCACTATCATGAACTGATTTAGGTGCTCTCTCTTGTCCATCTTTAGCATCATTCTCTACCACTCTATAGTTAAACTCTTTATTATTTTCCTATATACTTGTATAAGTTCTGCTTGAAATCATGTCATTCCCTTGCAGTATAGCATTCTTACCAAAGACAAGGTCACCAGCACTATAACAATGCACATTTTATTCATCATCCACCACAGAAGGTGGAGACAGAGTAGGGGACAATTCAACTTCTTCGATTTAAACTTTCTATCTACCCTGCACTACTTCATTATTATTAGACCTTTGATTAAAGGAATCTGATTTACAATATGTAGCCCCACATTCCCTTTCCAATGGTGCCAATTCCTTGTCACTTTCTTGTAACATATTGGAAACCATAAAAAGGGTTTATAAATATAAGATTTAAATGTATCTGAATTACAAATTACACTGTGAACCCAAACTTCCTTTCCAATCACAATGATTCCCTTTCACTTTCTTGTACCAAATTGGAAACCAAAAAAAATACTAAATAAAAAGATTAAGTCTATCTTAATGAGGAAAAGCAAAGGAAGTTTCATAGGAAAGTTCCAAACATATGTCTGAACTGCTATGATGCAAAAGATTCAAACTTGGAAGCCAGAAACAATGCAGATGGAAAAGAGAATTGAATGGTAGATAATGATGGGTAAAACATTGCAAAGATGAGCCAAAGGATTCCCCGAAAGAACTTAAAGGCCATAAATACTTTGTAAAAGCATTTAGATAACAGCATGGAGAAAAACTACGTTGATAAAATTGTTAGTGCCAAATTCGAACAAGTACTTATCTAGGTGAGAAGAAATTAGGAAGGAAATTACATCAGTATCCAACCAATAACCAAAATCAGTCAATGAGACTTGGAAAAGGAAGTGAATAAAAATAGTGAAATAAAAGTTCCTGGGGCATCTCCTCCCTAATAAAGGAAAATAGAAGTAAATAAAAGGCTTAATATCTGAACAAAATGGAGTTAGATCCATAATGGAAAAACCCTATGCAATAGTGTATGGCCCTGAAGGAGAAGACTGAAATATAATAGCTATCATTAATGTGTCTGAGCCTGAGGAGGAGCCTGCATATTGGGCTCTCCCTATGAATTCGTCGATATTGAGCTTTAGAAGTCATCATAGCATTGACCATGACTAAGAGGAGTCAGGTGGGAACAAATATAAATTAAGGTGGAACTACTTCGGATATGTAATCGCTTAAAAAACAAATCAGCTCAATATTGAATTTCCAAAACAGATTAATGCAATATTCTTAAAAGTTAAAACAAAAGAAGAAAAATCAGAGAACAAAACAAAGAACTAATTAAGTTTAAGCAACATGTTTATAAACCCTAGAAGATAAAAGACTACCTTACATTAGTACAAACACCAACAATATGCTAGATAAATATAAATATGTAGTTCGATACATGAGACACACCAGCCCAATGGAGAAAAATAACAGGACAAGTCAAAATAAAATTTCTTAGAAACATGCACTGAATTCCACATGGGAAACCATGTTTACATTTAGACTGGAGAAAATGGAAAATGGAAGGAATCTTCTTGGGACAATATTTAATTTGAAAACCATCTGAAAAATTACTTCAGAGAATACCATCATTGCAATTGGATAATGTTTATGTTAAGAACACAAAAATGAAAAATGTACATGTTGCAGATGCAACAAACTTGGGAGGCTTTTGAGGCTTTATTAGAGTGGATGGAAAGAATAAAAATCATTTGATATCTAGCTCCTCCTTACATTCATGTGATGGACTTAATACTACAAATTCAGAGGCTCATAATGAAGTGGTTAATCAATGTATTTGTTGCTTTGAATATGAAATCACTAATCAGATATTCAAACAGATATATCAGAATCCTCTCTTAAAAGAAATAAAGAGACCATCAATAATATTTCATATGAAAGAAATAATAAAGAGGGATATGTATTAGTTGAATTTGTACCTTCAGGAGAAAAAATATTCACAATTACCACCCCCCATTTGGAGTACATTGGCCAAAGTTTAGCTGAAGGTAGTGATGGTTTCATTCAAGGAAAAGCAACTTTCAGTGCACTGAAACTCATTACATATAATTATGTGTTGGAAGCACTATACCTTTAGGGTGATCATAATTGGAAACATGAATTTCTCCTTACAAATATTTGTGAATCACTAAATATTAGCAACGCGGAACATTCTATTGAGCTGAGACGCATAACACGAGGTCATTTTGATTGAGCAATCATTTTTTTTTTATTAAAGAGGGACTGTAGAGGACACAACTTTTTGAAATGTGGGCTATTTTTAATGTTGTGGAGGCAGTTGAATGACTATAGAGTTTATCTCTACCTATCCAATTTTGTAGAATGTGTTGGTACCGGAATTTTCCATAAAAACATTTGTTAGATTTTGGCAGCAAGCATGTAAAAAGGACCTTGATTTGCGCTGTTGGAAAGTCCACTATCATTTTTTCCAAGCCCCAAATGTTCATTCCAGCTTGAATGGTCGAACATCCATCCTTAGCTGCAACTCTTACTAACACATGTCAAAAATTCAATAGTGAAGCTCTAGCAGAAAATTCCTTCTGTAGTGGCTATCTTTGCAGCTGTAGCTTCCTGTATTCTGATGGAACCTACAAACAATCATTACCCAGTCATCAATCATTTACTTATGCATGCTCCCGCAATGGTCCTCAATAGTATACCTCTTTTTCATTTAATGTTTGGGAGTGGTTTAGTCCATTTGACAGAGATCAAACATGGATACTTTGTCTTCTTGTAGTTGGATTGAATTCCTCTTAGGATTCTTGGATATATCACCAGAAATTTGTTCTTGAGGTTCTGTTAAGTTTTTATTGTTCATCTCTTACAGACTTCCAAAACAAGTTGTTGGTGTTTCAGGTAATGAAGAAGGAATTTAAAAGGCGAACACTTGCACAATACCTGTTTGAGCATGCAGGCTTGTTTCTATGTATTTGCTCTGTTGTTTGAAATTATGCTCAAACAAAATCAGGCGAATTTGGTACATGCATTCCTTTTGGGTTGAATATCATAGTAGAGATAATTCCATATTTTTTGTCACAAAGAAGTATCATTCAGAGATTTCTTACAAATGGCCTTGAAAATCTATCACAAATTGCATCCCGTTTGCATTGGTTTTTTTATATGATTCAGCTTTTCCATGCCGGAAAAATACATTCATCAAATCCATTCTCAGTATTCTCATATATGAAATTCATCTATCTCAGCAGCAATTTTTTTATCAAACACAATTTTTCTTTTCCTTTCAAGTTTTATTTGAGGTCGTATAGTTCATTGAGCGTAGACATCATGATATTAATTATAGGGATATGATTGAACTTGGATTGAATTTTGTTGTTTCTAGTTCACCACCAACAGTCAAGACAGTTACAGATAAATTAAAGCTATTAAAACTAGGGATGTGAGCTATTTCTAGTGCCTTGCAAATGCATTCCCTTTAAAACTTTGAAGGACAAACACCTGTTCATAGGTAGTGGGATTCACTGAAAGATCAAGAATGTTAAGATGTGTTGATGGGGAAGTTGTTGTGTTGGTTAGTAGCATATGTCATCCTTGGAATGGTTTCTAGGACCTCCAACTTTCCAGAGAGAACTAAAAGGGTATCCTTTATTTCTTTACTTGAATATTTAAATACATCAAGGTGTCTTTATGAAATGGAGCCATATTTTGAGATTGACAAGGGTTTGGCCCAGTTGATACTATATCTTCACAAATTTGTTGGAGTGCACTGCAGAGAGTTGTCATCTGTTGTCGGTGCTATCTATTTGCTTTTGTTGTTAAATGGCATAGATCTCATTGATGGAACCTCTTCCCATGGCACATTTTCAAGCTTGTTTATTCTTCTTTTGTCAAAGGTTTCATGTCTAGTCGAGGCCAACACTTCTTGGCATTGGTCATTTAATAGTCCTTGGAGAGACTTATCTTCACAAAAATCAGATGTGCAAATATTATATGAATATGAAGTTTGTCAGGTTCTGTTGATAAATTTTGAGAATTTTCTATCGAGTACAACACCAAAATTTCATTTTAGCACCTGAAGGCAAAAGTTGGATTCAAAACTTACTTCACGTCATTTGGCAACAAAATTGTTCGAAAAACTGGATGTTTAAAGATGGAAATATGGAAAATTATATCTAAACAACAGAATATTCAAGTTTTCCAAGACTTTGTTTCTACATGAAGGGGGCTATGCATATTATTCTCAGAAGAAAGACTTTTCTACCAAGGAAGAAGAAAAAGAGACACCCTGATAAAGAATGCATATTTTAGACACTTCTCTGTGCAACTTCTGTTGGACGTAATGGGTGCATCCCAACCAAGGTTCTATGGTCTTATAATTTGATTCATGAGTGAAGCTGGTGACAAGATATTTCGTGGCAGCAACAAATCTGCACAAATTAGGGTGCCCTGTGGACAGAGCAATGATATTCAATTTGTCCAGCCACTAAAAATGACCAAGTTGAATAGTTTTTGTTGGGTTCATGGTACCAAATAGAGAATATTTTGTCACTGTGGAAAGTGCAATCGGATTTTGTTTATTGTTATTTATTTTTTATGGTTGTAGTCATGACTCATTGGTATACATGAGTGGAGTCCCTTATTTGTATTGAAGGTTGTTTCGATTGAGTTGGGTTTTATACCTTGGTTTTCATGGGGGTCTCCATTCTGTAAAAAACCAATGATGATCACATTCCATGAGACTGAATCATCGAGCTTTATAGCTCGCCCTCTAGTTAGTTACTAACCGCTCTTTCTTTTATTTTTGTGCTATATAGTCTTAACACACTCACTCACAATGGCCATATAGTCCTAAGCTATCTAGCTCTTCTAAGCTCTAACCTCTCAGACTCAACAGTTATATTGATTGGTTGGATACGCTTAATAGAACAAAGCCACGACCCTCAACAATGAACAATATGAACAAAGAAAACCAGATGTGATTCTAGAAAAGGATGCACTGACAAGATTTCCAAATTTGGGGAGCTATAATAGTTATATAGGATTCAACTGCTTATAGTGGGAGTATATCTTTTGTTCCTTGTTATCTCACCTTCTAGTTCATTCTGTTGGTTTAGCAGTGGGTTATACAGTTAGTAAGGTTTATGATCCAGATACATACAAAGCCTCAGATGCATTTATTGTAGCTTATCATGTTGACCCAGTTAGTTATGCAGTTGGTGAGGTTCATTCATTGCTACTCCACTAAATCTAAGAAGTGGTTAACGAATTTGCTGAAGTGGTTATATATGAATCATTTACATTGGAATATCAAAGGTAAATGACCACTAATAGAAGCTAATTGCATCTACAAAGGAAGTTTTTAAAAGGAAAAAGAATGCATAAATTCAAATTGAATAATTAAAAAAACAAAATACAGAATTATCAAATAAAGTTCAAGTGTTGGAAACAGGGAAATTCTGGTAGAAGTAGCTCGTCAGATCTGAGATCCAGATAATCATACAGATGTCCAAGAGATATGGACAATGGTCATACAACTGTCCAAGAGATAACCAGAGATATGTACAATGGTCATGTTATTGCTAGATGAGATTATGAAGAAGGAATTTGGGACAAGGCATCTCCAAGATCTGGAAATTGAAATGACCACTATAGGAATCTGGATCGACCTTGCTTGGATGCCCTAAGCTCTGTCCATATTTAAAAAGTGAAATATCTCACTACTGGAGGTTATTTTTTGAAGGTAAAAACACCCAAAAGTACTTTATTATGCTTGGACTAAAACGATTAGACAAACTATTAATTTCTATAATTTTGTTTGTCTCAAAATGACTAGAAATAACCCCATTGCTTGTGATTGAGAAAATATGGAGACCAGTTTTAGAGTGGACACATATTTCCTTCTTATCTCATACCCCAACACATTTGAGCATCAATCTCATCCTTTCATATACTTGTGTAGTTTGAATATCTAGTAGGTTGTATTCCTTGGTCTCAGCACACTTCATACTTCCACCCCAGTTTGGAGAATGAGTTGCTTTGCCCTTTTCGTAGTCTCAACAAATGTGAAGACGGTGCTAGATTTGGGAGTATTTTCCCTTGTTTTGGAATATTTGAAATAGAAATAAGTATCATTTATATCACTCAGCCTACGGTTTCTTTAAGCATTTAAATTTGAACCCTTCCAAAGGGTTTTAGTCTTGTGTAGAAGTGTAAATTTTAAGCATTTGAACCCTTCCAAAGGGTTTTAGTCTTGCGTAGAAGTGTAAAGTTAAAAATGTCTTAAAAAAAATTGAATTTATCTTTTTAATCGAGGACATAATTTATATCAACATTTTGAAATATGAATTTATCCTTTTACTTAAGAACATAATTTATATCAACATTTCAAAAGAAGAGTAACATTGCACTACAACAAAAACTGGATTTAGCATCGAATTTAGCACCGGATTTTAGTGTAATTTTTTCCCAATTTTGGAGAACAATCTGGTGCTAAACTTGGCACTATTGTACAATTTTGTATAACTCCATCTATTGCATCTTTTTTTCCGTCCTTTTTAACATCCATTTTTGCGTCCATTTTTGCACCCAATTTTGTGCATCTTTTGTTACGCCTTTATTTGTGCCCAATTTTGCAACTTCTAGTGCATCGTTTTTTGCGTTCTTTGTTACATCCTTGTTTGCCCCTAGTTTGACGCTCAGTTTTGCATCCAATGTTTCATCTTATTTTGCTCCTAAATTTTCATCGAGTCTTGCACCCAATTTTGCACCATATTTTGCATCAAATTATGTGTCCAATTCTGCATCTAGCGTTGCATCTAGGTTTGCATCCAATTTTCAGCCCAATATTGCGTCTACTTTTGCATCTAGTTTTGCATCCAATTTTAATTATAATGTTGCATCCCTCTTTGCATCTAATTTTGTATCTTTTTTTATGTCTTTTTTTGTATCCATGTTTGTGCCTAATGTTTCATCTTATTTTACGTCGTATTTTGCATCTAGGTTTGCACCTAGGGTTGCATCTTGGTTAATGTCTTCTTTTGCATCTATGTTTGAGCCCAATGTTTCACCCAGTGTTGCACCTAGTGTTGTGCCTAGTTTTGTTCCCATGTTTGTATCTAATATTGCATCCAATTTTGTGTCCAATGTTTCATCCCATCTTGTATTCAATATTACATCTAGTTTTACATCCAATCTTTCATCCCATCTTGCATCCAATATTGTGTCTCATTTTATGTTTTTGTTTGCACCAAGTGTTGCTTCCAGTTTTGCACCTGGTGTTACGTCTATTTTTATGTCCATCGATACACATTTTTTTGTGCTCAATTCAATGTCCAATTATACGTCTAGTTAGGAGTCCAATTTTGCATCTACTGTTGCGTCTAGTTTTGGGCCTATTATTGCATCTAGTTTTGAGTCAATAATTGTGTCTAGTGTTGAGTCTCTTTTTGCATCCAGTTTTGCGTTTAGTGTGATCCATTTTTGTGTCCACATTTTTGTCTAACATAACACCCACTTTTGCATCCACTTTTGTGTTTGGTGTGACGTCCACTTTTACATCATGTTTTTCATTTAGTGTTATGTCTAATATTGCATCCATCTTGAACTACCACATTTTTACCTTTAGAAATACATTGCAATATCATTAGGGCATGGAGGAATCGAACCACCAACCTCCTGCTTGTAAAGCAGACGCTCTTCCATTGAGCTAGAACCCTTTAAGAATTGGGAAGAGTAACAATATTAACACATAGATTTCATCATTTATAATTCTAATAAAAGATAATAAGATCCAAAGACAGTTATGTTTAAAATCCAATTTACTTTTCCAAACACACTAATAAGCACACAAATATACTTTGCTTAGGCAATAAAATATCATAAACAATTATGGAATATATTAAAGAGGTCCACAAAAGGGTCATAGAGAACAATATAATGTATTGATGCATACCTACTAACCTAAATGAAATGGACAAAGAATAAGAGATGTGTTTAATAAATAGTTGTAGAATCCAATTGAGGATGTGTGTGTTGCTACATAAATGTTGATATCCATTGATGATGTGATTTTGTTCAGCAATGGGATGGTAAGAGAAGAACTCATGAATGGTTACTAAAAGAAGATTCCTACTATGCGAATCAACCAAATATGAGGCCCTTTATCCATGTATATTACCTTAAAAAACGTTTTAGAAAGAGTAAAAGCTGTAACCTCTAACATTTTTCCCAAGATAGCACACAATGAACATGTTAATACATAAGCTAGAGCATACTATTTTAAAAGTATTTAATAGTGACTCTGATCAAACCAACACATCTGAGATAAATCCTCTATATTAAGTCTCCAATAGAACAGATAAATATGTTTTAAGACCATACAATGGATAAATAGAAGCTTATATGGTTGAGCAGTCCATAACTCAGTCACAAAGACAATCTCAAACTAATCCAAAATGTATTGTTTAAAATATTTCTACCCATAAAAACATGCTTGCATGGAAATAAGGAAAAGAGAGATTCCTAGCAAATGCATTCAGTTTCCAAATTAACTTTCAAGAAATTATAATAAATAGCCTATAAATTCATATGCAATGCTCATGTAATTAAGCAAGCATTGACCATTTGATACAAAATAAATAGCCTTTCAAAACATTTGTGGTACACAACACAGATTACTCTACAAGAAAAAGAACAAGCCAAAATTGGTAAATCCTCTTCATTTCATTCTGCTACTCCATACATCTGAGAAGAGGAAACTACTATTTAGTTTGGTGGACAATAAAGAGGGAGGACGCAGTCACTCATTTGGGGTTCGTGTTCATAATTTGCAGTGTACTCGTTGGTTCTTGAGTACGCTTTTACCCATTATTTGCAGCCAATCTGGGTGTTGGAGGAAGGTCACAGCCCTCGTGACTTGGAAGAAACATTGTTCCTTACAGGTTGTACCATCTATTTAGTCATGGTAGAAAAGGTAGATACCATACCTCATTTAATGCAGGTTGTACATCAATTTGTAGGTATCTTCCTCTTTGTTTCTAGTCACACCTCTGTCCTTGCAAGATGTATAGTTCAGATATACACCCATGTTCACTGATTGTAGTATGTAGAAGGAAAATGGGACCAGGTATCACCCAACCTGAGTCAATGCACAAAATCAGCCCAAATTTGCAAGTTTAACCCTATAGCTATTTCATGAATTAGAAATGTCATTCATATATTTTTTTTCCAACAAATTTAGTATATTTCAAGTTTTATTTTCCTATTGGCTAGTTTTCACCAGTCTTGAACCAAATTTTACCGACCCCAGGCCAGCCGAGTCTTTGTCGATCAGAGTCTGACAACTTTGATACTAGAGACTAATCAAAACATCTGTCTGTTTTCTTCTACCTTCTATAGATAAGGATATTCAACATGTATCTTGAGAAGGTTATGCATAGGAGGCATCTTCTCTTTAAATATCAGCCATTTTTTAACCAATATTTGTTGATCCAAGGCCAACTAGATCTTTGCCAATTCTGAGTCAAACAACTTTGATACTAGAGACTTCAAAAGTTGTGCTTGTTTGCTTGTACCTTCTATATATCTAGACTTCAACATATATCTCAAGGTGGTTATGCACAGACATCCACTTCAAACAGATAGAAAGGGAACATCTAAAAATACTA
The DNA here is from genome assembly GCA_001517045.1 of Pseudotsuga menziesii. Lineage (NCBI taxonomy): Eukaryota > Viridiplantae > Streptophyta > Pinopsida > Pinales > Pinaceae > Pseudotsuga > Pseudotsuga menziesii. The sequence goes on along the minus strand of LPNX010967223.1, from coordinate 246,053 downwards.
GTCAAGTATCAGCCATTCTAACCAGCTCTAACTAAGATGGTCATCTTTCTTATCACAAATCATGAATAAATTACCCTTTCCCCCAAGCCTCCATATGTCCACCACAGAGAAATTGCAGACCCTCTCAACACATCAATATCACACTAACTGGATCCTTGACATTGCTTTACCAACAATTTATTGATTGATTTTGTTGTTCAAACTTTATCCTTGACTACTAGAAGAGAATGCTTTCTCATGGACTTCAATTGATAGATAGCCAAGAATGTTCAAGACTCCTTTTTTGTAGGTTTCTTAGCTAGGACACAAATTATGAAGCCAAGAGTTTAAAGATAAATGTGTATACTACAAAGCTAATTGAATGCTCTAACATGTCCCGGTGATTTCCAAAACAAATACTCCATGCCATCTGAACTTCTAGCAATCTATAAATATGAATTTTAATAATTCCTTATGATGTATATGGATCAGGGAACAAATACATTTTTACTTCATATTTTCAAAAGGCCATTTGTTAATGAAGATAGAAAGACATTTCATCATTAAATTTTGCGATATATGTCGTAATTCTAATAATGCTTTTCCTAGATATAAACAACTATAATTCTAAATATTTCTAGAAGATAAAAAAGGAGTTCTCTATTGGACTTTTTCTTAAGAGTTCCAGTGTTCCCTCTTCTACAATCCATCTCAATTCTATTTTTCATGGGGATTTAAAGGATTTTATTATTTTAATTTTCATCTTGAACCTCTGCTTATATTCCACAAATAATCTCCAATTTAAAAATGCTAAAGAATATATGCTTATTCTCACTTTCTCCTCCTCAATATTCCTAATCCCTAGAAGGACCCTTTATCTATCAATGGTTTTTGTATGGTTTTCCAGCTCCAATTTCTTGCTTGATCCTAAATTTCTCAAGTTTTTCTAGTTCCAATATTAGCTTAATATTATATGTCCATAACAGGAATGGTGTTTTAGAAATCCTTACAAATGATAAATAAGTTCCTGCTCTTCCTTACAAGTGATATAACTAAATAGGACTTCTAGACTGTAAACATCCTAAGCGGTGGTTGCATGTATCAATCAGCTCCATTTCTAAATTTCCTATTTCCCTCTCTCCCTTTGGCATACCCAGATTTGATCCTTTCCATTTGTATCCCCATAACTATCTTACCTTCATAGACACATTGATAAATGTATTCTGAAAATCCCCAGCCTTTTGCATCATTAATTTAGGTCAAGTAAACAAATGGCACTTTTATTGCACAACAAGTTTCTACAGCATTACATTGATCTCATTTATTTGTGGGTGTAATACCTTGTATCCTATACCATCATACTGATCTTTATAATGATTGGATATTGGAGTTCATGCCTTCATTTCTTGTCTAGATCAATATCCTTTTAAGAAATATTTCATCTAATAAGTATTTACAATATATAACATAACACTAGTAAAAATTACATACCTGACCTAACAAGACCAAAAATGAAAAAGGTACGCTAGCTTCTTGTTTAGTTCTTGAATTCATCGAAGCATCTCACCTCTCTTGTAAAATTTTATCACCTACAATCATAGAAACTAGTTTCATAGTAAGTTGTCACCAACCTCAAAAAAAATTTCCATATAGATAAGCGTCCCAGAAAATCATGTTGTCAAACTCTGGAAAAATTGGTGATTCCTTCACTCTAGTGGGAGAAATTTTGTTCTTTAACCTAGTCCTCATTTTTTATAACAAAATTACTATCAAGAAAGTAACCTACATCTTTCATTTACCCAGATAGTTTCTTTAAATTTTCAGTGATCTCCTTTAGTCGTGTATGTAATTTGTCCCCTGCTACAAATGTATGCCACTTACTTTTAACTTCAATCCAGCTGCATCCTGCATCCTTTTTCACTCCCCTCTATATCATCATTTTCCTCACCCTTGACACATCGTCCCACCTCCCATCTATAGCATTTGTATTTGACAGTTGCACATATGTTGCAGCATTTTGTGGTTCCAACTCAAATAGGCGTTTTGTTGCACATTTTCCTATATCTATATTTCCATGAGTTTTGTAGGAACTAAGCAATGCTCTCCACATAGTTGCATTTGGATCAAAAGGCATGTTATCATTTAAGGTCGCTTCCTCATTCAGTAGCCCAAATTATCCAAGGAGAACCCCAATACACACATAGTGATCTTCTTTTGGAGTGATCTAATTACATTTAGTCATGGAATCAAAAGACTAGAAGCCTTCATCAACTGAACCTGCATGGTTGCATGTAGAGAGAACCCCAATGAATGTAACATTATCTAGGGACGTGCCTTGGCATTTGATAAAAAAATTGAAGGGCTTCCTTGGCAAGGCCATGATGGGCATAGACTACAACCATTGTAATCCAGGACACCTCATCCTATACAAGAATCTTTTTATACACTTGCTCTGCATTGTCTAAGCTCCCAGATTTAGCATACATGGTTATAATGGAATTATACACCTCTGCAAAGGATTCATATCCACTTATAACAATGTGGACATGCACCCACTTTCCCAACTTTAGACCTGTTAGGCTAGCATATGAACTTAAAACACTGGCAAAGGTGAGTTCATTGGGTTTCATGCCAACACAATGCATTTGACAAAATTTGCTCAAGGCCTTATGGCCATGTCCCTTTTTTGCATACCCTACCATCGTACCAATCCATGATATGACATTATGTTTCAAGATTTTGTCAAACACCTAGAATGAAATATCAATATTATCAGATTTAATATACATGTCAACAAAAGAGCACTTCCCACAAATACATCTTTCTCAAAACCAATGGTAATACTATGGCCATGAACCTTCTTACCCCATCTCAAATATAATACACTAGCACATGCAATGAGAACACTAGAAAAGGTAAAATGGCAAGGGAGTAGACGATTACCTAACATATTTTCAAAAAATCACAGCTTCCTCTAGACACCCATGTTGTTCAAATCTTGTTATCATCGCATTCCATGGCACAATATTTAGTAAAGGAATTTCATCAAACAGTTGGCGGGCGAAACCAACTATTTCATATTTGTCACATCCTGTAATCATGGTATTCCATGAAACTGTATTGTGTTTTGGAATTATGTCGAACAAGTGCCATGTTATTTCTATGCTCCCACATTTCACCTACCTAATAAGTTCAATCACTTAGCCTTGCAAAGGATAGGTCTGTTTGTTTGAAAATACCAGACATCGTATGGTCAATAAAGTAATTGTTTATGATGACCCGTATAGATTTATAATTATTATTTAGGAATTCCTAAATCAAGCTCATGTACTCCTATATGGTAACCAAAGCTCTCATATGCCAAAGGAATATCAAGATTTTTTACCGTTAAGTCTGAATTCCAGGGTCAGAGATCAGTTCCTGTATGAAAATCACACCATTATATAGATTTGTGGCTTTAAACGAAATCCTTATCAATTGCCTACCTTTATTCTATTGAATTTTAGCATTAGCATGAATACTTTAAACTTTTGCATATTATCAGATAACAATAGACAAGTGCAGTAGCCTCATCAACACATCAAAACACTGAACACAAGATTTTTTCACTGGGGAACCTTTAAAGGACAAAATCCCCAAAAGCATTAGTAATTCATCTCTTAAATGAGATGACTTGATTTCTTCAGAAAAATTCTCAAACCCTAGTAGGTTTGAACCACAGATAAAAATTCCATGAAAATTTATTTAATACAAAAAATCAAATTAGGGCTTTCTTCTCTAATTCTTCCAACTGCCTGAAACTTCCAGAATGGATGCCCTGAAATGATTCTGCCTTCCCAGATCTACCCAGACTTAGATTGAAGCCTGCCCGAGATCCCAGAAAACCTACCAGTGATCTATTTCCTCTTGCCTGAGCTCTGTACTGATCTGCCCAAGCCCTACAATCACCTATATGAACTATAATTAGGCTTCCCAGATGCTCAGGCTATTGCTCGAGCCCTGTTTCTTGCTTCCTGATCCATGTTTCCTACCCGGATGCCCTACCCAAGGTCTGTCAGACCTCTATCTACCTGCCCGGTATGCTTCAGTAGGTAACCGGTGAGCATAATAGGCTGCCCAAAGCCCTATTAGGGCTTGTTGTAAATTATCAAGGGTGCTGGTAGATTTGCCTAAAGAGGAAGGGACAATGCCCATGAAGGATAGAGACTGCTCGAAGATGGACTGTTGCTACCTATGGAAGAAAAATGTTGGTGCTGTGAGGGTTTGGTGATACCCTAACACATGAAGAGGATGTATATGTTGCTATAAATTGGATGCCCTAGATGCTAGGGTTTGTTGTAGCATAATTGTAGATTCCTTGGCTAGCCGCTAAAAGCCTCCATACTAGGGCATACACCACAGAAAAAAAACTTCTCTTCCTTCAAAACCAACGAGACCTCTCTTTGGAGAAACTGAGGATCATGATCAAGTGTGTGTGTAAAAAATGAAATGAATTGATCTTCTTTTATATCCTTTGAGTCACCTGTAAGTGGACCAAAACTCAAAAGAACAAAATAATATTATTTTATTCTTTTATTACTTTGAATTTTACATTTAGTGGTACTAAGGTATTTTTGCACTTCCACTTTGACTCCTTAGTGAGCTAAGGGTCCTTAACTATTTTTTACTTTTACTTTATCCTTCTTCAAGTGCCCTTGTGGTCAAAACAAATGGTTAAGGTGGTCCTTCATCCCCACTGAAAGTACATCATCATAAATAGAGAGAATTACTAATGTTTTTATCTCACGCTCTATGTGACATAAACATAGGGTACTAGGTGTCTTAACCAAGGGTAGCTAAGCCTTGGTGAAGATCACAAAGCCCACAGATTGAGGGTCAAAGTGTCTCACATGCCCAGACCCAATCGAGGGCTTATAGTGATATCCTGGTAATAGACCCGGTGTGTTGTTCAGGATTAAACACCCTTGTAACCTAGGGTCTAGTGTTACCAAATTACTTCTGACCTTCCAGACAATTAGCCTTAATAAAATACAGAAATAAAATAGGAAGAAATACTTGACTCACCCGATTAATGACAGTTGATCCAAGCTTGATCTTCTTCCGCTTTGATTCTCTCCAAATCTTCTAGGGGTGCACCTCCTTCACCTGTAAAGAGAAAATTCTACAAGTACAATCTTATACATGTATATATGACAGATTAGATAAACAATATATCTAGTGCATAATCGAATATATTCATCAACCATAATACATGAAAGATACTCAACACAATGTTGGAAGAAGAATTCTCTTTATTAACAATCAATGAATGAGATAAGAGTACAACCCAACGCCTAAGACAAGGACTCCTCTGCAACCAAAGGACTTTGAGTTATGCTACTCCAAGACTTCTGAAGATATACCACCAGCACAACTTTGCTCTCCAAAATTGATTGATTAATGCCCTCCCCAAGGCCTCTATTTATACTTTGGGAAATAGAGTGGTTTTGAAGGTTGAGGAGGTTGAGATAGTTGAGGTGGTTAATGATTAGGTCCCAACTAATCTCCATTAATCATGATTTATATTTTTTTATGCCGAATAAAGATGTATGCGACTATTAATATAGGCAACCCATGTATGACACGTGAGTTGCTTAAAGGAAACCCACGTATGCTGATGTACGCAGGTTGCAATGGATATAGTCACATACAGTATGCGAGTTGTCAATGGAAATAGTCACGTACATACGCGAGTTGCAATGAATATAGTTGTGTACGCCATTCAACTCTTAGAAAAATAATATGGCAAGCTGGTTGAAGGGTAAATGCATCTCATGTCATGCCCATCTATAGTGTTTTGGAAAACTTCAATCCTATGATGTCCTTTTGTGTACCAACATAAGGAATGTTGGCACTCGGATGGAGAAGTGACATTTGGGTTGATAACAGATGCCCCCTAATGTGTAAGGTCAGAGGGAAACGATGGCCGAAATACATTATAATCATTATCTTGGAGAACTCAGAAGTCCAATGGCGCAGAGGTAGTACATGAAACAAATACATAATAATTCCATATACAAAGTCATATCTGAGGATGCTGTGTTCAATATACTGGAACACTAGCGCCTTTACAATATTTGAGTACATCATATAGTATGGATACAAGACCATGTATATTACAAAGGTGGATTGAATCCACAATATACAATAATGATGAGTCTTCAAAGATCGGGAAGCTATGTAAGTGACCACAACATAATCCTTTGCAACTTAGTCCATAGATGTGAAACTAAGGTCTTCGTAAAAAATACCAAATAACCAGTACAATCCAAGCCATGTGAATAGATGTTATTGAAGTCGAACATGGATAAGATTCAACAGATTGTCAACCAATAGGTGATAATCGACAACTGAAGCAAAGGAATTCACCAATAATGAAAGTGAATCCTAAGGTACGATCGTCAAAACTCTAGGTATTCGTCATCAGGAAGTGTTGATGCAGAACCATACTATGATAAGGAAGGCAATGGATTCTCCAACGGATCACAAGAGTCACTAGGAACTGGGTAAAGGAAGGGAGACATAAGTAGTAATAGATACGACAATGATGGAATAAGGATATAGATCAGATACAAGGTTAAGCCCTTGAACAGTGAGCACGACACAAAGATAACCCAAGGAAACTTTTAACTTTACAGATAGTACAACTTGACTTATCTGCCATATAGGAGACATGATCAGATTCCCCAGGTAGAACTGATAAGAGGATGAGTAAGAAAATCGAAGTAATACCTGAACTGAAAGTGAACACTGAGACATGAGTATCGGAAAAGACAGAGAGTGCTATGTTCAAGGAGGACATGCTACCACTAACTAAGAACCAAAATAAAACTTATTCCTTACCTTCCCTGTTAAATTTTAACGAGTCCAGGAACTTCAACTTGAGTCTCTCTTCATTTTTTGACAAGCTTGAAGAGAAAAGGGAATAATGCTTGATAGTGTCACTGATTCAAGTATTTTATGACCCTGAACTAGTACATGCTCACTTGTTGTTTTCATGTTTAGAGAGTCTGAAAACTCCAAAGAAGACTCCCCAGGGGTCCTTTTTCATCCAACTTAGTCTCTTGAGGATGAAAAAGTATAAAACATACCACAGAAGAACTCTCTTAACTTCCGTAGAAGAGAAGGTGAACCTTTTTCGTACTTAGTCAAGGAGGTCCGAAAAAGGTTAAATTACCACCTACCCAACGCTCCTTCGAGAGCAGCATATAGCTTGAGTTTTACAAGTGTGAAGGAAATCAAGATCACTTGGAAAGATCCATTTGAGTATGAGAAATGGGTCTTACAACAATAAACTCGATGCTTTGTTCTTGGTGTTTAACGAGCATGACAAAGACAAAAAGTAAACTCGGAATATTTTTCATGTTTAGGTCCAGAGCATGAAAAAGAGAAAACTAAGCTCATACTGGGAGTTCCTTTTCCATAAATTAAGTCCCTCAGGTCTGAAAAAGTGGTAAACCTATACCTAAGAATACTCTTCTCAATTTCGTAGAAAAGAGAGTGATCCTTTCTCGTATTATTCCACATGGTCTGAGAAAGAGATAACCTACCACCAATGTGGATGCCCATTCATGTATTCTTAACGAGCTTGAATGGACAATTTTACTCGGTAGTCAAGTCTATTTTGAGGAGTTAGACTTGGGCCTAAAGAAACTCCATAAGGGAGGAGAGTCCTATAAAGTGATAGCTTGTAAAAAGAGACCAAAATGAGGCTCAATTTGGTGTGAAAAATAGCTAAAAATATTCCCTTGAACCTATGACAATTGCAGCATGAGTATAAAAAAACAATAAGTAGGTTTTAAATGAGAATACTCATGAGAGGAAAATCCTATCCATGGAAGAAAAATGGTAAAAACAAGGAACTAATGGTTAAATATACCATAGTCTATGGTCAAAGTGTTAATGCTAGGATCAAGATGGATTAGGTATAAATGCAAAATGCATGTGAAATGACCAAAAACCATCATATATGAGCAAAAAACAACTTAAAGACGACCATAAACCTGTCACATGGAAGAAAAGACATGGCATTAGTTTAAAAATTATGAACTTTAGGGAAAAAACCCACTTTAAAAATAAATTTTCTATAAATAGTTCAAAATATGAATAAAAACTCACCATTTGATTTTTAACCATAAAAAGACAAATTTTACCTCTACCTTTGATTGCTTGGTGTGGATGATTCAGTGGACCTTTCCCAAAACCGCAAGTATCAAGTAAAACTACACTCCATGCTCTTTTATTTGATCCAAGCAATTGTCAATTTTAAGCCCTAATTTCATGTTTTCAAGCACCCTCAAAGCATGGATGTTGTGTATGAAGGTATGGTATGTTAATAGTCGTGTACACATGTTCTGTATGTGGGTTGCCTAAAAGACAGTTGCATACAGTACGCGAGTTTCCTAAATGATAGTCGTGTACGCTGCGTGAGGTAGAAAAAGAATGTATAGGGTCAAAAAATTCAAATTTTATATCAATCTAATGTTTTGCAATTGTTAGGTTATTAGATTGAAAGATGGTGCTTGAGTGGAGGGAGAGGGAACATGAAGACATGGACCAAGAAGCTCTTCAAGATGCCCCCACAGTGAATGTTTTACATCAAAGTGGGTTATTAAAGTTTTTTTGTGCCTCACCTATGCAGGAAAATGTCTGCTTCTTAGAGTTTTTGATCAACTATTGGGATCATGATATAGGCATGTTTGACCTTCAAGGTGAGTCTCTAGAGATTACATCGGAGGATGTCTATTTCATTTCCATTTTATCATGATGGGGAGCTCCGGTGAACTTGGAAGGTACCAAAAGAGGTGGTGACCCTCTAAGTGTATAGAAATATATCAACATATACTACGAGCCAGGCACTCAAAAGAGGGGTAGCTGCATCCTTATTGTTCACATTCACAAATTTCCTCAATAGGTATTGACAAGCATTATAGTGAGTGCTATAGGGTCATTGTCACTTCACCTTGTAACTCAAAACCAAATGAGACTAGCAGTAGACTGTATGCAGGGAGCCCTATATGACTAGTACTCAGGAGTGATCTCGATAATGAGAAAATAGCTCTCTGACTGCAAAAGAGGCAGGAGGAATAATTTTGGTTATTCCAGCATATTAGTAGCCCTTTTCTTTGAGACAGTTGTTATAGCTCAAAATGACACTTCTCTTCCTGTGACCACTTTCCCATGATCCCGTCGCATGTCGACATTTCCATGATGACCCTTCATGAAAGTCATTGAAAGTCACTGAAAAAACACCTATATTGGATGACCCATATATTGAGTTCTGTAACTTCGTTTAACCTCATTTCTACACCATTGGAAAGGTATTTCAGTTAGCTAAAACTTTCCTAAAGACACCAAAGTCTGAAAAATGCCCACCTAAAAATTCGTTTTTTTGTCCATTCATGATTTTCCTTAAGGCAAACCCACGAATGTGTCTCTTAGCATTTAAACATTAAAACATGAGTTAATTGGAGATTAGTTAAGTCATTTAACTTAATTTCCTTAACTACTGTAACTTCTCCAACCTTCAAAACTACCTTATTTCACCCATATAAATAGAGGTAGGGAGGTCCATGAGAGGGGACTTGAATTTCTGCATTGTTATGCTGGAGGAATCAGGAATCTCTTTGCCCACACCTTTGGCCTGGAGGTCTTCCCCTTGTGTTGCAGAGCTTGGAGGCTGAGTTCTTTGGAGAAGAGAAGTAGCAGAACCAGATCAAGGTTTCGTGAGGTGCCAAACTTGAAGAGAAGGTATATTTGTACTTGTTTTCAAGATTAATAAAGATGTGATGTCCTTCTTCTTCCCAAATCATTGTTCAATGTGTGATTGAATCTCTGTTTATGATCAGATTATGATGTTAATCAGATTGTTATTTCAGATTTATTTGATTATCATTTCTTTATATGTGGTCACAATGGTTTGAGGAAGGTATACCTTGTTTTGCAGGTCTCTTGGAGCGAGAGGAACAAGAAGAGGATTGAAGAGAAAGCTTAGACCAGCCTTCAGTTAGTCAGGTGTGGACCTTTCTCATCTCTCATCTTGCTTATATATGCTTGCTGAACATTGTGCATCTCTCTTTCAACCCCAGTACGTTGATGGCCTCTTAAACCCTAGCCATAGGATACTTTCCTTTACAACAGAACTGGCGACTCTGCTGGGAAGAGCCTTGTCTGTTTGGGGTTTCTCTTGATTTCTTTCAGCCTTTTACATTGTTTTAGGTCCTTCTTGCCACTTAGGAACACTTTATAAATCTGATAGCACACTTCCCCTGCCTTCTTAAGGTGGTTTTTGACCTTTTTGGGAATTTTTCCACCCATTCGCGAGTTGCTCTTCTGAACAGCCGCGAATACTTGCTTGCATTCGTGGGTTTCTATACTGAACAGTCGTGAGTCATTCACGGGTTGCACTTATAGACAGTCGTGAATGCCCCTTTAAACATTGTTTTTCCTCTTTTGTGAATTTTCTTCTATTTTAATGTGTTTTGGGTAGGTCTTTTAGGGTCCTCTGCAGGTGCATGACTCTAGGGAGTTAGTGTCATCCTTTTTGCTTGTTCTCTATCTAGGTGGTAAGCCCTTTTATTGCATTAGTATTTGTCCTTTGCTCTTTCCCCCATCTCATTTGCTTCGTTTGATTTTTGGCCTATATTTCTGATCAGCCTCTATTAGTGATATTTGTCTAATTTCAGAAGCTTGTTGGTGTTGGTTTCCTTCTTGTTTTGTTGGTTAACTTCACCTTGCCAAAATAGTTGATTTGTCTTTTATGCAAGTATTCCTTCCAAGTAGGTTTTATATGGACTTTAGTTCATTCTAGAGTTTGTGTGGTGGTTGTATAGCAAAGTTCCTTTTGCTTTGTTCTTTTTATCTCCATGCTTTTGTTTGTAGGTAGTTTTTCTTTTGAATTTATAAAAGAAAATTAAAAAGAACTTGTTTTTTCTACTTGCCCCCTCCACCTCCTTCTTTGGTTTGACCTTGCTGGACAAGGTACTGAGTAGCCTTTGTTTGTAGGTTTATATTGATGCTTGGGACTTCTTGACCTTTGTTTATGTCAGTCTTTTTGCTTAGTCTCTTCATTCCAAAGTTGTTGGCTTGTCTATCTTTGTGAGCCTTCTTTTCAAGAGAGGTTTATATTCAACTTTAGGGAGACCTAGGGTTTGTTTTTTGGGGAGTAGAGTAGTTGTCTATTTGCTTTGATTACAGTACTTGTTTGCATTAGTTCATAGGCTGATTTTTTCTTTTGCATTTATAAAAGAAAAATAAAAAAACATATGTTTGCTTTATATGCATGTAGATTAGGGTCTTAGTCTAGATTGCATAGCATATCTTTGTTTTTGGAAAAATATAAAAAGAATTTTGTTCTTTTTGGCTTTCAAGTGTCTATTTGAAAATATAAAGAGAATAGTTTGCTTTTTACATTTCATTTCTCTTTGCTTAGTCATTTTGTTTTAATTTTGAGTCAAAACACCACATGAGTTTCATGCCATTTACCCTCTGAGTAAGAAACAGCCCATAAAATAAACGATATAATTTTAAAATTTATTAGCAAGTTTTATTTTATAGGGTCATACACCAACTAGCTTAGGCTAGACTTGTGGGATAGGGAGTTTAAACTCCCCACAACTGTTAAATTCAGACGTAGTTGGCCTATCACTAGGTAAATCCTTTTCTACATTGATTGTATCTGGGAAGCTCCTCTCAAACGGGAGTTAAGCACTAGGCTGCGTGGAGGCTTGGACATAGGAGATAACCCTTCGAATCCTTGTCAAAACGTAACTCAGGACTTTTACGCATCTGGGGATTCTGTCCTAGACAGAGTTTCGGGCTCAGCTACCCTGCCCATGCGTATGAGTTCGGCTGACGACTGTCCCCCCAGACTGTCAATTTAGTTAAGGTAGCCTCTAGTCTCTTTGACATCTAGGGTTCATACACAGGTACACTGGAAGGTTATTTCTGGTTGACCTTGGACGAGCTTGGAAGGTAACCCTTGTGGAAAGTGCAGGAGTGTGGTGGGTGATTCCTCCACTTGTGCCTGAGAACCACCTCAAGGACGCCAAGTAATTGTTCATCAGCTTTCTTCTGGAAAGTACATCTTATACCTATTTGTTTGTTTGGGCTTTAGGAATTTTTTAGTGAGTGCTGTGTGGTTTGTCTGTACTCAGTGGGCCTTTAGGTGTCTGCTTTGTAATTTTGGTTGACCATCAACCTCAGACTTTGTCTTTTGTTTTGAAACTATGGCTAGCACCCCTTCGAACACCAACCAAGAGATCCCCATGATGGGAGCTCCTTGTCCTATTCCTCTCACAGGGAATGTTGGTGTTCCCTTGATGGCCACCTTGAATCTTTCGGGATTCACCCTAGGGCTATCGGTGTGGTTGTTTTCCACTCCAACTGTCCTGAATGCTCCTGATGCTTCTCAAGTAAGCTCCTTATATCAAGGGCATCAAAACACTGCTTCCCCTTCACCTGTAGTTAATTCTCCTCCTCCTTCTACCTCATGCGGTGAAAGTACTGATACTAGTAATCGGTAGTCTAAAAGGAGTAAAAGAAGGAGGAATAGGAAGAAAGCAAATAAGCAAGGGGGAACCCATTCAACCTCTGCAATTCAAGTTGAACCTCACCACCCAGCCTCGGTTGTTCAGACTGGGGGCACCCATCCAACCTCTGCAAGTCATGTTGGATCTAGTCACTCAACCTCTGGTGTTCACGTTGAGTGCACCCATTCAACCTCTGGTTTTCAAGTTGAACCTTCCTATCCAACCTCTGTTGTTCATGTTGGAGCTATCCATCCAGCCTCTGGTGATCAAGCTGGTGGGATCCTTCCAACCTTTTCAGGTTATGTCAGATCCAGTCACTCAGCCTCTGGTGTTCACATTGAGTGCACTCGTTCAACCTTTGGTGTTCAAGTTGAACCTCCCCATCCAACCTCTGTTGTTCACGTTGGATCCGTTCACCTAGCCTCTGTTGCTCAAGCTGGGGGCACACACTCAACTGATGCAAAGCATGTTGATCCTAACCATTCAACCTTTGTTGTTCATGTTAATGGTTCCCGTCCAACCTCTACAAGTCATGTTGGACCCAGTCTCTCAGCCTCTGCCAGGCACGCTGGGGGCAGTCTCTCGGCCTCTTTACTTCACGCTGGAGACAATTCGTCAACCACTGCGAGTCATGTTGACACTGTTGACAAGTATACCCGTTCAAAACACAAGCTCAAGTTTCCTTGTAAGCTTTGTGAGGGAGACCACCTTACTTATAAATGCCCTTCTATTGCGGAGGTGCGAAGAGTTTGGATTCATGGTCATCCCATTTTTGAACATTATGGAGTCTCTCAACAACCAGCCTCTCTTAGTGAGGTTGGACCCAGTCACCCAGCCTCTGTTGTTCATGCTAGGGGCAAACTCTCATCCTCTGCAGGTCATGTTGAGAGCAAACAGTCAGCCACTGCTAGTCATGCTGATACCGTTGAGAAAACTGGTCGTTCGAAGCATCATCTTAAGTTCCCTTGTGTGCTATGCAAGGGAGATCATCTTACTCATCTGTGCCCTGCTATACTAGAGATGCGAAGAGTGTGGTCCAAGACTCATGGATTTCGTTCTTTTGAACACCCTATAGTTTCTCAACATCCTACTCAACCTTTGGTTGATCAAATGGTCGAACAAATCTCAGATTTGGTCGATCCCACTCTTCTTTCAGAGAGTGCTCCTCATGTGATTGAACCAATGTCATATTTGGTCAATCCCACTCTCCCTTCGGAGAGTGACTTTCACCAAGCGGTTGAATCGATTCCAGTATCAATCAACCCCACTCTTCCTTTGGAGAGTGAAGTGTCTACTAGTCACATTTTCTTCACTGCCAGTTCAGATCTTACTGAACAAGGGGACACTGAACTTGTTTCGGATCAATCCCCACCAAGCCCTCAGATTGATTCCTTTGATTGGGATATCCTAGTTGAGCCGCGCATTCCTTCCCATGCACCTTTCCAGATAAAGGTAAAAGTTGAACCCTATACAATTTCTCGTTGCATTGTTGATGAAGGAGCCTCAGTTAGTATTTTTCCTGCTCGTGCTTGGTGAGGTATGGGATCTCCCAGCCTTGTGTCGACTGCTAGTCAATTACTGGCGTTTGATAGAAGAACTTGTGTAGCCTTAGGAATTCTTGCTCAAACACCTGTTACTTTGGGTGGGAAGACCGTCTTCGTTGACTTGATGGTGATAGAAGACCCCTTGGAATTTAATATGATCCTTGGACGTGATTATGTCTATGCCATGCAAACTGTGGTGTCAACATTCTTTCATGTGATGTACTTTAATCATGGCGAAGAAATTGTCACTATCGATCAGTTGGATTTTCTTGATCTATCTCCTGACCCAACTAGAGACCAAGTCTTTCCTTTATTGGTTCCCAGTGTTTCTATAGACACTACCCCGCCACAGGTGAACTATGTGGCCTCTTGTCTTTTGTGTTCAATTGATACTAAGAAGCAGCCTCTGTTTTCATGCTTACCTTCTCGGGACTTGGTCCCAGCAGTTGAAAAGGTGAGTCATCCTATACAGACTGTAGAGTCTTCTCTCTACTCTGTCGATCCATTTGAAAGTTTAGACATGTGTCCTATCTCGGATGATCTCCTTCCTTTGGATGAAGTCTTCCTAGAGTCTTTGATACAGTCTGACCTTCTTTTGGATGTTGGTTTAGTTGTGACTAAGTCTAACCCTGATTTTCCTAGTAGGCCTGACTTTTCTTCTTATGTTGGTCTTGTTGAGTCTTTTGACTTTTTCGTTGAACCGCAAATCAGTGATCCTGCTGAGTTTGATTTTTCTTATGAATTTTTCGACTCCTTGGATATTGAGTTTGTTCCTGTAGACTCTATCTCCCTTGTTGATTTTTTCTTTCCTTCTGAGGTCGATCTTATTGATTATAAATCCTCGAGCCTTGGTCCTATAGAATCCTCTTCAGTTGATTCTGCCTTGACTTTACCTTTTATAGAGGATAGCAAAGTCACATGTGTTTCTTCTAAAGTGACCCACATCGGATCTTTTCTTCTGAATATGATCCTAATGTTGTTGTTTCTTGGAGACAGGATTTGTAGTTGGATTCACAACTGTTTACTGGTCTCACCTTGTTGTTCAAGCTGTAATTGCATTTGCATGTGCCCTGCTCGTGCTTATGAGCCTGATGCTGGCTTCCATGCTTTTAGCTCGTTGTATAAGACCTCATCTTTGTTCTCATCGTCGCTAAGACTTGTATCATTTTGCCTTTGCAACTTGACTCCCTTTACCTTGAGGAGACGTTCCCCGGGTGTCTTTATCTTGCTCGCTTTCCTTGCATTATGCATAGGTCTGTTCCTTGCACTTGGAACTAGTTTCGTCTGTCTATGACACTCGTCTCCTCGCATTTAGAGCATTCTTTCTGTTCTCCTTTAGGCTCGTTAAAAACAGTAAGGAGGCCGCGAGTTGACTTTTCTGGACTCGTTAAAACTTCACGGGAAATATTATGAGTTTCTTTAGGCCCAAGTCTGACTCCTCAAAATAGACTTGACTGCCAAGTAAACTTTCCCATTCAGGCTCATTAAGAACATGTGAATGGGCATCCACATTGGTGGTAGGTTATCTCTTTCTCGGACCATGTGGAATAATACGAGAAAGGATCCCTCTCTTTTCTACTGAATTGAGAAGAGTATTCTTAGGCATAGGTTTATCTCTTTTCCGGACCTGAGGGACTAAATTTATGGAAAAGGAACCCCCAGTATGAGCTTAGTTTTCTCTTTTTTGTGCTCTGGACCAAAACATGAAAAAGATTTAGAGTGTACTTTATGTCTTTGTCATGCTTGTTAAACCCTAAAGAACAAAGCATCGAGTTTATTGTTGTAAGTCCCATTTCTCGTAATCAAATGGATCTTTCCGAGTGATCTTGCCTTCCTTCACACTCGTAAAACTCAAGCTATATGCTCATTAGAGGAAATTTCAACTCAAAATGGGCCTTTTAACTTTTATTCAAATTCCATGTCATCATGTGTTAGCCAATGAAATTGCTTTAAATTTGAAATACCGTATAGGTCTTAAACACTTTTTTAATATAAATTTGGGGATAGGTATCATAAAAAAAAACTACTTTTTTTGTTTGTATTTTTGACATATATCCCTGTGTTTTTACTCAAATTTCGATCGGGAGTGCTTGTTGGATGCGGAATTAAATTCTGCATCCAACGAGTACCCACTTGGCATACTTTTGATGGACCCTGCTGCCCCAAAAACAAAAATACCTGAAAAAATGAAATGTTGATGTCATCATTCCGTTTTTTCAGGTATTTCTTGTTTTTGAAGTAGCGGGGTCCGTCAAAAGTATGCCGAGTGGGTACTCGTTGGATGTGGAATTTAATTCCGCATCGAACGAGCTCTCCCGATCGAAATTTGAGTTAAAACACAGGGAGATATGTCAAAACTACAAACAAAAAAGTAGTTTTTTTTCTTTTCTTCCCCCAAAATTAATAAATATTATTTTATTATTTTAACTATTATTTTATTAGTTCATTTTAGGAGGCCCATTTTGACTTGAAATTTCCTCTAATGGCTTTTGAAGGAGCGTTGGGTAGGTGGTAATTTAACCTTTTTCAGACCTTCCTGACTAAGTACGAAAAAGGTGCGCCTTTTCTTCTTCGAAAGTTAAAAGAGTTCTTCTCTAGTATGTTTTATACTTTTTCGGCCTTAGGAGACTAATTTGTATGAAAAAGGACCCCCCTGGAGTCTTCTTTGGAGTTTTCAGACTCTCTAAACTATGAAAACAACATCGAGCATGTACTAGTTCGGGCTCGTAAAATCCACGAATTAGTGCTTTATCAAGCATTCTTCTTTCTTTTCTTCGAGCTTGTCAAAAAATGAAGATGGTCCCGAGTTTGCTTTCTTGGACTCGTTAAACCTTTACAAGAAAGAAGGGAAGGGGAAGGTTTATTTCCATGTCTTTTTACACCATGGCAGCAAGTCTTGTTTCCTTGAACAAAGCACCAGTTTTGAGTCTATCAACAGTTGGGTCTTAGTCTTTTGACCTTATCCTGGTTCAAAGTTTTCTTACTCCTCCAGTTGGTCTCTTTTCCAATTATATGGGGAATCTGTCAATGTCTCCTACATTGTAGATTTGTGTCATTGGTTATTTTGTGTCAAAAGCTGCCTAAGTCACTTTTGTGTCGTGCTCACTGTTCAAGGATTAAACCTTTGCCGGCCATTCTGCAGTTGCCTTGACCTTTTGTGTCGGCCATCCCCTGGTAACAGTTCATTACATCATGTATTCAGTGGTCCTTTCTATGAAATTCAGTACCAATTCCAGATCCAATTAGTCTTTGAGTTACCTCGTGTTGGCTGATGAAGGATGCGTTAATGCCTTCCTTCCAACGGATCTCTTCCTATTGAATGCAACACATCTTGATCTGGGACCAAGATTTAGAGTTTTATGACAGTACCTTAGGAATTGTTGTCCTCAATGGGAATTTCCCTCGCTATTGGGTAGTTGGGAATACCTTAATGTCTCCTACTCAATGTATTCTTCAAGTGTTCGACTTCAAGTCCTTGTAATCACACTTGTTAGAATGTACTAGGTACCTTGGGGACCATTTTCATTAATGGTGGTTTCCCTCGCATTTGTTAATGGTTTTCATTATTGACCGGTAATCAAACGGCTTCCTCCATGTTCGACTTCAGCTCTTTTATTCGCATGGTTAGGATTTGTACCTTTTCTGGGCGCTTTGGATTGAAGACCTTGGGCCGACAGTAGCATTGTTATTTTTTGCTATTGCCCGAGTTGCACAAGACCTTGTTATACTTTATATGACATTTTACTGAGACATAGATCCACCTTGTATTTTTGTGGCTATGATCAATTGTTGAGCATGGATCCGCCTTGTTCATTTGTGGCCATGGCTCCTTTAGATTTGATATGGCACCTTTTTGCATATTGAGCGACCATGATAGTTTCATCAGTTATACATATGTTGGATCTGCCTATATATTTATGGCGATGTTTTGTATATGGACGTGTATGTACCATGGATTAGTTTTTCTGACATTTATCTCTCTTACAGGTACCTTTGTTTGAGCCTTTCGATCTTGGATTCTCTGCTCTCTCCATAGTCAGTTGTTTCCTTTATAATGTATTTCGGCTATCGTCTTCCCCTCTAAACTCACACATTAGGGGGCATCTATTATATCTAAAAATGACACTTCTCTTCCCATGACCACTTTCCCATGATCCCGTCGCATGTCGACATTTCCATGATGACCCTTCATGAAAGTCATTGAAAGTCACTGAAAAAACACCTATATTGGATGACCCATATCTTGAGTTTTGTAACTCCGTTTAACCTCATTTCCACGCCGTTGGAAATTTATTTCAGTTAGCTAAAACTTTCCTAAAGACACCAAAGTCTAAAAATGCCCAAAAATACCCTAAAAATGTGTTTTTTGTCCATTCGTGATTTTCCTTAAGGAAAACCCACGAATGTGTCTCTTAGCATTTAAAAATTAAAACATGAGTTAATTGGAGATTAGTTAAGTCATTTAACTTAATTTCATTAACTGCTATAACTTCTCCAACCTTCAAAACTACCTTATTTCACCCATATAAATAGAGGTAGGGAGGTCCATGAGAGGGGACTTGAATTTCTGCATTGTTATGCTGGAGGAATCGAGACTCTCTTTGCCCACACCTTTGCCATGGAGGTCTTCCCCTTGTGTTGCAGAGCTTGGAGGCTGAGTTCTTTGGAGAAGAGAAGCAGCAGAACCAGATCAAGGTTTCGTGAGGTGCCAAACTTGAAGAGAAGGCATATTTGTACTTGTTTTCAAGATTAATAAAGATGTGATGTCCTTCTTCTTCCCAAATCATTGTTCAATGTGTGATTGAATCTATTTTTATGATCAGATTATGATGTTAATCAGATTGTTATTTCCTATTTATTTGATTATCATTTCTTTATATGTGGTCATAATGGTTTGAGGAAGGTATACCTTGTTTTGCAGGTCTCTTGGAGCGAGAGGAGCAAGAAGAGGATTGAAGAGAAAGCTTGGACCAGCCTTTAGTTAGTCAGGTGTGGACCTTTCTCATCTCTCATCTTGCTTATATATGCTTGCTGAACATTGTGCATCTCTCTTTCAACCCCAGTACGTTGATGGCCTCTTAAACCCTAGCCATAGGATACTTTCCTTTACAACAACAGTGTTGGGTTTGAGTGCTGCAGTACCATTTGCAGTTCGTTCTCCTCGCCATCCTAGGCTGAGTAGGTGGGGATATATCATCCTCCGCCAGGGAGGTGGTGGATCGGTCCAGAGTGTCTATGACAATGACTTCTAATTTTGGTGGGAATGACAGTTGCTAGCCTTGGAGCAGCTTCCATATGATGGATTGGATTTCTGAGGTGATACCGACCTCATCCTCCCTCCAAGAGGAGCATGGGGAGATTTAGGTAATTTTTATTTTCAAATTTTTTTAATTTTTTTATGAATTTTAATTATATAGATACATACATATGTATAAAAGTTCTAATCCTTTTAAAAATGTCAAAATGCAAATATTAGACCAGTCCTCCCTGCTGGGAATCCATGCATGTATATGCGTCTTGTTTTGGGAGAGAACCATGGTTTGATTAGGGTTCTTGAGGGGAAGCTGGCCAAGCTTACCCAGAAAGTACCTACCTTACGGATTGAGCACATCCCTACCATCATGCAGGAGCTAGTGGTTGGTGTACCACTGTATCTAGATAGACCTTCTAAGGCGAGTAACCAAAGCAATGCTTGTGTATATAAATGTTGTTGAGGATGATGAAGTCGAGGAGGCTGAAGAAGCCCAAGTGCAAGGTGATTGGGGGGACCAGGGTGGTGCAAGTGACCATGGCAGTCAAGCTTAGACCTAGGAGCATTTGATGGAATTTGATCCATGTTTTGTATATTTTTGTATATTATATAGTTATGACTAGATCTGAGGATCAGAGACTTGACCTATCTATATGGACATATATTCACACACATATATATTTTTTGTCAGTTTATTTACAAATGTTTTTAATGTGTCTGTTGTATATTTTTATGTAAAGTGTGTTAAATTCCAATCCAAGATACAATTAGCATATGCATTAGTTAATGAATTTTGATTTCTTGGAATACGATTGAATGTAATGAAATCAAAATTTCTTCCACTAACCTAACTTGCATAAACTAATGTAATAGAATAGGGTTCCACACCTGATAAGCCCGATTGAGATGGGAAACCACCAGTTGAGAGTCCAGTCAGAATTCCAGTTGAGTGATACCACATGACAAAGAATCCCATAAGAGCTCAACAACGGCCCTGTATTCAGTGACATTATTGGTAGCAGGACCTAAGCAAGCGCCTCCTGAGGCAACTAACTATCCTAAGGGCGAATAAATGACCCATGTAGCAGAAGCCAAATTACAAGTGTGGCGACTAGTGCCATCAGCAAAACCTATGAACCATTTGGAAGATGTCTGTAACAACCAGTATATGGAGTAAAAAACGCAAACCGACGACCTATTGTACATAAAAATACATACAATAAAATACAGGAAAAAGTGCTAAGCGTAAGCATAGTACTTTTTCAGGTAGATCCCATTTCTGTTTAACACCTTTGACATGACATAAGGCCCCAACCACATAGACCTGAATTTTCCTGGCCCCAAGGGTTCTTTGTCTTGGTCCTAGAGCAAAACAAGCTCCCCTTCAGAGAAAATCCGAGGCTTGATCGATTTATCGTATTGGATTTTGACCCTATTTTTATGAGCTTGGTTTGCTGTCAGCGCATCTCTACACTGTTCATCTAGATGTTCTAAATGTAATAGACGTTCTTCCATCTCATTCATATCATGTAACACATGAATAGCAATTCTTAAGGATGGAATTTCACATTCAACCGGGGTAACGGATTCCACTCCATGAACGAGTTGGAAGGGGGAAAACCTTGTAGCAGTTTTCACATTGGTTTGATATGCCCAAAGTGCAGCATACATCATGATATGCCAATTGGAACGGTCTGCATTAATAGTATGTTTGAGGATAGTTTTCAAAGTTTTATTAACAGCCTCGACTTGACCATTTTCTTGAGGATAGAACACAGATGAATGTTCTTGTCTAAATCCTAGCATAGTGGTCAATTTAGTCATCATGCTATTTTGGAAATGACTGCCATAGTTAGTGACAATCACTTTAGGTATACCAAATCGTGCAATAATTTGATTGAACATGAAAAAAACTACAGTTTCCCCATCAGCTTTGAAAGTGGGCATTGCTTCTTCCCATTTCATAAAATAATCTACAGTGACAATGATATATTTGTGCCCCCCGGCCGAGGCTGGGTTACACATCATGTAATCAATCCCCCACTTCATGAAGGAGCCCACTGAGATGATGGGAAATAGTGGAGTGGGATGCGACCGCATCTTTCTGTTGTAAAGCTGACAAGGATGACAATGCTTCATGGCTTCCACACAATCTTTAAATACCGTGTGCCAGAAATAACCGGCACGTAATATCTTCTGGGCCATTGCTAACCAAGATAAATGACCCCCACATGCTCCACTATGGGCATCATTTAGGACAATATCTGCTTCCTCATGGGTAAGACATCGAAGCAAAATGGAATCTACCCCCCTACGATATAAAGTGTCTCCTATAATGAGGTAGTTCTTGGCATGTAGGCGTAATTTACGTCGTTCTTCTCGCGAGAAAGCTGCAGGATACTTCAAAGTATGGAGATAGTTAAGTATATCTCTGTACCATGGGTAAGAGGTAGAAATCAAAAAGATATTCTCATCTAGGAATGAGTCTTCTTCAATGGCTACATCTTCTTCTACTGGAAATTTTGCAATGAGCTCAGCAAAAACTAAGGATTTTTTGGATTTGGCAGTTTGAAAATCCAAGTCAAACTCTTGGAGAATGACTATCCATTTGTTGAATTTTCCTCCAACTATCTATCGATACAAAACATATTAAAAAGGATTAACATCTTCCACTACCATCGTATTCCTCAGTAAGATGTAGTGACGTAACCTCTGAACAGCATAAACCGCTGCTAAGGCCAAATTCTTGACGTGGGAATACCTAAGATCATATTTGGCTAAAGCATGACTGAGATAGAAAATGACATGCTCTTGGAGCTTATCATCCTCCTGGACTAGGAATACCCCTATGGCCGACTCAGATGTGGTCAAATACAATATAAAATCCCTAGAGTAATCTGGCGGACGCAATAATGGTGCCAACAACAAATCTTTTTTTAATGCCTCAAATGTGAGTTGTGCAATTTCATCCCATACAAATGGGGTGTCTTGATTTAACAGGTGCATGAAAGCTTTAGTAATATTGGAATAATTTACAATAAAACATCGAAGGAAATTGGACTTTCCCTACAAGCTCTGAAGCTGCTTGATAAAACGAGGAGGCAGATTTACAATGGCCTCAATTTTCAAAGGATCCACCTGAATGCCTTTATTAGAAACAATGACTTCGAGCAGTCTCCCTGACTCAACACAGAAAATGCACTTATGGGGATTCAAGCAAATCTTATAGTATCTGCATCATTAAAAAATCAAACGCAAGTGAGCTAGGTGATCGATCCCCTTACCAGAATGTGCAGGCAGATAATCAAGGTAGGGTTCGACAATGGCCTTAATATCATGAAAAGCAAAATTCATTGCCCGCTGAAAGGTTTCCCCAGCATTTTTCAATCCAAAGGGATTTTTTTTGTATGCGAAGGTACCCCAAGGACAAATGAAAGTTTTTTTATGTTGGTCTTCTGGTTTAATTTGGATTTGATTATATCCGAAGAAACTATCCATAAACGGAAAGACTTCACTTCTCGCGGAGGCATCAATAATTTGATCTATAAACGGTGTGGGAAAGGAATAGGGTTGGATACCCATTCGGTCAAAGCTATGGGATAAATAAAACTAGCTTTCAGCAGTTTCTCCACTTTAGCCTTCACTGCTGCTGCTTTATGTGGGTTAACAAGTCTCAACTTTTGTCGAACAGGTTTAGCATAAGGGTATGTTCGGATTTCATGCTCGACTATAGATGGATCAATGCCTGGCATCTCCTCATATGACCAGGAAAAAACATCATGGAATTCCTTAAATAAGGTTGTATAGATCGCAATCTCATTAGGAGAGAATTTTGCGCCAATATGTACATTTTCCACAACGTTAGGATTTACAGAGATGTTGATAGGGATAGTAGCATAAATATTTGCCATGTTCCACTCAGCAAAAATTCATTCCCTTGGTAAGGGATTAATGCATTTTCCAACATTGTCTACTAGTCTCATATGAAACTCCTGGTTCTCTATCCTGCTTAACTCTGGAATAAAATAGGATCGATGGTGAATATCTTCGCAGATCTTACCTCGTCCGCACATGGATTCTAAAATGGCTTCATCCGAAGGTGAAACCATATCTAAGCAATCTCTAGAATGCAAAGAGTTTTTTGCCCAAGTAGGAAAATAGGCTTCTTCCAGTTCCTCTGAGACTGTGAGGGGGACCAGAATGGGATCAACAGTGATATGGGTGATATCTTGATAAGCCACTTTTGCTACCGATAAGGGAACTTCAGGTTCATGGAGGGAAGGGAGAACCCAAGGATCATTCCTATCAACAACCATAGCTATGGACTTCCCCACACTAGTAGAACCTATATAATTAATTGGAGCTGGAAAATCAAATGTTCCCATCAATGATGCATTAATTCCAGCCCCTAAGATCTCTCAAGCAGGTTTGACATGATCAACCAATGGTATAGTGGACTCATTAGATTCCATGCAATCTTTTCGAGTAAAACTGAGTCGGTCAACAGTAACCAACTTCCCTTCGTGTGGAAACACTACCACCTGAAAGAGGAAGTTGTAATCCAAGCTCACGGATGGCATAAGTCCAACTTCTCCCCAAGAGCAAGTTGTAATCCAAAGGTGCATCAATCACCTCCACCTCAACAGACACTTCTTTCCCTGCCAACTTAATTTCAAAAGCTAGTAGGATACCATGTGGACGGAATGACCTTCCATCAAAAGTAGTAAGTAGGGTGTTTGATGGGACCAGCTCTGGGGATCCAAGAAATTTCCAACAAGACAAGGATATAACACATGTAGAAGCACCCTCATTGAAAAATTCTCTTCCAATGGTCTTTCCACCATGGATGACGTCTATCAATAAGGCTACATGATATGGTAGGTGAATTTTGACATCATACAAATTAAATTTCGCCATGAGACTCGATGAGTCCATACTTCCTAAGGCTGCTAAGAGTGCATCCCACTGGGTAGGAAAACTCTGTAACACCTCTAAAGCCAACATTGCATAAGGTGTTTGGGCTAAGTCTTCAACTACGGAGTAGTTTGCTGCAGCCCTAGCATTAGGATTATGGAAGGTCTTCTTAAAGACACCTTTCGGTATCTTGGGAATAATTTCGGTAGGTTTTTCAATCATGAGAGGGTTAGAAGTTTCACCTATTGACTTACCCTTCTCCGAGGTCTCTTTTTCATAGTTCTTGTTCCTGGTCTGTAGTAAAGTTTGGGATCAAACCATGTTGATATAATTGGGGTCAGGAGCATTTGGGGTGCCCCCTGCTACATTTGAAGCTGAAGCAGAATTATGTCCCTGGGGAAAAGGATCCTTCAGGACAGCTAGTTGTTGTGCTTTTAATAGCTTCTGAGCTTGTTCCATAAGGGGACATAGATGGGTAAGGTGATCTTCATGGCACAAGTTACATGGGAATTTCACCTTCTTCTTTTCTTTCTTGCCCCCATCAGCATTGTTTTCAGGTTTTTGCTTGTTTTGGTTTCCCTCCCCTTTCTTTCCTCTCTTCTTTTTCCCACTAGGCTGTTGATTTCCCTTCTAAGAGGTTTGTGAAAAAACATTTGCATTTTGGGGTGAGGGGGAAGCCTTTGCTACCTCCACCATAGAATTTTTTATGAACAGCTGATGCAGCTATTTGGCCAAAGATTCTATAGTGGGAGAATTCATGGAACCAACCACACCATCGACATGGGGTCTAGGCTTAGGTGTCTCTGCATCATGCGTTGGCCTTGGTGCCTCAGGGATAATCTCATATAAGATCCCAGACTGAGAATATATCAAATCTAGTTGCTGGGCCCTGATGATAGCTTCTTCCTCATTCATCACTCCTGAAGTAGATACATCCTTATATATATAAGGCAATAAGGATTTAAGGAACCATTCTAATAAGAACTCAGGAGGAATAGTGGCTTTAATAAGGCTCTTTCGTCTTCTCCACTCTTGGATGTGATTCGAGATATGGGTGGCCTTGTTCTACCGAAAGGTAGACAACAAGTCCGTTCCAAAATCATATCGAACAGGAAGCTGGAAATGACTAAGGAATGCATTAGCGAAGTCCCAAAAACTGCTAAATGCAGTAGAAGGAAACTCAATGTACCATTTTCTATAGTACTTGTCAAAGTTATTTGGAATAGCCTCAACCGAACTGAATCTTCGTTTAGTGAGTTGGAAGAGCACCATAAATGGAAAGTGGTGGCATGAGCTCCAGGAGTGTCACCAACTTTGCCTTCGAATTTTGGGATATTTGAGGGCAGCTTGGTAGGGACAGGTGGCCAGGAGGGATCATGTCTCATCGGGTCATTCAACAGTTTAGACAAATGTGGCAAGTTTAACACCGCCAGGAAAGGAAGCTTAGGTCTAACCAGAGCACTAAAAGTACCGGTTTTTGGATTAGAGGGACTTGGCCCCATATTCCCATATCTGAAGGTGGGGTTTCCCCTTGCTACCGGTTGTGAAGTGGATGGGTTGCTTTGGAAAGGATTCCATCCATAAGCCACATGATTATTTGTGTGAGGTGCAGTATAAGAGGTTCTGGCTACCCCAGTCGAAACTGGGGTTTGAAATACAGGAGCAGGTATCCCTCCACTAAAAAGAGAAAAGGGAGAGCTCGTGAACCGAGCTAAAACAAGAGTTTCAAAAACTTGACCATAAGGGTTAGTGCTTCCAAACTACACCCCTACATATGAGGGTGTTGGGCCTACGTATGGAGTGGATGGGGGAATGTGCCCCCCATTCCAAGGAAATCCTTGGACAAAAGCCGAGGATCCTATAGGACCACTCTGGGTAGTGTGTGCAAAGGAAGTAGAAACTGTAGGTACACTAGGAATCCTAGTAACCATACCACCAGAAGCACCTTCTAGACTTGTGGGATTCGGTGGTTGAACCACTCGACTCACTGGAGTTAAGGGCGTAATAGGTATACTTGTTCTAGGGGAACCTACCAGGGGAGGTAGCACCCCTTCATCCGGAGCGGCTGAGATGGAAGTAAAATAATTTTCTCCTACAGTAGACATTATCATGCCCACAGGGACACCAATCACGGGTGGGTCGAAAGGATGAAACTAGATGATCACATGATCATTTAAATTAGTTAGAGGTGTATTAAAATTCCTCAAACTTGTTAGCTTGTAATTCTTCTATCTCAATTGTGTTTAAATTAAAACGGTTTTCCCTAAGTTCTGGTTCACCATGAACTTCACTAACTCCTATCAGTTCAAAAGAATTGTCTGTGTCCAATCTCCACCTTTGAGGGGGAGGTGGAGGTTCCAATGTGATAAATGGAGGAAGGTTTTGCAACCTTCATGACCTTCTAATAGATTGGTCCTCCACAATTGTAAATTTGACTCTTCAAACCCTAAGTTCGGCTAAACCACAGACAAACCACATTGCAATCACTACAAAAATTCCTAAAGTCTCAACCATCACAAGGGGTACAAGATATGATTTCCCGAAGAAAGTTGAGATACATTTTCTTGGTGTCCTTAAAGAGGTTCTTAGGCACAAGCGGAGGAATCACCCACCCCCCTCCTACACTTTCAACAAGGGTTACCTTCCAATCCCATCCAAGGTGAACAAGAAATAGCCTTTCGGTTTACCTGTGTATAAACCCTAAATGTCAAGAGACTAGAGGCTACCTTAACTATATTAATAGTCTGGGGGGACAGTCGCAACCCTAATTCATATGCATGGGCAGGGTAGCTGATTCTGAAACTCTATCTAGGACAGAATCCCCAGATGAGTAAAAACCTTGGTCTACGTTTTGACAAGGAATTGGAGGGTTATCTCCTCAGTCCAATGCCTCCACGCGTTCTCGTTCTTAACTCCCGTTTGAGAGGAGCTTCCTAGATACTATCGATAAAGAGAAGGATTTACCTATCAATTGTCCCACTATGTCTGAATTTAAGTACTTATGGGGAGTTTACACTTCCTATCCCACAAGTGTAGCCTAAGTTAGTAGGTGTATGGCCCTATAAAACAAAAATTACTAATAATTTTTTAAATTATAACATTCATTTTAAGGGTTGTTTTTACTCAGAAGGCAAGTGGAGTGAAACACTATGATATTATTGACTCGATAAGAAATGTAAAAAACAGGTGTATAAATCAATTTTGAAGAAAATTATCACTACTTAAAACAAGCTTCTCTTTTTCTTTTTTTTTGAAAATATAAACTAATGAAAAATGCAACTAAGAAAGAGAAAACTAAGACTTATTTTTGTAATTTTTGAGATTTTATTTAAAAACTGAAAGTAAAACTACCATATGCAATTCGAATGCAAATGTTTCCAATGATTTTCTTTTCACTTTTCAAATTCCTCAAAGATAACTATGCACCTAAATGAAAAAAAAATTCTTGAGTATGCTTGAATAATCTAACTATATAAAGTAAGCAAAATGAAGTAAAGCAGATTTATAAAAAACCAAAGATCAATCACCTAAGGAAGACTTGGAAAGCACCCAGGTGGGACAGACACAATGAATGGAAATCATTGAAATCAATCAAAGGCAAGTGACAAACCAACACTATTCAGAAATAGAATGGGATATACGATGTCTAGAACCCTGATCACTGATTCAGATAACCAGCACTTGGACCCATCACCCAACAAGGAAATCCACTTCAAGTTGCTAAAAGAAAGACAATCCAACCAATAAAAACCCAAGGGCTTGCCGAAAAGCATGAAGTATGGTTAATGGGGTAATCAAACCTATAGTGCAATGCCAGTACTAAAGACCATAAGGCAAGACAAAATCCACAAAGAGACATGGACAAGCAACCCTACCCCAAAAACTTTGTTGCTCAGACTTGTGCGGGACTATCTACAAGAGCAACCCATGTACTGTACATGACTATATGATACAGCAACCCGTGTACACAGACCTCTGAATGCGATTGTGTAGCATAGAAACCCGTGTACACAGACCTCTGAATGCGATTGTGTAGCATAGCAACTCGCATACAGGAGTAAAATTTTTCAACAAAAAGAAAAATTATGAAGGTCTTCAAACACCACTATAAGTCTAAACCAAGACACAACACCACACACTGAATCAAAGGAAAGACCGGGCAAGGATCTATAGAGTTAACCCACAGCAGACTGGGCTCCCCAGTGGAGTCTCCAGTTCTATTGTTCAGGATTAAACACCCTTGTAACCTTGGGTCTAGGGTTACCAACTTACTTCTGACCTTGCAGACAATTATCCTTAATAAAGTACAAAAAGGAAATAGGAAGAAATACTCTACTCACCCAATTAATGACGGTTGATCCAAGCTTGATCTTCTTCTACTTTTCTTCTCTCCAAAGCTTCCAGGGATGCACCTCCTTCACCTGTGAAGAGAAAATTATCCAATTACAATCTTATACATGTATATATGATAGGTTAGATAAACAATATATCTAGTGCATAATCGAATATATTCATCAACCATAATACATGAAAGAGACTCAACACAATGTTGGAAGAAGAATTCTCTTTATTAACAATCAGTGAATGAGATAAGAGTACAACACAACTCTTGAGACAAGGACTCCTCTGCAACCAAAGGACTCTTAGTTCTGCTGCTCCAAGACTTCTGAAGATATACCACCAACATAACTTTGCTCTCCAAACTTGATTGAATAATGCCCTTTCCAAGGCCTTTATTTATACTTTGGGAAATAGAGTGGTTTCGAAGGTTGAGGAGGTTGAGATAGTTGGGGTGGTTAATGATTAAGGCCCAACTAATCTCCATTAATCATGATTTATATTTTTTAATGTCAAATCAAGATGTACGCAACTATTAATATAGGCAACCTGCGTATCACATGCGAGTTGCTTAAAGGAAACCCGCGTATGCTGATGTATGCGGGTTGAAATGGGGATAGTCGCATACAATACGCAAGTTGTCAATGGGAATAGTCGCGTACGTACACGAGTTGCAATGAATATAGTCATGTACACCATTCAACTCTTAGAAAAATAATATGGCAAGCTAGTTGAAGGCTAAATGCATCTCATGTCATGCCCATCTATAGTGTTTTGGCAAACTTCAATCCTAATATGTCCTTTTGTGTACCAACATAAGGAATGTCAACACTCAAATGGAGAAGTTCCATTCGGGCTGATAACAAGGTGCCTCAACCATAGGTTTCATATTTTACCCAAGGTCAAATACTTGGTAACAAACCAAGCACCTCCATTCTGTTGGAGAATGGCCCTCAGCCCCAGGCTGAGTCCCTAGTCTTAGACTAGGTTAAATTCCTAGTAACTGACCAGGTGCCTCCATTCAAAGAATGGCCACTAAGCTCTAGGATGATTCCCCCAATGTTGGATTGGTTCCACATCCTAGTCCCTGACTCGATGTCTTCATTCAACATAATGATCACTTAGTTCTAGACTCAGTCCCCCAGTACTGGACTGGTTTCAAATCTTGGTCCCAGACCAGATGTCCCCATTCTCCTAAAAGAATGGCTCTCGATCCTGCTCAGGAAAAATCAACATATTCCTCCCATGATATTCTCCCCTCGTCAAAGATTAACATATGATTTTTAACATTTTACTTCTAAGAGTCATAAGACCTCTTTCCCTCTCCCAAATTAGATGTTTTCATTAGTCATTGAAAAATAAGTCAGCTATAGAGGAAATTGAGTGTCTCTTGAGTTATTTTGGTCTCGAGACTGGGTTGTCTTGGAAGTTGATCCCTCGCATGTAATTTCAAATCTTTGAATGTCACTTAACTCATATACATATCTTCATCATAGAAATTTCTCAATTGAATTGTGGAAATATCTGAAAATTTTAATGTAGGAACAGAGTTAAAAGCTCAAAGAATAAGATAGTTCTTCTCAAAGAACAAAGGAGTCAAGTTTAGAAGGAGCAGGGTCAAATCCATAGAGGATTGAGATAATAAATATTGAGGATTAAATATCAATCAATGAGTGATATATTTTTTATAAATAGGGCTAGACAGATTAGATACTATCAGATGCAACAATTGTTCATAAAGGTGCATCTCTGGAAGTGGAAAACAAGAGGAACACAGAAGAAGAATCAAGCGAGCCTTTTTTTTATGAGACAAAGTCTATGTCCCAATATTAGCAGTGGCATCCCTTCCATATCGAAAGCTTGTTCCATAGCCTCCATCCCTATGCTCGCTTGATTTTGGGTTCACTAAGGGAAAAGTATGCAGGAGTTGGAGTAATGAAGGTCTTGCTGGCTGGTGAGCATCTTTCACTAGCTAGCTGGTTGAACATGAGGATAGGCCACCTTTTCACTACAAATATAGGTCTTGTTGAATTCAATGTCTCTATCATTCAATATGTATCTATAGATATAGGAAATGCTATTATTTTTCTCTTTGCAACTACCCAACCCTTGACATTCCTTCTTTAACTAAGGAGCCACCCCAGATACCACATTTACACTTGCCATGAACAAAGAGAGAATAGATGTATTTCACACAAGAGAAGCTATTACTAGAGCTAGCTGCTATAGTTGACTCATATTTTTCTCTACTCTATTGTAACCGGGTGGTCTCTCCATAGCTCTCCATGGGTTGAAATGTGCCCCATCAAAAAATAGAATAAGCCCTATTAAACCTAACCAGAATATCTATATTGCAATTGTATCTACTCTACCTAAAGGAACCTATCTCCCTGAGCTCCAACCGCCATAGGGGGGGTGTCCATCTCCAAAACAAAGAATAAGAAATTTGGATATAATTCCACTAGCTTGATTCGAATGAAGCAAATGCAAGCGTTATCAATTTCAACCGGCATAGTAATGCCCTATCCTTCGAACTACTCTAGAGAAACAACAAAAGGACACAAATCCTAATCTCATGGATACTTGGCCATTGCAACCATACCTATCTACAACTGTAATGAGTAGTTCATAATATTAGTGCACCTACATAGCCATTGTTGTACTTCCAAAAAGAATGAATGGGTGCTTACGGAGGGGCGAAACCCGTATGAGATAGAAAGGAAGTTGCGCTTGAACATAGCTTCCAAATGGTACATGGGCATTATTATATGCCAGTAACTTCTTTTAAAACCTTTGGAAATTGAAGATTCATTGGTTAGGCCCATTCCGAATGGCCTACATCACAAATTTTAGCATAATAAAGCTTACACAGCTAGATGGAAAGCAAATGAAGGGGTTGGTCAATGAAAGTTGTATAAATCACTATTATGGCCCTAAAGGGGCACACTGAATGAGCTATTTTCTTCCCTTAATCGCTTGCCTTACTTTATCCCTCAGGCCCTTGTAAGAGGAGTGAGGGAATACCAGGACCTTACTATCGAAGAGATTTTGGATATTCTGCATGTGTTCAACTTGGTCACAATCCCAATATGAGATCAGTGGGGCCTACCTATCCCTGTTATTACTTGGACCTATCTATCCATCTGTGTTCTACCATGAAGAGCTCTATAAAGCCTATTCTCTAATATTAAAGAGAAATCCTATCAGATAGACCTATTAAATAAATAACTTAATGTTGTATAGCAGTATAATCTCTGATAGATTCCTCGTTGGTTCAATCTATTTTATTAGCGACTATGTTTACGAAGCACTATAGTGGATGGAATTTAGTGTAGCTTGAAATAGTCATACTCGCTTGTTGAGTGACCCATCGTGAAGGCCCTGGTACGGGAATAATTTACTCGGAGATCAGAATGAAATTCCAAGTACCCAAAAAACATACATAATTTTGACCAGTCTAGAATTATAAGAGAAAAATAAGTTTTCGAGGGAATTTGAAATCCTCCCGCAATAAATAAATCTAATGAAAACAACTGAACCACTTGGGATGGCTCAAAAATATTTTGGATCGTGAACTCATGAAGATTTTAAATCAAAAGGAAGGGCCATTAAAATTAAAGGTAAAGGACCCCAGAATATTTCGTGAAAGGCATAGGAATTTGGGAACAATGGAAGGTCAGTTTGACTTAGCTGTTGATATGAAGATGGAGGCATGGTAATGAGAGCATTCCCAACAGACTCATAGGACTCAAAAACTGTTTGAATGATCTGGGAATGGACCTACTTCCCCTGCTCTAAAAATTCAAGGCTTGAACATGCGCTAACAACATTCCCAAATGTGAAGTGGTTAGGCTGCATAACTGCATGCCGCATTTAGTTAAAGAGCTGCAGGAAATCCTTGCCATCCCCATAAAGAGCATATCCTGAAATAATAGTAGTCCATGACGTTGTATCTCGTTCAGGTATTTCATCAAACAATTGTGTGCATCTCGTATTCTTCTATATTTGGCATACCCAGCTATCATCATATTATATGAACAGACTTTTTGCAAGGGCATAATGTCAAACAAATGGTGTACATTCGATATGCTACCGCATTTTGAGTACATATTGAGGAGATGATTTTGTTGAAATATGTCTTCCTTGTAATATCCCATTTTAATCATCAGCAAATGGACTCATTTTCCTTCTATCGGAGAATGGGTATCAACACAAGACTGTAAGAGTTGAGAATAGATGTATGTGGAAGCCATCTGAAGACCCATTGTCCACATAGCATGTAGTTTATCCACTGCTTGATGTAATTGTTCCTCCTTACAATATGTTGATATTATTGGCAAAATTCCAATAGTCAATTTTTCTTACCTGTTCCTTCTCCTTTGGGTTTTGTGTTCTTAGGTTTCCATGGAGAATAGCAGCGGTCATGGTGGAAGTGCTATACATTGAACAGAGGTGACTACGTAGGTTTTTATAGAGATTGTTTGAGAAATACAACAACGGAGGATGGCATTTGTTCTTCATGTAGATAGAGGATAAAAAATACGAATTGTTTACTATCCTTTCCTACTTCCTTTTGCCTTCTCTTTTGTCCTAGAATATTTTTTAATTAATATTTGTTTACTATAATTTTTTTAAGTATTTAAAAGAATATTATAATTTTTTTAAGTATTTAAAAGAATATTTTTTCTATTAATTAGATAATATTTCTTAAAGAAATTTTATGAGTTGAACTTATTTTGGCACTATCATAAGATTTTGATTTTGATTTTTGCGGTATCATAAGAATTCAATTTCGGATTTAAATTTTTTTATATAGTTAAAATTATAATTTTGAATGTATAAATAAATTAATTATAGTACTACAAATCTATATTCTTACTTTCTTATAACATATCTTCTTATAATATGAGTTATTGATTTGTACTTTGTATTTCTTTTGCTCTTCCTCTAAAGGTTGTATTTTTTCAAAAGTTTACATACAAATTCCTTTGGGTTGAATGCACCTTATGGGTAGTTCTGGGTATGTCTTAGCCCCATAGCAGCCTCAAAAAATGAACCTGGGCATTCTTTCAAATAAAAAACAACATGTAACCACACTAATTCATAAATCTTGGTGCATCTTAGACACTTATGGGCATGAATAAGATCACAACAACAGCAAAGCCAAGTGTTTCATGGGTGAAATGGCGGTAAAACCCTAACTTAAGATTTGTCGGCAGTTTGAAGGAGGATCTAGGGGAATTTCATACATGAAACCAACAATAAAACACCCCAAATTGCCTGAAACAGTACAAACATAAATAAAAGGTGGCAACTTACTTTTCAAGACCAAAGAACCTGACAAGGGCCAACAAATTGTAGTTGATGCCTTGCAAAATCTCTATGACATTGTTTTAAGAGATTTTCCTAAAGAAAGGCGGATTATTGCATAATTAAGGCAAGATGGATTGGTTTCTATAAGGGCTGGTAACAAGATATTGTATGAGGACACTTTAGAATTACCTAATATAGAATACCACCTCTTTTATCGATAATTAAGATGATTGCAGACCATTCTAACCAAAAGGAATTCTATGCATCATGTTCCAAAAAAATTGGAGGCAAGGCACAGGATTGCTTTCTTTAGCAATTCTCTCTTCATGAACATGCCCCGTGCTATGCAAGTTGAGAAGATCACGTCATTTAGTGTTTTGACTTATTACTATGATGAAGATGTTATGTACAATAGATAACAACTCCGTATTGAGATTGAAGATGGTGTTTCAATCATATTCTATCTCCAGAAGATATATCCTGATGATTGGTCGAATTTCATTAAGCAGATGCATGGTCAGGGATTGAAATGTCTTGAAGAAATATGGACTAATAAAGTGGTGGAACTGAGGTTGTGGGCTTCATATAGAGGATAGACATTGGTTTGTATGGTAAGGGGGATGATGTACTATTACAAGGCTCTCAAAATGTTGGCTTTTCTTGATTTAGCATCAGAGATGTCCATTCAGAGAGGCTTTCAAGTACTTGCTACTGCAGCATCGAGACCCAGGGAAGGTGAAAATCACAATTGGGATATTCCTTCAAGATCACACCTGAACACTGAAACATGTGGAGTAGATATTCTACTCGAAAGCAATGAAGATGCCAAAGCTCTCATGAAATTTACTTATGTTGTCACCTGTCAGATTTATGGTGCTCAAAAGGATGGGAAAGATCATCATGCTAAGGATATCTTGTATTTGATGAAGAACTATGAATCTCTTCAGATTGCCTATGTTGATATGGTCACAAATGGGAGAGAAGTAAAGTATTACTCTGTAGAACTGCAAAAGGAGGTGGAGGTCTATAGGGTGAGTCTCCCTAGGCCAATGAAACTTGGTGAAGGGAAACCTGAGAATCAAAATCATGCTCTAATTTTCACAAGGGGTGATGCATTATAGACAATTGATATGAATCAAGAATATTACTTTGAAGAGGCTCTCAAAATGTGAAAATTGTTGCAAGAGTTCACAAAATTTTATGGTCTTCGAAATCCTACAATATTAGGAGTTCGTGAAAATGTATTCATAGGCTCAATATCTTCCCTTGCTTGGTTCATGTCTGCTCAAGAGACAAGTTTTGTGACGATTGGGAAATGTGTACTTGCAAATCCTTTAAATATAAGGATGCACTATGGCCACCCAAATGTGTTTGATCACTTGTGGTTTTTAGCTCGTGGAGGCATGAGTAAAGCTTCTAGAGTGATAAATATCAATGACGATATATTTGCTGGCTTTAACTGCCCATTGCATGGTGGTGATGTAACACATCATGAATACATCTAGGTTGGAAAATGGCATGATGTTGGTTTGAGTCATATTTCACCTTTACTGCAAATACAACAACTTAGTAAATATTGTGGAATCTATACACAAATATCCTAGACCCAATCAAGTCAGATATTGCGCATTTCAATTCCAAAATTTTCGTGGCTCCTTGGAAAATGGTAGAATGGGCTCACGATTGAATCAACTGGTCGCATTCGATAGAATAAAGAATGGAACACCAATTGCAAGCGAAGATTGTGATGGTGTTTAACAATTTTGACGATCCACTCAATATTGACCCAACCCATATATATCGACCCAAGCCATTTATATCTCAAGATTTAACATCTCCACCCTCCCATTGATTTATAATTTCTTCTTTGGTGTGTTTATG
Source organism: Pseudotsuga menziesii (assembly GCA_001517045.1). Taxonomy (NCBI): domain Eukaryota; kingdom Viridiplantae; phylum Streptophyta; class Pinopsida; order Pinales; family Pinaceae; genus Pseudotsuga; species Pseudotsuga menziesii. The sequence goes on along the minus strand of LPNX010967223.1, from coordinate 210,264 downwards.
TATAACCAATAGGGAGTTTAATCCCCTCCCTCCTAACCACATAGACTTTCATCTCTTCTTCTTAAAGTTGTATTTTCTTTTATTTTTAAAACTAATGAGAAAAAAAGAAAAAGGTAGAAATTTAACAAAATAGATTTAAGAAAATTAGGAAATAAGTTGATTACTATATGGATTTTTTCACCATAACGTCATGTCTGATGTGTTGTCATAGGCCCTAGTCTATAATGTCATCTCTATGTGGGAAATATTTGTCTTACAAGAAATAAATGGTCATTTCAAGCTCTGTGCGACCAAGAATAATTATCATTGATTGGGCCATATTATCAAGTCAAAACATAACGTCTAAGGGTAAGGGACTTGTTAAGTCTGAATTTGGTTTCTTCAATTTTGGTTTTGTTTCTTAAATTTTGGTTTGATTTCGTTCTTCTTTCCAGTTATTTTATTTACTTTATTTTGATTTTTCCTTCTTTAGGAAATTTTGTTTAGTGTTTACATGAAATTTTGAGCCTACTTTGAAAATTTTAGCTTTAAGCCATAGGTTGGGTTTTGTTGAGGGAGTTTTAAAAGTCATCATATCGAAAAAATGGATTCACAAATGATTATTTTGAGCTTAATAATGCCTAGTCACTATTCAAGCAACTTTTAAACCTCACACAAAGTGCCAAAAAGATGAAAAATAGCGATAAAATAGCACTAAAACTATTCTTGTAGCGCTGGGACAAAAAATCACCAAAGCCGCGCTACAAGAATATCGCGACCCTTGTTTTTCCCGGTTTTCTAGAAAAATATTATCACGATTTCAAATGATGAGTGATTAATCATATGCTGTGAGTTGTTTGCTACGTGTGAAGTCCAGATTTATCATGATTTCAAGTGGTTCCAGGGTGTGAGACAAAAAGTGGTTATCATTACTCCTAAAACAGTTGAGCTTGACAGGTAGCAGCGAAATTTTGGCCTAATGCGAAGTGAAATGTTACATACATGCATGCTCGATGGTAGAGGACTTAATAGAATGATGGTGACAGCCTAAAAAGACGGAGTTTTCAGTTGCAGAGTTTGCTGGAGGGTTCATAGTTTCCCAGAAAACTAGGGCTTCGTCGTCTTGACACCTGGCGTAAAATTGAACCTTGAAGACACTTGTATCTTCCAGGTGGGCACTAAAACAGTAGGAGGAGTCGTTCAAGGCATCTACAGTCGATCAATTAAGAGGTATTTACCGATAAGCCATTTTAGCTACAAATTTGGGGTTTTTTCGATGGGGCTCACTTTTATCAAAATTGACTGATGGAAATGGCAAATTATGCTCTTAATTGAATTTTCAACCAAAGAAGCAACTGACTGAGTCATTCTGACAGGTTCTATTGAACAGAGGACTGAAAATAACTCTATGTTTGAACTGTTCATTTGTTAAAATTCAAGACAGTCTGGGTTGAAAATCGTGTATGTTTTAGCACCTAAATTGCACAAAAAGCTATGATATTCATACACAGTGGGATAAATGAGTTCAATGACTAGGATTGTTGGGAGACCTAGTGTCATTTTTTATACTAAGGCTACAGGAAGCATAGTATGAATATATTGTAGAATGTTTTGTTTTGCTCATCCACCACACAAGTAGTCTCTAGTTAACCTAACAAGCCAGTGATTGATATCACATTTGCAAAGTCTGAACTGTGAGGAAAATGGGGTTTGAAGATTGATGTTGGTATTGATACACAGAGCTTGTATTAAGAAGACATTAAGGAGAATTTCATATCTGAATGGATATTGTACATGATACCTAGTTTCCTTAGCACTGAAATGAGGAGTTTGAGCAGCCTGTGACCTAAGACATTCAGACACTATGGTTTATTATGTATTTTGAAGATGAACACTGGTCTATTGTTTTTATGACAGTCTCATTGATGGTTAAATCTCATTCATATGTTTGATGAAGAGAATTGAAGCCTCGGTGATTTGAATTCTTCCACCTGTTGGTAAGATTTATTTTGTTTTCTGAAAAAGAACAAACATGTCTGTCAAGAAAAATTGCAGGGAGTTTTTAAGAGGCTTGAGAAGCAGAAAAGCAGTTCATAGACCATCTACTGAAAGTCATACAACTTTCAGTTTTTCATGAAACAATGGGCAAAAGTGGTAAAGTGAATAGAGCAGAGCCAACTGATGTAGGGTGGATTGAAAACCTCCCTGGATGTGTTGAATTGTTTCAGCAAGCAGGTTGGATGGACTTTTTTAAGAAGATAGATGGATATAATGCAGAAGTATCCTATAAGTTGCTCAAGGTTTAAAAAATGACATGGTGACCTTTAATGCTCTCAAATTCAAGTTGATAGTGGAACTGATCTCAGAAGCCATAGGGATTAAAAATGAGGGTGAAGCATGGTTCAAGAAGTTGCCTTTTGAATTTGATCCACAAAGATATCGTTTACCTAATGTCACTCTTGATTGGAATAAAGGCATCCTTATTCAACATTTCAGAAAAGTGTGGGTTGAGCCAATTAGGATACTGCAGATTTATGTTACTTGTGAAGGCAGGTATGCTAATGTATACAAGTACCACTTCAGGTTTTTGCAACACATGGTGGGAGTGTCAAAGATGAACTTTCCATTCTTTTTTCTGAAAAGCTTGCAGAAAATGTCTAGTAGGGTTAAGCAACATGAAGACCATACATCTCAGTCAATTTTTCATCATGGTCTAATCAAGTTAATCATCAACACTGTTTTGCAACATGAAGGGAAGACCTGGGACTTTTTTATCTTTTGGTCTGGTTTTCAAACCAAAGAAGAAGATCAGAAACCTAAAAGGCAAGCTGATAAAGGTAAGGTTTTGATGAGGAAATTAGGTAAAACGTCTAAGCCTGAGGATAAGTCAGAGGTCAAAGTTGAGGAAGCATCAGAGCAGGTGGAAAAGGATAATAGTCCCAAAGTATTTTCAGCTAGTAGCAAAGGCAAGTACTCACTATTTGAAGACCAAAAGCAGATGCTACAACCCATGGTACCAACAGAGGTCCCTCATGAAATGAAAACTGCTGATACAAAAAAGGTGGCTGTGCATGAAGAAGAATTGCAAGTCAAACAGAGAAGCCCCATTACTATATTGTCTGATGATGAAGGTTACCTTTTAGAAGAGGAGCAGGTAGAAAAAACTACAGTTGAAGCTGAAACCTACAGAGAGATTCCTACTTCAGGCAGCAAAGCAACAAAACCTAACAGAAAGAGGGGTAAACTTGAAATAGTAGAGTTGGCTGCTATCCAGCATCAAGGAAAGGAGTTGAAAATGCCAGGACAAAAAGCATAATATTGGAGACCTAAAACTAGGTTAAGGAACAAGCTAAGAATGAACATGAAAAAATTGCTCAATCCCAGGTTATACACAAATGAAGTTACTATGTTAGATGATGTATCCCCTGATGAAAATCCAGAAATTAAGAAAGCTAGCAAAAAAGGGAAGAAGCCAGCAGCTGTAAAAGCTCCTTATGTACATCCTATAGAAGTCAAGAGTTCATCGAAATAATTAGAAGATTCAAGCAAGACTGCATCTAAATTATCTGCAATAATTCTTGAGATAAAAGATAAACTCTTAAAACAACAGCAAGAAGAGAAATCAAAAATATGTCCTGTTGAAAATCAAGAGTGGGAGGAAGAAGATGAAGCTATACTCAAGGAAGCGGGAATTATAAAAGAGCCTAATATTCCTACTAATTTCTCAGACTTTTTAATGAAGGATGCAAATATACCTGAGATCCCTAGTTTTGATGAAGAAAACTTGCAGGAAAGTATTCAGAAGTATAAGCAACAGATGAAACACTTACAAGAGGTTAATGATGGGTTAATGAAAGTTAACAGAGGGCTTATAGAAGAACTGCAGGATGTCCACAATCATTTCCTGGAGCTATCAGAAGCATCTAAAGAGGTTCTCAAAAGGAAAAGAGTTACTAACAAGCATTCCACAAAGTTGGAGAAGACAGTCCAGGACCTACAACAGAGGAACAAGGAGCTCATCAAGAAGATTAATGACATGGAGCAGGAGCAGAAGAAAGTTAAAAGGAAGGAGCAAGCATTAGATGGCATTTCCCTCTTAGCTGAGGTAGCGAAAAGGCTATGAAATAGTTGTTCATTAGTTAGTTGTTATCTTTTGATAAACACATATATTAATGATTTACTATTTTTAGCATATTTTGAAATTTTGTAACTTTATACTTTTACCTTACCTCAGCGAGTTGATAGAGGCAGTTAGGGTTTTAGACCCAACGGATTTTGTAAAGAAACACTATTTAGAGAGATAGAAGAGTCATTCAGAGGGTTCTGATTTTTGGGAGCTATAGGAGGTCTGCAGACTGTTTGTATCTTCATACTTGTTCAGAGCTAAGTATTGTGACTCTTATAAGCATTTGTTGATGAAATTATGAGATATATATGACTTTTCTCCTTCAGTTTTTTCTGTGTTGGCTTCATTATTGAACTTGTTTAGTTTCTTAATAGATATATTCATTGCTGGTTAATGTGTATTTGCTGGTAATGCTTGTCTGTTATGTATGAACCTCAGCATAGTCTTTCTGTTGGATCTTGTTGATATATCATGCATCGTTATCATCTTTTGTTTATGATATAGTTGTTATTTTGTTTCTAAATGTATTCCCTGATAGTTCCTAAAGCTTACAACCATTAAAACATTACAGAAACCCTAAACCTTATCTATTTTATTGAATTTTATCTTGAGTGTGTGTTGGCTTGTTTCTCTGGCCTTAGAAACAATTTTTGGCACAAACATCTTTGGTGCCATTGCCGGGGACGAAGCTGAAGCATATCTTCCCTGGGATACTTATCAATTTTCCTGGTTTAAGAGGTGGACTTAAATCAGCACTTTGAAGGCTATTTTTCACCAAGTTGTCACAGTGGCTTCTAGAGGAGTGGCAACCAGGAGCAGACCTACTTCACCATTACATTCAGGGGTTTCAGAGCCTGAACAGATCTTGAAAACAATAAGAAAACTCCGAAGGTCTCAATATTTATTAGCCCTTTGTGTCCCTGACCAGTTGGGTGCTTCATTACATCTAGCTAAAACCTCACCTTGGATAAAACCTACCATCCCTGAGAGCACTTTTCAAGTTTTTACTAATCCTCAAACCTTTTTGAAAGCCAAGACTGCTTCTCTTGGTAAAATGCCTCTTTTTTAGCTGAAAGTAGGAAAGAGCCCTTTTCAAACAAGTTCCAGTCAAGCTTCCTCATCTTCAAAACCTATCAGTACAAAAATGGCAGCCCAAAACCCTCCCATGGATATGATGGACCGCATGGTTGCAACTAGGTATGCACCATTAGTCTTACCTCAGCCTTTACATGCTTTGCCTGGAGGTGATTACCATAAATATATGCCTAGGTTCAATGGTCAAGGGGAGACCACTGCTGAAGAACATTGGGAGGATTTCCTAAGTTATGCTAACAATCAAAACATTGAGATCAAATATGTATGGATGAGGGTATTTGTTCAGAGCCTTGATGGGGATGTAAGGAAGTGGTTCAGAGAGTTGCCTGCCAACTCAATCACTATAATAGAAGAGCTCTGTGATATTTTCATGAGGCAATGGGGAGACACAAAGGACCACACATATTATATAACTGAATTTGGAGCTCTCAGAAGGAAAAAGGAGGAAACTGTTGTATATTTTTCCAAAAGATTCAATGAAATGTATAGTAGGATTCCAGTAGAAATTAAGCCTACTAAAACATCAACTAAACTCACCTATGCCAATTCCTTTGACCATGAATTTTCTCTATTGCTGAGAGAAAGAAGACCTATCACCCTGTTGAATATGTAAGATGCAGCATTGGAGGTTGAGTCCAATTTGCTGGCTTCAAACAGACTTAAGAAAGAAACTCCCCAGCAGCTTTATGAGAGAAAAGGGAAGAAGGAAGTTGTTTCAACAAGTGCTGCTCCTGAGTCTGCTGAAGCCAAGATAGATGATATGGAAAAGCTGGTAAAGATTCTCACTGCCAAACTGAATAAACTAGAGCTTGAAAAGAATTCTGCCAAACCTACTCCAGAAGCTGAAAGAAATCCAAATAACCAGAATCAGTTTAGAAGACAATTTGCTCCCAGATTCATACCAAGAGAGCACAAGAACAATGATATCCAGTGAGAGAGGAGAGAGAATGAAGATCAAAGAGTGCCCCCACCTCTTCAAAATAATGTAACTAATGAAGAAGAATTTGATGAACAACTGCTCTTTGAAGAGACTGAGACTGATCAGGATATGAACCACTTTGGAGATGGGTTGTCTACAGGTTTTGTTACTGAAGAAGATTTTCTGAATTCAGAATATTATGATGCTGATATATTTGAAACTGAAGATGATTTAGGCTTGGAAAATACTGCTGTAACTGTTGTTGTCCATCAGAATGGACCTAAAAAGACAATAAATCTCAGATCAGGCCCGAAACAAGTGGTCCAAGCCCCCAAGAAGAAGGATGCTATGCCTGCTGCAAATGTTCCTGCTGCAGATGTTCCTGCTAAACAAGTACCTAATCCTGTCATAGAAAAGAAGCAATCTGCAGAAAAATCAAAGAAGAATGTTGAAATTGAAGAGGTAAACAAATCTATCCAGAATTTCTGTTTGGAGAATGAACTAGGGAAGTTAAAAATTCCTGTGCCTTTGACTGAGTTAATAAAGAAACCATCATATAAACAAACAGTTCTGAAAGTGATGAATGTACCCAGTAATCAGCCTGTTTCAGATACAGTTAATTTGCAGGAAGAAAGCCCAAGATTTTTTATTGGATCAGCTCTGGCTGAGAAGACTGAAAATGAGGCTGGTGCTTCTCCTCCCTTTTATGTCACCTTGACTGTACATGACCAAATGATTCACAATTGTCTTTTAGATTCAGGACCCTCCCACAATTTGATGCCAAAAGCTGTAATGGAAGCCCTGGGCCTCAGTATCACCAAACCTTACCATGATCTATATGCCTTTGACTCCCGAGCTGTGAAATGTTTAGGAGTAATTAAGGATATGGTTGTCAGCTTAGCTCAGTTGCCTATGAAAAGTGTAATAATGGATGTTGTAGTAGCCGACATTACACCAAAGTTTGGCTTACTTCTGTCTAGGTCATGGGCTAAGAAGGTTGGGGGAACCTTACAGATGGACCTTTCTTATGCCACTATTCCAGTGTTTGGTGGAGAAACTAGAAGACTGTATAGAGAGCTGCAGTTAGCTTATATAGTGACAGATGACAAGCATCCCACTAATCACCCATTGTATTCTGTTGATAAAGATCTCGATACATGCATGTTACATTTCAGTGATGAGAATAATTCTGCTGCTCTGTTACAAGTAGAAAAATACAAGCCAATAAAACATAGCAAAGAGGAAGAAGATGCACTATGGCAGTTGTATTTTGATGGATCCTCGTGCAAAGAGGGTACTGGAGCTGGAGTGCTACTCATTTCTCCTGGAGGTGAGATAGTGAAACTCATGTATAAGCTGGAGTTTGTTACCACTAACAATACTGCTGAGTATGAAGCTCTGCTATTGGGACTGAAAGCTGCTAAAGACTTAGGCATTCAACAAATTGCTGCATTTGGCGACTCTAAATTGGTTGTTCAGCAGGTTAAGAACAACTATCAAGTAAAGCAGGGTTTGCTGAAAGTGTACCGGAATGAGGTATGGGATATGCTTGATAACTATTTTGTAGCATTTAATATCACTCATATTCCAAGGAATCATAATGAGACTGCAGACTCATTGGCTTTGGCTACCACACACTTCAGAATTCCTAAAACCACTCAGCTGAGGTATCCCATAGAGGTGAGGTACAGACCATGTGTACCAGATAATGTGAGGCACTGGAGGGTATTTGAAGATGATATTGAAATCAAAAAATTTCTTGAGCTTACAGATGAGTTCACTAATGCCCAAATTGATCAAGAAGAAGATGAAGGGAATGAAAAGTTAGATGAGTTTGCTGAAAATGAATCTGCTGAAAATGATTCTGCAGAAAATAAGTTTGTTGAACATGAGATAGCAGGTCATAAAATTATTTAGTTGAAGAGTAATTTCATCCCAAAAGGTTTAGTACCTTTAGAAAGAATATTTACCAAAGATGATACTCCTTCAAAGCCAGTGGTTCAATCGTCAGAAGACAATGTAGTGGACTGCAACATTGGTTCTGCTGAACATCCAAAAATGGTAAAAATTTCTAAATCTCTGTCAGCTGAACAAAGAAATAGATACATTAAACTTTTGAAAGAATATGTAGATGTGTTTTCCTGGTCTTATGAAGAGCTGAGAACCTATGATACAGCAATCATTCAGCATAAGGTCCATTTGAAGCCTAATGTTAAACCTTTCTGACAGAAACTAAGAAGGATTAACCCATCTTTATTTCCTGTGATTGAGAAAGAAGTAAAGAAGCTGTTGGATGCAAAGATAATAGTTCCTCTCAGGTACTCTTCCTGGGTTGCTAATCTGGTTCCTGTCAGAAAAAAGAATGGGGAAATTAGATTATGTGTTGACTTCAGAAATCTGAATAGATCATCATTAAAATACAACTATCCTCTTCCTAAGATTGAACAGGTATTGCAGCAAGTAGTTGGAGCTCAGAGGATCTCTATGGTGGATGGTTTTTCAGGGTACAATCAGATTGCAATGCACCCTGATGACAAGGAGAAGACAGCCTTTACAACTCCCTGGGGGACATTCATGTATGACAATATGCCTTTTGGCCTAATGAATGCTGGAGCAACATTTCAGAGAGCAATGGATATTGTATTTGTTGGAGAAAAAGATAAGTTTGTGGTTATCTATCTGGATGATATTACTATATTCTCAAAATCTGATGATGAACACTTGAAGCATTTAAGATGGACCTTCCAAAAATGCAGAAAATTTGGTTTGTCTCTAAATCCCAAGAAATCACATTTTGTTGTGCAAGAGGGTAAATTACTTGGTCACCTGGTGTCTGCTGATGGCATTAGAATAGATCCTGAAAGAGTGAAAGCTATATTGAAGATTAGTTTACCAAGGAGTAAAAAGGATGTTCAATCATTTATTGGCAAAATTAATTTTCTGTGGTGGTTCATTCCCAATTTTGCTGAGACTATTAAACAGATTACAGCCATGTTGAAGAAGGACCAGGAAGTCAGGTGGACTGTTGAAGCAAATGCTGCATTTGAAAAAATCAAGGTGGCTCTTACTGAAGCACCTGTGTTGGTAAGCCCCGATTTCACCAAATAATTTTTTACTTTTTCATTTGCATCAGAAGACACAATCGCAGCAGTTTTACTTCAGAAAAATAAAGAAGGATTGGAACAGCCTATTGCCTTTTTCAGTAAAACTCTTAGGGATTCTGAGCTGAAGTATAGTTTATTAGAAAAGCAAGCTTATGCTCTGGTGAAGGCTTTAAAATTTTTCAGAATTTATGTCCTGCACTCAAAAGTTATTTCATTTGTCCCAAATGCTGTTGTGAAAGATGTTTTAACACAGCCTGATAGTGAAGGGAAGAGAGGCAAATGGATTGCAAAGATTATGGAGTATGATGTGGAGATCAGACCCACCAAGCTTGTTAAAGGACAAGGTTTAGCCAAGCTGTTGGCTGATTCAAATTGTCAAGCTTTGGGACTGCATGTTATGGCTGAAGAAATAGCTCAAGAGGAAGAGAAAACAGCACTAAAGAAAGAGAAGATCATGGATTTCTATTCAGCATCTACCTGGTATGCAGACATAGTCTATTTTATGTTATTTCTGCAATGTCCTAAACATTTAGACAAGAAGGCTGCTAGATATTTGAAACTCAAAGCTACTAAGTATTGTTTGGTAGAGGATCAATTGTTCTGGAAAGATCTAGGAGGTATCTTGCTCAGATGTCTAGATCAATCTGAAATAGGAGAAGTGATCTCAGAATCGCATGAAGGTGCCTGTGGAGGGCATAAATATTGGAAAGAAACAGCTAACAAAATTTTATGAGCTGGATATTATTGGCCATCCTTATTCACAGATGTTTTCCAGCAGGTAAGAGCTTGCATTCACTGTCAAAAATTTGCTGGTAAGCAGAAATTATTGTCTTTGCCTTTGAAACCTATTGCATTCAATGCCCCTTTTCAGCAATGGGGTCTGGACTTTATTAGAGAAATCAATCCAGCATCTTCAGGACAGCATCATTGGATTTTGACTGCAACAGATTTTTTCACAAAATGGGTGGAAGCTATTCCCACAAGGAATGCTACAGACAAAATAATCATGGACTTTATTGAAGAAAACATCCTGAGTCAGTTTGGTTGTGTTGCTACCGCAACGGTTCTCCCCGAATTTATTTTACTTAAATTTCTGGGCCCCTCCTCATTATTTTGTATGGCTTGATCGTTGAAATTTTGAGCTCCTTGAGCGTGTTTTCTTTCGCTTCTCTGAAGGTGGATGTCAATAGTCTATGTGTGCTTTATTCATCTTTGGTTTGAGTTGTGAATACGTGGTCTAAGAGAAGTAAATTCGCTTTTCTTCGGCGCATCCTGTGTGAAGAAAAACGACTTTGGTTACGGCCGATCCTTAGCACTGCTCAAATACTTGAGTTTCCCTGTAAGCAAGCCTCTTTTACTGCTGTATCGGGGGCTACTAAGTTTTAACCCTTCCGTCGTTGCGGCTCTGAGACTGTTCTTTCGCCTGATCTCCTAAACCATCCGACGCCTGATGTATCTTAACTATAAATCGCGGTTCCGTAGTTTCTGCTTGCCCACCCTTGCCGATGGGAGGAGATAGTCAGTTTTCGATCTGAGTCTCTTCCGACATCCGGACTTAATCGCCCGTCCATTCCACGTGTCCTCTAGCTTTCCTCCTCCGCCGTTGCGGCTGCTAAAGTCTTCCGGCTTCTAAAGCTAAAACCTTCCGACGTCCGACTTATGACACCTTTCGCCCACGTTTCGCTTGGATGCAACTTGAACTTCACTCGACCTTGCGGCTGGCTGTTTCCCCGGGTTCCCGAACTCGCTTCTCTTTGACTGCCGATTTATTTTTTCCGCCGGTGACCATAGAATATTGCCAGGCCCGCATGTGGTTTGCTCGGTCATTTCCTTGTGGATTGGTTAATTGATGATATCGGTTGTTTAAGTCAGGATCTTAATTTGAATACAGGCAGTTACCAGGCGACCGGTCAATCTACCGCGACGGGAAGAAAAACTAACCCATTTAGGCAGAGGTATGATCGAAAAGAAGCAGATGGAGGGTGAAGTCCGGAGCTGTAAAGACGTGATCCTAGTAACGGATCAGTTACCAAGTTATCATGATCTCATGATGACAAAAGATCAGAATGTGAAGAGTTTGAGAAACCGAAAGGCCATCCGTTTGGAAAACAAAACGCTCCGTAATTATAGTTTAAATAGAGGGACGAGGCACAGAAAAAGGGATTTTTTCGCTGGAAAACTTTGTATCTATTTACTTGTAAGATGAACTACTTCGTTTTGCATAGGAACTGCAATTTTTTCCTGTCGGAGAGAGTGAAAAGCGAAATGTATCAATGCAAACTAAATGAATAATGTTGAAGAGGAACTATTTCGTTTTCAGCTGTGTTTCATTTACTGTAAGAATATTCGATATCCTGAAACTACGTTCTTGCTAAATGTTCTTCAGTAATGTCTGGATATTTTTCGCTGTGAGTAATAGATGTTGTTATAAAATGATCGGCTACCTGGTTATTTGAATATCTGTAAGTGTTCACGTGCTTTAGAAGAAGTATCAGCTACCTGTGATTTTTCTTTATGTATGTGAAAATGTATTGCTCATCCAAAATGATAACCTTGCTCCCTAGGGATAGTGTAGATAGTTAGCTTATTTTCTTTTGTGTCTGGTTTGGTTTCTCGCGAGCGCAAGACGAGAGGTAAGAACCTGCGCATCACTTTGTTACCGTTCCCTGCAGCTTGATCACCCTGCATTTAGTTAGGCACTTGCATATCATTTCTTTAAGTCAAAATGCAAAAACTCGGTGGGCTGGGCTGCAACCGGTAAAGCCTTAGTTTTGTTCCTTGACCTATGGTAGCCGGACCGCAAACCAGACGGATTCCCTATTTCAAACAGTCAACGGGCTAGTTGGGAACATTGATTGGGGAGAATCCCTTACTGTTGCCTCCTGCGAATTTCCAGGCCTCAACAGTATTGGCGCTAGAAGGAGGGCCGCCAGTGCATGGATGGCCGAGGAAACCTGTTTTCCCGAGATTATTCCGCTGGTTACAGTTCTGAAAGTAGTGGACCGCGTAATCCAATTCCAGAAGAAGACAGCAGAGAACATCTATATCCTGTTTGCAACGAAATTGTTAATGATCTGAGAAGACATACCCGTGTTTATGTAAAGAATATTGGAGGGTTTCCTATTGTCCACAAATTGCCGAGAAGAGAGTACAAGAAGAAAGACCGTCCTCTAATTGAAGATTCAATGTTGGTTGGAGACTGGCAAGAACTCGTGGAAACTGCCATATAGGAGGTTGAATTGCCTTTGAACCAAGTAGGTCCAGACACTCCTTACAATTCTCCTGTTCACACCCCAGTTGGTTCATGTCCTCACTCTCTTGTTGGTTCACCCCCTCACTCTCCCCCTCAACTCATGGCCGGCGTTAACGCAAATCCACCTAATCCACCAAATCCACCACCAGCTTGGAAAGCTAGATCACCTCTAAATCTGACCCCGCCTTTGCATGACCTACCTTAAGCCTTTGAGAAGCTACTACCCAAATTTGATCCAAATGAGAAAATCCTAGTGGATGACCACCTACAGAGTTTCTACTTGGAAATAGAAGGTCTGAGGGCTGGGGAACACAAAGATGTAGTGTGTAGGTTGTTCCCGCACACCCTCAAAGGAGCTGCAGCCTCGTGGTATTTTGGATTGCCCGCTAACTCTATCCCAGACTGGGATACCTTCGAGAGAATGTTCAGGAGTAATTACGCAGTCTAAAAGACTCACGCTGCCCTCATGAAAGGACTGTGTGCATTAAAGAAAGAGAAAAAGGAAAAAGTGCACAGCTTCACACAAAGGTTTGCAGCATATCTTAAAAATTTCTCTGAAACAGATAAGCCTTCAGACAAAGCACTAATCGAATACTATACTTCAGCTTTAGGTCCTGATTTAGCCATGTTTGCAAAAGGTAGGGCCAAGCCTACCTTAATAGAGACCTATGAAGAGGCAGAAGTGGTGGAAGCAGAAAGAGAAAGTGTGGAGGACTATCCAGAACAATCAGGAGAGAAAGTTGTGGGAAGAAAAACCTTATTGTTCACTAAGCCTAAAGAAGAAAAGACACCAGACTATGAAAGCATGGCTAAAATGATGCAAAAGCTGTCCAATAAGATCATAGACTTAGAAAAGGAAAAAGAAGCACAAAAGTTCTTCAGGCCATATTACAAAAAAAGGGAGGATGGCAATCAGACCCAACTTCCTCCTCAAAAAACTGCCTCCATGAATCTGACAGAGATAGGGATGGAAAATTTCTGTACTTTTCATCAACAGCCTCATTCCAAAAAGAACTGTCCGCAATGGATAAATTCAATGACATTGGTTATGAATCAGATGTTGGATTCAAGATTAACGGAGGAAGATGAAGATGAAAAGAACGAAAATGCTGCTTCCACTTCTACAAAAGGGCAGGAGGATGAGACCATGGCATTATGGAATTCTGTCTCCTTACTCGATGCAGAGGAGGAAAATACCCAGGGACGCAAAGCTATCAGGGAGGCTAACGTAACAACTAGGAGCAGAGGGGCGGTTAGTGATGACAGTCTTCTGCTCCCAAAGATTCGAAGGATGCAAAGAAATATAGAAAAGAAATTTCAAGACGAATCATTGGCTGATCAGATTCCAGAATTTACCATTACCAGCCAGGATCAGAAGCAAAACAGAATGCCGCCTAAGCCAAACGATGAGAATGCGAGTGCTGATAAATCTCAGTCCACTAGACAACTAATCGAATATGACATTGTCGAAGATCTAAAGAAGATAAAAGGAAAACGTCCCGTTGTTTGAAATGTGCAAAGTACCTCAACAGAAAGAAAATTTATTGAAGGCACTTGAAACGTCGAAGAAAAGCTGCCCGCCGACAATCAGCCTCAGGACGAAGAAGAGATTGGAGAAGCTAGCGTCGGAGGTAAGTCTAAAACCAAGCATCGACATTTCCTCCTGACATTTGAAATTTTCAATCATAACGTACACAATTGCCTAGTGGACTCAGGGGTGTCAATTAATGTCATGCCCATATCAGTATGTAAGAAAATAAAAGGACAGCCTAAGCCATCCACATGGAGGGTGGTGCAATTGGATAAGACGGACATCAAGGTAATTGGTGAAATGGAAGACGTCCTGATCCATTTGGCATCCAATGATAAAGTATGCCAAATTATTAACATCGTAGTGGCTGACATACCAGATGCTTACGGCCTGGTCCTGAGCAGAGATTGGTCAGCCAAATTAAATGGGTATTTCACCACAGATTGGTCACATCTTTGGTTGCCGCACAAAGGGAGTCCTAATCAGATCAAGGTTTTAAGACAACCTCACATGAAGTACAATGTCACTCAATTGGATGAGAAGAATATACGAGTCGAACCTGTATTGGGAAGCTACTTTATCGAGCTGGAACCAGGGAATTATCAAAAGGAAGAGGCCAGCAACACATCTGACACCCAGCCTGATCTCCTTCGTTTTTCTCAGGCTGACGAGTTTGACTGTAAAATAGTAGATTTAACAGTAGGAGTAGATTATGTTTCAGTAGATAATGTGTTTTGGACTTTGTTTTTTGATGGCTCGAAAACGTTAGAAGGGTCAGGGGCCGGCTGCGTCCCCATTGATCCACAAAAACATAAGCACTTCCTATCCTGTAGATTAGAGTTCGAATGTACTAACAATATGGCTGAATATGAAGCACTGCTGCAGGGACTCAAGAAAGCAATCGAGCTACAGGTTAGTAATTTAAAAGTTTTTGGGGATTCGAAAATAGTTGTAAAGCAAATAAGAAATCAAATACATTGTGTTTCCCCTCATTTGAAAGCTTACCAAAATGAGGTATGGGAGTTGCTTAAATGTTTTCATGCATTTAACATTATTTCAATCCCAAGAATAAAAAATGCAGCCGCTGATCTTCTAGCTACATCAGCCGCCAGGTTGGTTCCCACTAATAACAAATGTTCTATTGAACTGCTTTTCAGGCCATCAGTTCCTGACATGATCACCAACTTGCGAGTATTTGACGATGATCAGCAAATAATCGAGTGCTTGACAAATGATGAGACCTTTAAAGGAGCCGTCATCGATGATGAGGAACATCAGGCCGAAATGAAATATGACAATTTCATTCCCAAAGGGGTCAGAACATTAGAGAAGATGTTTGACTTAAACGAAAAATTTAGAAGACCCACTAATGTGAAGACACACAGCTCAACTCTACAGTTCGAGCTGATAAACTTAGGGACTGAAACTAAGCCCAAGTTTGTGAACCTCGGCAAATGCTGCTCACCAGTAGAAAGAGACAGGTTCCTCCGCCTGTTCAAACAGTATAAAGATGTCTTTGCATGGACATACGCAGATCTGAAGACCTACGACACCAACATTATCAAGCATGTCATCCCTATTAAAGTAGGCATCAAGCCATATCAGCAGCCGTTAAGGAAGATGCACCCCAAGTTGGAGCCACTAATTCAAAGCGAGGTAAAGAAATTGTTGGATGCCAGGATTATTTTTAAAGTAAGACACTCTGAGTGGGTGTCAAATTTGGTACCGGTCAGAAAGAAGTCGGGAGAAATCAGACTGTGCGTGGACTTTAGAAACTTAAACCGCGCCTCAGACAAAGACAACTATCCGGTACCCCCCATGGAGCAATTGCTATAGATGGTGTCTGGGTCTGAATTGTTTTCATTATTAGACGGATTCTATGGCTACAACCAAGTGTTAGTGGCCGAGGAAGATAGATTGAAGACAACATTCAAAACGAAATGGGGAACTTTCACATATAGAAGGATGCCGTTTGGACTGATCAATGCCGGAGCGACGTTTCAGAGAGCTATGGACATAGCTTTCCGTGGACTGATTGGACGAAGTGTGGTGGTCTACCTTGATGATATCACAATATTTTCAAAGAAAAGAGAGGAGCACGCGTTCCACCTAAAGCAAATTTTCGAGCGTTGTCGGAAGTATGGCATCTCACTCAATCCTAAGAAGTGCATATTCTCAGTCATAGAGGGAAAGTTACTGGGGCATATAGTTTCAAAGAGAGGTATATCTATAGACCCAGAAAGAATCAAGGCCATTGAACAAATCCCCATGCCTCATAATAAAAAAGGAATGAAATCCTTCATGGGAACAATAAACTTCGTGTGTAGGTTTGTGCCTGATTTTGCCCAGACTGTTAAACCATTACAGCAAATGGTCAAGCAAAATGCACAATTTAAGTGGATTGAAACAGAAAAGAACGCTTTCAGTAAAATCAAGACTGCTGTTGCACATGCGCCCTCTTTGAAAATTCCAGACTTTGATAAGGACTTTATTATGTATACATTTGCTTCTGATGATTCATTAGCAGCGGTACTCACGCAAAAGGAAGAAGGGGGTGATGAATTCCCAATCTCTTTTATGAGCACTGGGCTACAAGGAGCTGAATTAAACTACCCAGCCATTGATAAACAAGCATACACAGTATTTAAGGAAATAAAGCAATTCGGGCCTTATATACTGAAAAATCATACCAAGGTAATAGTCCCTTACCCAGCTGTAAGATCCCTTCTCATTCAAAAAGAATTAGGAGAAAGAAGGGGCAACTGGGTAACAGCGCTTCAAGAATACGATCTTGAATTCAAGCCAGCTACTATAGTAAAAGGTCAAGGGTTATGCAAACCGATGACTGGGAAGACAAAAAATGAAGAACAAGCATGGGAAGATGAAGCTGATTTGCATGTAATGGATGTTTGCCCTTTATTCACAGCTCCTGATTCGTGGTATAGAGACCTTGTGCATTACTTGCAGTCAGGGGTGTTACCGAAACATTGGAGTTCCAAACAAAGAAGAGCTCTGCGTTTGAAATCAGCTTCCTACCAAATCGTAGAGGGCGTATTGTTCAGAAAAAACTATGATGGGGTCCTCCTGAGATGCTTGGAGAGAGAAGATGCTGAGAAGGTGATGTCTGAGTTGCACGATGGCCCGGTTGGGGGACATTATTCAGGGGACACTACAGCCCAAAAGGTTCTCAGAGCCGGTTACTACTGGCCAACACTCTTTAGGGATGCACACGCACACGTCAGAAAATGTGATACTTGCCAAAGATGTGGTGGAAGACAACCTAGAGCAGCAGCACCTCTAAAGCCAGTAATGATCATAGAGCCTTTCAAACAATGGGGAATAGACGTCATTGGAGAAATAAAGCCAAATTCTTCCCTGTTGCACAAGTATATTCTAACTGCAACTGATTATTTCACTCACTAGGTCGAGGCTATCCCATTGCGCAAGATAAACGAGGATGAAGTCATCAACTTCTTACAAGATCATATCATGACTAGGTTTGGAGTTCCAGTTTCATTAGTTTTTGATAATGCTAAATACTTTTCATCCATTAAATTGACTGCTTTTGCTCATGAGAAAGGGATAAAATTACATTATTCTGCTAACTACTATCCGCAAGGGAATGGCCTGGCTGAATCCTCCAATAAAAACCTCATTAGAATCCTGAAGAAGACTACCATAGAAAACCAACGAAGTTGGCACTCAGCCTTACCCAACGCCCTGTGGGCTGACAGAGTCACTCCTAAGTCTGCCGTAGGAGTGTCACCCTATACCCTCATGTACGGAAAGGAAGCCATCCTGCCTCCCAATATTCTGCTACCTTCTTCCATACTAGCTCAAGAGTCTAGGGGGTCAGAGGATGAGGTTCTGCAAATAAGAATATATAATCTCCTAAAAGTAGAAGAAGCCAGATCCAAAGCTAGAGAACGCTCCAGAAAACAGCAGGAGGTAGTCAAAAGATGGTTTGACAAACATAAAGCTGGGAAAAAGGACTTTGAAGTAGGATACTTGGTCCTCAAGTGGGACCACCCCCATGATGAAAAAGGAAAGCATACCAAATTCCAGCAGTTATGGGTAGGCCCCTTTCAAATTGTAGCCAAACTTGGCCCTCCTACTTATAAGTT
Source organism: Pseudotsuga menziesii (assembly GCA_001517045.1). Lineage (NCBI taxonomy): Eukaryota > Viridiplantae > Streptophyta > Pinopsida > Pinales > Pinaceae > Pseudotsuga > Pseudotsuga menziesii. The sequence continues at coordinate 192,133 of LPNX010967223.1, read as the reverse complement.
GCAAGATTTACAAGGATGGGAAGAGAACTTGCCAGTAAATGGTTTGGTTCTCAAGCCTTACTTTTCTTGAAGTTTTTCTTTGATAGTTTCTGCCTTGTATATAAATAAGTTGTGTAGTTGTTTTCGAGTCACGCTTTCTTTAAATTTAATTCTTAGTCTTGATTTTCAATAAGGGAACAAACTTGTGGTTGCCTGAAGGATATTAAGGTCTTTTGGGAATAGCAAATATGTTGAGTATCAGCCTGTGTATTGCTTAAAGAATTCTTCCAGCCTAACGGTTTTTTTGAATAAAATATGGTGTGCATTGAAGTCCTGCTTAACCCCTGTGAATTAAACCGGATTCAGAGAGTCTGGAGTACTATGTCGGGGCCCCATCCACGTCACATTTAAAATGTTCTAAGGAGCGATAGTAAAGGACCCATGGGAGGAAGCAAGGTGAACAGCGTATTAAATATAAATGATCCCATGCCAAGAAACAAATGCCCAAAGGCAGCTAAAGAGTCAAACTTCTGGATAAGTACCATAAATCAAAGCAAGTGCTAAAGCATAAACAATAAATTGCCAAAAGATCCTCTCCGTCTGTGAACTGGGACTTAAAGTACACCACTCACACACAAGGGCACTATGGGATAGAGGATCCTGAATTAAAATTCAGTAAGAAAGGCGCACAGAAGGACTCAGATGAAAGGACAAAAGTCCAAAGGCACAAAAGTGTTAAAATGGCATGGGAATGAGGGACAAACGAATACTGCTGTTTGCTATGTGCTGCAACCCTGTGGTGTCCACACTGTTAGCTACCTGAAAACAGAGGTAATAATGAAACTCATACTCTGGCCTCGACATAGTTATTTGGACTTGAGGGTCTCAGTTTTCCTTTTCCCCAAAGGACTGGCATCAATGATTAAGGCACACACTTCAGTGATATGAGAAATATAGATAGTTGGAAGAATTCGATGGATGCACTTGTTACGGAACAGTTTGCTACTCAAAGACAATAATCACCCAGAGATCTAGGTTCCCCAGGTAATCGCCAGTTGTTGCTACCGCACCAGTTCTCCCCGAATTTATTTTACTTAAATTTCTGGGCCCCTCCTCATTATTTTGTATGGCTTGATCATTGAACTTTTGAGCTCCTTGAGCATGTTTTCTTTCGCTTCTCTGAACATGGATGTCAGTAGTCTATGTGTGCTTTGTTCATCTTTGGTTTGAGTCGTGAATATGTGGTCTAAGAGAAGTAAATTCGCTGTTCTTCGGTGCATCCTGTGTGAAGAAAAACGACTTTGGTTACAACCGATCCTTAGCACTGCTCAAATACTTGAGTTTCCCTGTAAGCGAGCCTCTTTTACTGCTATATCGGGGGCTGTTAAGTTTTAACCCTTCCGCCGTTGCGGCTCCGAGACTGTTCTTTTGCCCGATCTCCTAAACCGTCCGACGCCTGATGTATGTTAACTATAAATCGCGGTTCCGTAGTTTCTTCTTGCCCGCCGTTGCGGCCGGGAGGAGATAGTCAGTTTTCGATCCGAGTCTCTTCCGACATCCGGACTTAGTCGCCCGTCCATTCCGCGTGTCCTATAGCTTTCCTCCTCTGCCGTTGCGGCTGCTAAAGTATTCCGGCTTCCGAAGCTAAAACCTTCCGACGTCCGACTTATGACACCTTCCACCCGCGTTTCGCTTGGCTGCGACTTGAACTTCACCCGACCTTGCAGCTGGCTGTTTCCCTGGGTTCCCGAACTCGCTTCTCTCTGACTGCCGATTTGTTTTTTCCGCCAGCGACCATAGAATATTGCCAGGCCCGCATGTGGTTCGCTCGGTCATTTCCTTGCGGATTGGTTAATTGATGATATCGGTTGTTTAAGTCAGGCTCTTAATTTGAATATAGGCAATTACCAGGCGACCGGTCAATCTGCCGCAACGGGAAGAAAAACTAACCCATTTGGGCAGAGGTATGATCGAAAAGAAGAAGATGGAAGGTGAAGTCCGGAGCTGTAAATACGTTATCCTAGTAACGGATTAGTTACCAAGTTATCATGATCTCATGATGACAAAAGATCAGAATGTGAAGAGTTTGAGAAACCGAAAGGCCATGCGTTTGGAAAACAAAACGCTACGTAATTATAGTTTAAATAGAGGGACGAGGCACAGAAAAAGGGATTTTTTTGCTAGAAAACTTTGTATCTGTTTACTTGTAAGATGAACTACTTCGTTTTGCATAGGAACTGCAATTTTTGCCTGTCGGAGAGAGTGAAAAGCGAAATGTATCAATGCAAACTAAATGAATAATGTTGAAGAGGAACTATTTTGTTTTCAGCTGTGTTTCATTTACTGTAAGAATATTCGATATCCTGAAACTACGTTCTTGCTAAATGTTCTTCAGTAATGTCTAGATATTTTTCACTGTGAGTAATAGATGTTGTTATAAAATGATTGGCGACCTAGTTATTTGAATATCTGTAAGTGTCCACGTGCTTTAGAAGAAGTATCAGCTACCTGTGATTTTTCTTTATGTATGTGAAAATGTATTGCTCATCCAAAATGATAACCTTGCTCCCTAGGGATAGTGTAGATAGTTAGCTTATTTTCTTTTATATCTGGTTTGGTTGCTCGCGAGCGCAAGATGAGAGGTAAGAACCTGCGCATCACTTTGTGACCGTTCCCTGCAGCTTGATCACCCTACATTTAGTTAGGTACTTGCATATCATTTCTTTAAGTCAAAATGCAAAAACTCGGTGGGTCGGGCCGCAACTGGTAAAGCCTTAGTTTTGTTCCTTGACCTACGGTAGCCGGACCTCAAACCGGACGGATTCCCTATTTCAAACAGTCAACGGGCTAGTTGGGAACGTTGATTGGGGAGAATCCCTTACTGTTTCCACCTACAAATTTCCAGGCCTCAACAGGTTGTCCACAGAAATTAGTAATAGACAATGCCAAGGAATTCAAGTCCAAGGCAATGGTGGCCTTTTGTGAAAAAAATGGCATCATTTTGAAGCACTCAACTCCTTATTATCCTTAGGGCAATGGTCAGGCTGAATCATCTAACAAGAACATCATTCAAAGCATCAAGAAACTGCTAAAGCATAACAAAAGGTCTTAGGATTCAATGCTGAAGTATGCATTGTGGGCAGATAGGATTACAGTGAAACAGGCAATTGGTACTTCTCCATATCAGCTGGTTTATGGTACAGAAGCAGTTTTCCCTATTCAGCTAGGGATTCCAGTGATGAAATTCCTCCAGAACTCTCAAGAGGAATCGGATGATATGCAAAGGAGAATCTTTGAAATGATAGAGTTACAGCAAAATAGAGAGAAGGTGGATAAAAAAGCACAGCTGTATAGAACCAAGGTTAAAAACAGGTTTGACAAGAACATTAAAGAACATACTTTCTCAGAAGGTGAGATGTTTTTAAGATGGGATGCAAGAAAGGAGCAAAAGGGTAAGCATGGTAAGTTTGATAATATTTGGTTTGGCCCTTTTCTGGTATCAAAAGTGTTAGAGAACAATACTTTTGTCTTGCAGTCCTTGGAAGGTGAGGAATTGTCCAGCCCTGTTAATGGGCGATTCCTCAAGCATTTCTACAGTTTATAAGAGCATTTTCACTGATCATTGTACATACCGGTGAGTGAATCATAATAAGACTCCATGGCCCAATGGAAGTTTTGCAGACAGGTAAATAGAAGACAGAAGGCACTGGTCTACAGGTTCTTGAAGCCTCGCAGGGAGGTCTTCATCCCGCAGCTCGAGCCAGATGTTAAGTCTGAATTTGGTTTCTTCAATTTTGGTTTTGTTTCTTAAATTTTGGTTTGATTTCCTTCTTCTTTCCAGTTATTTTATTTACTTTATTTCAATTTTTCCTTCTTTAGGAAATTTTGTTTAGTGTTTACATGAAATTTTGAGCCTGCTTTGAAAATTTTAGCTTTAAGCCATAGGTTGGGTTTTGTTGAAGGAGTTTTAAAAGTCATCATATCGAAAAAATGGATTCACAAATGATTATTTTGAGCTTAATAATGCCTAGTCACTATTCAAACAACTTTTAAACCTCACACAAAGTGCCAAAAAGCTGAAAAATAGCGATAAAATAGCACTAAAACTATTCTTGTAGCGCTGGGACGAAAAATCACCAAAGCCGCGCTACAAGAATATCGTGACCCTTGTTTTTCCCGGTTTTCTAGCAAAATCTTATCACGATTTCAAACGATGAGTGATTAATCATATGCTGTGAGTTGTTTTCTATGTGTGAAGTCCAGATTTATCATGATTTCAAGTGGTTCCAGGGCGTGAGACAAAAGGTGGTTATCATTACTCCTAAAAAAGTTGAGCTTGACAGGTAGCAGTGAAATTTTGGCCTAATGTGAAGTGAAATGTTACATACATGCATGCTCGATAGTAGAGGACTTAATAGAATGATGGTGCCAGCCTAAAAAGACGGAGTTTTCAGTTGCAGAGTTTGCTGGAGGGTTCATAGTCGCCCAGAAAACTAGGGCTTCGTCGTCTTGACACATGGCGTTAAATTGAACCTTGAAGACACTTGTATCTTCCAGGTGGGCACTAAAACAGCAGGAGGAGTCGTTCAAGGCATCTGCAGTCGATCAATTAAGAGGTATTTACCGATAAGCCAGTTTAGCTGCAAAGTTGGGGTTTTTTCGGTGGGGCTCACTTTTATCAAAATTGACCGATGGAAATGGCAAATTATGCTCTTAATTGAATTATCAACCAAAGAAGCAACTGCCTGAGTCATTCTGACAGGTTCTATTGAACAGAGGACTGAAAATAACTCTATGTTTGAACTGTTCATTTGTTAAAATTCAAGATAGTCTGGGTTGAAAACCGTGTATGTTTTAGCACCAAAATTGCACAAAAAGCTCTGATATTCATACACAGTGGGATAAACGAGTTGAATGACTAGGATTGTTGGGAGACCTAGTGTCATTTTTTATACTAAGGCTACAGGAAGCATAGTATGAATATATTGTAGAATGTTTTGTTTTGCTCATCCACCACATAAGTAGTCTCCAGTTAACCTAACAAGCCAGTGATTGATATCACATTTGCAAAGTCTGAACTGTGAGGAAACTGGGGTTTGAAGATTGATCTTGGTATTGATACATAGAGCTTGTATTAAGAAGACATTAAGGAGAATATCATAGCTGAATGGATATTGTACATGATACCTAGTTTCCTTAGCACTAAAATGAGGAGTTTGAGAAGCCTGTGACCTAAGACATTCAGACACTATGGTTTATTATGTATTTTGAAGATGAACACTGGTCTATTGTTTTTATGACAGTCTCATTAATGGTTAAATCTCATTCATATGTTTGATGAAGAGCATTGAAGCCTCGGTGATTTGAATTCTTCCACCTGTTGGTAAAATTTATTTTGTTTTCTGAAAAAGAACAAACAGGACTGTCAAGAAAAATTGCAGGGAGTTGTTAAGAGGCTTGAGAAGCAGAAAAGCAGTTCATAGACCATCTACTGAAAGTCATACAACTTTCAGTTTTTCATGAAACAATGGGCAAAAGTGGTAAAGTGAACAGAGCAGAGCCAACTAATGTAGGGTGGATTGAAAAACTCCCTGGATGTGTTGAATTGTTTCAGCAAGAAGGTTGGATGGACTTTTTTAAGAAGATAGATGGATATAATGCAGAAGTATCCTGTAAGTTTGCTCAAGGTTTAAAAAATGACATGGTGACCTTTAATGCTCTCAAATTCAAGCTAACAGTGGAACTGATCTCAGAAGCCACAGGGATTAAAAATGAGGGTGAACCATGGTTCAAGAAGCTGCCTTTTGACTTTGATCCACAAAGATATCTTTTACCTAATGTCACTCCTGATTGGACTAAAGGAATCCTTATTCAACATTTCAGAAAAGAGTGGGTTGAGCTAATTAGGATACTGCAGAGTTATGTTAGTTGTGAAGGCAGGTACGCTTATGTATACAAGTACCACTTCAGGTTTTTGCAACACATGGTGGGAGTGTCAAAGATGAACTTGCCATTCTTTTTTCTGAAAAGCTTGCAGAAAATGTCCAGTAGGGTTAAGCAACATGAATACCATACATCTCATTCAATTTTTCATCATGGACTAATCAAGTTAATCATCAACACTGTTTTGCAACATGAAGGGAAGACCTAGGACTTTTTTATCTTTTGGTCTGGTTTTCAAACCGAAGAAGAAGATTAGAAACCTAAAAGGAAAGCTAATAAAGGTAAGCTTTTGATGAGGAAATTAGGTAAAAAGTCTAAGCCTGAGGATAAGTCAGAGGTCAAAGTTGAGGAAGCATCAGAGCAGGTGGAAAAGGATAATAGACCCAAAGTATTTTCAGCTAGTAGCAAAGGCAAGTACTCACTGTTTGAAGACCAAAAGCAGATGCTACAGCCCATGGTACCAACAGAGGTCCCTCATGAAATGAAAACTGCTGATACAAAAAATGTGGTTGTGCATGAAGAAGAATTGCAAGTCAAATAGAGAAGCCCCATTACTGTATTGTCTGATGATGAAGGTTACCTTTTAGAAAAGGAGCAGGTAGAAAAAACTACTGTTGAAGCTGAAACCTACAGAGAGATTCCTTCTTCAGGTAGCAAAGCAACAAAACCTAACAGAAAGAGGGGTAAACTTGAAATAGTAGAGTTGGATGCTATCCAGCATCAAGGAAAGGAGTTGAAAATTCCAGGACAAAAAGCATCATATTGGAGACCTAAAACTAGGTCGAGGAACAAGCTAAGAATGAACATGAAAAAATTGCTCAATCCCAGGTTATACACAAATGAAGTTACTGTGTTAGATGATGTATCCCCTGATGAAAATCCAGAAATTAAGAAAGCTAGCAGAAAAGGAAAGAAGCCAGCAGCTGTAAAATCTCCTTATGTACATCCTGCAGAAGTCAAGAGTTCATCAAAATCATTAGAAGATTCAAGCGAGCCTGCATCTAAATTATCTGCAATAATTCTTGAGATAAAAGATAAACTCTTAAAACAACAGCAAGAAGAGAAAGCAAAAATATGTCCTGTTGAAAATCAAGAGTGGGAGGAAGAAGATGAAGCTATACTCAGGGAAGCAGGAATTATAAAAGAGCCTAATATTCCTACTGATTTCTCAGACTTTTTAATGAAGGATGCAAATATACCTGAGATCCCTAGTTTTGATGAAGAAAACTTGCAGGAAAGTATTCAGAAGTATAAGCAACAGATGAAACACTTACAAGAGGTTAATGATGGGTTAATGAAAGTTAACAGAGGGCTTATAGAAGAACTGCAGGATGTCCACAATCATCTCCTGGAGCTATCAGAAGTATCCAAAGAGGTTCTCAAAAGGAAAAGAGTTACTGACAGGCATTCCACAAAGTTGGAGAAGACAGTCTAGGACCTACAACAGAGGAACAAGGAGCTCATCAAGAAGATTAATGACATGGAGCAGGAGCAGAAGAAAGTTAAAAGGAAGGAGCAAGCACTAGATGGAATTTCCCTCTTAGCTAAGGCATCGAAAAGGCTATGAAACAGTTGTTCATTATTTAGTTGTTATCTTTTGATAAACACATATATTAATGATTTACTGTTTTTATCATATTTTGGAATTTTGTAACTTTATACTTTTACCTTACCTCAGCGAGTTGATAGAGGTAGTTAGGGTTTTAGACCCAACGGATTTTGTAAAGAAACACTATTTAGAGAGATAGAAGAGTCATTCATAGGGTTCTGATTTTTGGGAGCTATAGGACGTCTGCAGACTGTTGGTATCTTCAGACTTGTTCAGAGCTAAGTATTGTGACTCTTATAAGCATTTGCTGATGAAATATGAGATATATATGACTTTTCTCCTTCATTTTTTTCTGTGTTGGATTCATTGTTGAACTTGTTTAGTTTCTTAATAGATATATTCATTACTGGTTAATGTGTATTTGCTGGTAATGCTTGTCTGTTATTTATGAACCTCAGCATAGTATTTCTGTTGGATCTTGTTGATATATCATGCATCTTTATCATCTTTTGTTTATGATCTAGTTGTTATTTTGTTTCTGAATGTATTCCCTGATAGTTCCTAAAGCTTACAACCATTAAAACATTACAGAAACCCTAAACCTTATCTGTTTTATTGAATTTTATCTTGAGTGTGTGTTGGCTTGTTTCTCTGGCCTTAGAAACAATTTCTGGCACAAACAGGACTCATGGGTCATGTGTGATTCCCTAGATGACCTCAAAGGCCATATAGACTACATAGATAATATTTAGCCAATGAGTAAGATATGTCGGTCATTTTGAGGTTTGACACACCAAGTATGGCTTTCAGTACCTTGGCCATGATTTGATGTGAAAAGAGTTATTGGGCCAAAAAAAAATTCCTTAGGGCTCATGAACTATGTGTGGGGCCTTAAGCCACCACAAAGCCCTATAAAGGGAATATTGGCATGTGAAAAAGATATAGTGCCTCTTTTATGAATTTTGATTAACCATGGATTTTTTTTGTAACTTGAGCAATGGCAAGGTCAAAATACATACCCTTAGGCCATAACATTTGCATTCGGCCTATAAGCAAGATATGGTCACAGAAGATTCTACACAGGGCGTAATAGAGAAATAGGAAAATACAACAACGATGGAGAATCCTTTGCATTTGTTCTTAGAAATCACGCTACCTGACATAAAAATATAAAGAAGCCACATGAGTTGATTCAATACCCAATTATTTCCATCTTCATTATTTTGATTCAATTCCAAATTATCTCCATCTTCAATGGTCCTATTCAAGGAAAATGCACTGATTTCTTTAATGGAATGTGGAAGCTAGAAGTTGGGAGGTCATCCAGGGGCTCCATCAGAAAGCATTATCATGACCGGTACTTTAGTAATAGGCGATTCGAGAGCCGCTTGTTATAAATCCAAAGCTTTGCAGTGTTGCGTGCCCGATCCATTAGTCCCTATAATAGAGCAGGCTCACCTGGTTCGTTCTCAACATCCAACGATCATATGGATTTGGCCCCTTGTCTCCGTAATTTATGTACTCTCATAGAGTTTGAGGTATGGATCCTCAGATTAGGTCTCCTAGCTAGATCTTATCCTAGTTATTCCTAATTAGTCCATCTCTGTGAATCCCTCTCATAAAACATAGTTGTAAATGCCAATCTGTAGTAATATAAAATCCAATCGTGAGATAGCAATCTAAATTTTGGTGACTTAGCATCAGTAGCAGCACCAGCATAGGTATATATTATATAGTATCTAAGAGAGAAACATATAGGACAGAGACAGTAGCGGCATCAACAATGGTAGGGCTCCTAGTTTACTTTGATCCATCCCGAAAAACCAAGCTTTGAACGGCCTGGCCCAAGAATCAAGACACCCACATTGCCAACTAGGTGCCCTAAGAAGTCCTCATGGGCGGAATAATATTAAATCCTCTCATGGATGGATTGGGGATGGACCAAACAGACCAAATTGATACTCATAACCCCGAATCCATAGATTGATTTAGCAGAAGCCCCTTTGGGAAATGGGTAGTTGTACATAGATCTATATTTGAAAAATCCTTCATGTTTTGCTTCGCCTCCCTATGAAACTTCATAGGTTTTAATCTATATTTTAATTTGTATAATGTATAAGTAAATAATATGTGTATATATTTAATTGTATTAAATCACATAACATATGAACTATATATATTTATTTATATTAAATCTTTTAACATATGAACTATAGTAACATATTTATATTAATTATATATTATTATTCTATTTACATATTTTACCATTATTAAGGTGAAAGAAGTTTATATATCATAAGGGTGTTTATAAAATATTTACCTATTTTACCATTATTAAGGTGAAAGAAGTTTATATATCATAAGGGTGTTTATAAAATATTTACCTATTTTATAAATTTGGTTAAGTATTATATTTTCATTTATTACAAGTATAGTATGGATGGACTATGAATATATGGATTTTAACATAATTCCCTAAAATGAAGCATGTTTTGTTGGGAGAAAGAAAATTGGAACAATTTCAATATTGTGTTTCCCTTATGGTTTGAATTTTGTACTTTGGTGGGGTGTTTTAGAATAATCCCACTTGTTATGCATGCTTTAAATGGTAAACATATCCCATATGCTTTAAATGATGATGATGATGAACTAGATGACAATGACAGTGATGATGTTTTTAATGATGATGATGATCATCATCATCGTCATCTTTGTCATTGTCATCATAATTATCACAATAGTCATCATCATCGGCATAATCATCATCCATGTCATCATCATCATCATTGTCCTTGACATCATCATCATCGTGATTATTGAAATTTTCATCAGTTATTCATCATTACCTTTGGCATAAGAAATAGCATCTACCCAAAATATGTGATTACTGGAAAAGGGTCATGGAGGACACACACAATTTATGCATGACAAATAACAACTTATTTTTTAAGATGATCAACATCATCATTCTCATTGTATTCATCATCATTGTCATTTTCATCATCACCATCATCATCATTCATTTCATTTCCATCATAATCATTGGCAATGTCGTCATTACCATTATCCTCCTCCTCCTCATCATCATCATCATAATCATCATCATCATCATCATTGTCATCGTTCTCCTCATTATAAACAACATCATCATCATCATCATAACCATCCTCAATATCATAATCATTATCCTCATTTTCATCTTCAACATCTGGTTGTAAAACTGGATGCAATAGTGGATAAAAACATGGATGCAAAAAAGGATGCAACAAAAGTAGGTGCAAAAGTGGGCGCATAATGGGGTGCACCAAAAATGGATGCAAAAGGTGATGCAAAAGTGGATGCAATCATGGAAGCAAAACATGATGAAAAAATTGGCACAAAAGTGGATACAACCATGGATGTAAAAATGGATACAAAATTGGATGCGAAAGTGGATGCAACAAAAGTAGATGCAAAAGTAGTCGTAACACCCAACGCAAAACTTGATGCAAAAGTGGATGAAAAAATGGATGCATAAAGGGATGCAATAACTGATGTAAAATTGGATGCAAAAAAAGATGCAAACGTGGATGCAAAAGTTGAAGCAAAAGTGGGTGTAAAAGTAAGAGCGAAAATGGGTGTGAATTGGGATGCGACAAAAGTGGATGCAATAGTATATGAAAAAAAAAAGTAAACATGGATGCAAAATGGGATGCAAAAGTGGATGCAAAAATGGCCAAAACAAACAAGATGCAAAACTAGACTCAAAACAGGATGTAAACTTTGATGCAAATCTTGGCGCATGAAGGGATGCAAAAAAAGAAGCAGAAGTGGATGCAAACGTGGATGTAAAAAAGGATGCAAAAGTGGATGAAAACAAGGGCATAAAAGTTGAGGAAAACATGGGTGTAAAAGGGGGCGCAACAAGAGTAGATGTACAAACTAGGCGCAAAATTAGCTGCAAAACTAGGTTGAAAACCTATCGCAAAACTTGATGCAAAACCTGGTGCAAATTATGCAGCAATTTGCACTAGATTTAGAAAAAGGATGCAAAAAATGCCTAAAATAGCACCGACCCGTGAAATTGCACCATTTTTTCCAAAAAATGAAGAAAAACACACTGAAAGATGGTCTAGATGCAAAAAAAGGATGCAAAAAGAGACGCTAAATCCAATTTTTGTTGTAGTGTTGGAAATACCTATCCATGTAAATTTCTCAAGATTTTGAAATTCCTATGCTATAAAGTTTGACTCGAAATTCAAAATATTAGAAATATCATAAATTATAATCACTCACTCACTCACGTCACTCACTATGTTCTTAGCTATGTAATATGATGCGTGATGACTAACCGCTACGAGGAACTAGCCCTCATGATGTGACTCTAACTCTGAAGTCACTTGGAGCTACAATCTAAGGTGTGACAATGTGTCAGCAACTGTGGTTGTAACAATGGAGAACAACTATTAGTATATTACTAGGCTTGAAACAAGCCCAAAACATTGTTCCTACCACCTATGTGAACCTAGCTACTAATGTCCACTCATTTTTCATCAAAATGAAATTCAAATGGTTGGTTTGATGAGTCCTCCTTTACAAAACTTCATTTCTTGCATGAATATCATGGACTCACGACAACTATATAAACAACACTCAATTTCATGCAACTATAAATAATGGCATGCAACTAGGATAACAAACTATGTAGAGGTTTATTTATGTATTGATATAGAGAGGGGTCACTGGGCACACGATATGGAGAAACAATGAGTTAGAAAAAACATTTGGACCAAAGAAGCACAATGATTATTAATTAAATTAAATTAAAAAAAGCATTTTTGGCTCAATAATAGTCTTCAATTTGATGGGTGGCATGATCATGATGTAATCTCCTCCTGTCCTTCCAAACATTTATGGTTTCTCACAACATTTGTCCTTGGAACTCACCACCAAAACACGTATAAAAATTACATGACTTCACATCCTCTTCTCTTTAGATCCTCACCTCATAGTCATAACTAAAGATTAGTATGCATGCACGTCCCAAATTTGATTCCTTGATACAATGTAGATGCTATAGAAAAACAAGTTGCTATGGTAGGAACATGACACGTTCCCTCTTAGAAAATTTTTGGAAAGTTCCAGCCAAAAAATTGTTGGGAGAAACAATGTAAATTTATGATTAAAGAAAGATATATTTCATATTCAGACTTAAGTTTGATTATTTAAAAATGAAATAATGACAAACATATTGCACATAAATCCATCAACTTCTCATGCTTAGCTTTTTCAAATGATACATAAAACTTTAGACAAATTGGGGTTTTGTTAGCAAAATTGAGATTTTTAAATGTTGTAATTACCTGTAGACTGCAAGAAATGTTTCCATGGTCAGTACCTTAGTCACAACACCCCTTGAATTTCCAAAGTGTTTATAACTTCATATGTTTTGGGTTGACACCAAACTCCATGTATTTATGTTTTGATACTTCTCTCCTATTTATTCAACGTACATTTTAATAAATATCACGTTCATTTCTGACTGATTTAGTGAGTTTCATTCAAAATATCCTTATGGCTTGTTCCTTACTAAATTGGAACAAATGTTAAGTTTAGAGATTAAGAGGGAGCCAACTTTTCTCCTCAAACCCCAACAGAATGGGATTACAAAGTAAATATGTGATCTCCCTCGAGAAAGTTATTCGAAGATCCTCCTAGTGATATAGAAGTGAGCCAAGTCTATGAGTCATCCCTTTAAGATGAGAAAAGGGAGGAGGACAAGGATTATTCTGTTGATCTCTTTAAGAAGCCTATTGTTAGGCTTCAAGGTTTTTCTGGTTTGATATCTCAGATAAGCCATGTCATTAAATCATAATCCTCCACTTATGAGATGGAATCCAAACAACAAGTTTGGAAATATGTTATGAAGTACAATTAATAATGACATGTGGAAAGTGGTTCTCAGCTAACCTTATATTTGGCATTGGCAATAGGTTGATTCCACGAGTTCAAAATCCTACTAAACTAAGAGAAACAACAACATACATGAGGAATCCCATCTTCGAGGCTCCATTGGGATTTCACATCCCTTGTCTTTGAACATGTTTTAGAATGCATGTGCCTATGCAATCGGTATATGCATGTCCTCGATGGAAGGTAGTGTGCCTGATTGGAAGTGCACAATAGGTAAGTCAGGCAAGTGTTTTGAATGTTTTGAATTTTTTTTTATGTTTCCATTTTTTAGTTATTTATTATTATTATTATTATTATTATTATTATATATGTGAAAATATTTGTGTGGTTTTCTTAGGTTTTTCTTTGTCCATTATATCTCAGACTTTCTGTCCCCTCTTAGACCATGGTTTAAGGATTAAATATAGAGTACCTATTAGGCCATAAAATTTATCATTGGGTTTTATAGAAAATGTGTGAGGCTCCAAATCATCATGCATGTACTTCATAAGATATTGTTTCCTACAAGTGTAATTTTGTGGAAATGTAAAGGTTGATAAAACTAAGCATGATCCTTGGGGATCATTCCATAGCTAGAGGTTGAAATTTAAGTTATTAATCCATAAAATTTACTATTAATACTCATGGATAATGCATGGGATATTTAACCACCATGTAAACGAAGCAAAGTGTATGTGGCCCCACTCCCACCCCACCTTATCCCACCACACCTTATCTACATGGAACTGTTTTGCAATTCGTCGACGATTTTTATCCTCAAAATGTGGAGATGTTGGGGTATCCTCTACAGCTAAAGACACTCATACATCCCATGACTGGAGATTTTCCTAGCGCACAACAAATATATCCCATAAAGTATATCAAAGTCTGACATTTGGCTTCGCAGTAGGTAAAATGAAAAATAATACCCAAATATGTCAGTTCAATGGAATTTCACATAACAAATGAAACTTCTTTAAACTTTAATATAAATTTGACAAACCTCAAAAGAATCGTGGAAAATTTAGCCAATTATTTTGAATCTTTAACAAAAAATCCACCAATGCCATAAAACTTGAGTAGCTAATTGCTTTTTTCCTTGAGAGATATCCCCTTATAAGGCCAAAGATGTAAAAACATTTGGTCCACTTATTCTTAGTAACACTATGGGAATTATTGAAATTCTTGTTGCTTCATTCCATTTTAAACCAAGACCAAAATCTCCTTAAGAGTACAAAGAAATTTAGATTTTGTGTTAATATTGATATCCACTTCTTATGCCTTGGATGTTCTTGGTAAAAATGAGTGTATGGATTGGGGGGTTTTCCAAAACAACCTTGTAGGGTGACATTTTGGTAGCACCATCACAGGTGGTATTGTACTACCTTTCTACAAGGTGGGTGTATGGGGTGGTGGAGGAACTACTGAACCCAATGGCCACATCAGTCAATGTAAATCCCAATGGCTAACAACATTTTTATGGTCAACACCTCACAATATCTATTACTTGTTATTAACTCCAATATCTCAATTTTTGCAGTATTGAGAAGTATTATGACATGTACCATCATCATGCACATTGTCATTTTCATCATCATCATGATCAATGCCATATGGTACATCAACATCATTTTGATCATCATCCTCGTTATCATAATCATCGTCAACATTAAGTACATCATCAATAAAATCATCGTCA
Source organism: Pseudotsuga menziesii (assembly GCA_001517045.1). Classification (NCBI taxonomy): domain Eukaryota; kingdom Viridiplantae; phylum Streptophyta; class Pinopsida; order Pinales; family Pinaceae; genus Pseudotsuga; species Pseudotsuga menziesii. The sequence continues at coordinate 177,032 of LPNX010967223.1, read as the reverse complement.
TCATTGTCATTATGGTCATGCATATGTCATTAGTGTTCTTAACCACTGGTAGACATTAGGATTCATGTCATGTAATTGTTAAGGTCATTTATATGTTGTTACAGTCATTTCAATGATAATATGGTTGATTAGATGTTGTTACATACATTTAGGTGCCATTAGAATCAATTAAGATCCAAAAGTGATACCAGATGCATAACCATCGTTGACATCCACACCCACATCGTCGTCATGATTATACAATAAACCAAAATCATTGTCATCGCCGTAGTCATCATCAATATAATTGTCATAATAATGAGCAAGGAGTCATACTACCTCAGAAGAATGGATGATATAGTCTTATACTTATCAAAACATATCCACATGATCCATCATAATTATCATAATGCATCATCGTCATGTTGTTAGGGCCAATCATATGCCATTAGGGTCTATCAAATATTGTTGGGGACACACAAATTCCATTAAATAAATTTAGGTGACATTAAGGTAATTTACCCCTCAATAGGATTAATCAAGATCCAAAAGTTCCATGATTACGATCGTTTAGGTGCCACTATTATAAATCAATATCCAAAATTATAGTATCACATGAATCATATCATTGAAATTGACATTGATATATCTAACATTATGTTGGACATTTTCCAAACACAATTCCTAGCTCTAAACCTAGTCCAATTCTTGGCACAGTTCCTTTTGAAATTTATGGCAGTTTTCAAGGCATTATGCCTAAATCTATACCTCGCGCTATGTTGGATGTTTTCTAGGTTCAATTCCTGGCTCTATACTTAGAGCTATGTTGAATGTTTTTCCTATTGAAATTCATGGTGCAATTCCTGTCACTAACCATGGATTAATATATGGTGTTATGCTATTCAGGACGTTATTTTTTAGGCTATTCTTAGCGTTATATGAGATGCTTTTGTGGACTCTACTTGGGATGCTATTTGGGATGCTAATTGGGATGCTAATTGTGATGCTAAATGGGACACTAATTGGAAAGTTATTTGGGATGCTAATTATCATCCAAAATAGCATCAAATTTTAAAAAGGGACGATAATTGGGATGCTAATTGGGATGCTAATTGAGATTCTAATTGGGATGCCAATTGGGACGCTAATTGGGATGTTAATTAGCATACAAAATAACGCCAAATTTTAAAAAGGGATGCTAATTAGGATGCTAATTGAGATGTTAATTGGAACGCTAATGTGGAAATTGAACCCAAGTGATAGAACAATTGCACTCACAAAATTGCTAATCAAACATGCAAATTTACACACAAAGGAGACTGAAATTGGAGCATAACACTAATCTGTATTGAATAAGTATACAATAGACAACCTTATGAAGTCATAGGCTGATGCAATATATAATTACATGAGATATTTGAATGCATAAGGATGCCATTCGAAATAGTCAAAAAGTAGGCTTACTAAATCTAGTCAAATCCCCCATAGGTGCATAAAGCAGTTTCCAAATCTACCTAAAGGCTCACGAATTGACAAAGTCAAGTACACAAGCTAATAAGTGATGGAAATACAACTCATAATGCTTTTATTAGGATAAAATAATGGAGGATGATCAGGGCAAAAAACAAGTCAACTACACCTAGTCTTACTTTCTCTTTTGCCATAAATCTCAATCAAGCAGGCAACTTAGCAGAAAAATAAGATATGCACTAGGGAGGATCTGGAATAAAGAAGATATGCTAAATATGGATTCCAGGAGGTTTCCCAAGTGCTCCATGACTCAGTTTTAGCAAGTTTTACTTCTATGGCATGTGGAAGACAACTTGCATAGAGTGGAATATTGGAAACTAGGCAAATAAGACAAAAATGGATAATTAATGTCTAAGGTAGCTAACTATGGGTTGATTATTGTAAAACACCCCCTTAATCCTGAATTTATTAGTAAATATCAAAAAAATGTAGGGCCTAGAAACAAGTCTTAGTCACCCTTTACATACTGCATGTCCATTTAACCAAGGAAAGAGGCAAAAACCCAATGGGAAAATCCTCCCTTAAACATGGACTATAAAAAAAATTTGAAAATCTTGTCATCAATAATGTTTCACAGCATGATCAGCAATCCTCAACAGTGATTTTAGATTGCTGAATGTCTTCTCACAAAAAACATTGGTGAAGATGTCTGCTACTTGTTCTGAAGATGCACAGAAGAGTAGGTGAATGGTGCCATCATGCACAAGCTGTCTGATGTAGTGCATATGGATATGAATGTGTTTTGTTCTTTGTCTCTAAACTAGATCATTGTAGATTTGAATGGTACTCTAATTATCACAATATATAATAGTTGAAAACTCTGATTTGAAGCCACACTCACCAAGTATCCCCTACAACCATAAACATTGAGTTGCTGCATTTACAACTCCTCTGTACTCTGCTTCTGTAGATGAGAGTGCTATGGTGCTATGTTTCTTTCTTGACCAGCTGATTGGTCCTTCAGCAAGCATGAACACATATTCTAATGTTGAATTTTGATCTGTGTTTTCACCTGCCCAATCACTGTCAGTAAACCCAATCAAATCAATATTAGATTTAGCTTTGTAGAAGATCCCATGAGTTCTTGTTCCTTGAACAAAGTTAAGGATATTTTTGGCTTCTCTCCAATGGATCTCATGAGGCTGATCCATGTATCTTTAAGCCACACTTAATGCATAATAAATATCAGGTCGAGTGTGTTTAAGGTACAGCAAACACCCAATCAACTGCATATACATTGTATTATTTCCCATTAGAGAAGAACCTGCTTCTTCAAGCTTAACTCCTGAAAGGAAGGGAGTCTTGCTTGGCTTGCAATATTTCATGTTGAACTTGTTTAGAAAATCTAAAGAATACTTGGACTTACTTACTTTTATTCCATTTTGGGATTGACCAATTTTGAGACGCAAGAATTGTCCCAACAACCCCAAATCAGTCATAGAAAATGCATGGTTCATTGCATCCTTCAAGGAGGAAATTTATTTCTTTGAACTTCCTGTAATCAGAAGGTCATCCACATACAAGAAAATAATCATCAAATAACCATGAATCAGCTTCAAATAAAAATTAGGATCAGACTTGCATCGAACAAAACTCAATGACAGTAGAAATCCATCAATCTTGGCATACCAAGCCCTGGGGGCTTGCTTGAGCCCATGCAATGATTTCTTTAACCTGGACACAAAATATGGATTAGAAACAAACCCTTGAGGCTGATTCATGTAAATATATTCAGTAATATATCCATTTAGGAAATCACACTTCACATCCATGTGATGTACCTCCCACTGCTTCGAAGCTGCAATGGCTAAGGATAGCCTGATGGAGTCCATCTTTTCCACTGGTGCAAAGGTTTCATTGTATTCAATACCATGTACCTATGAGTAGTCCTTGGATACCAATATTTCCTTATATTTCAAATGTTAACCATCAGAAGCAAACTTAGTTTTCAAAACCCACTTACATTGAACTAGCTTCCTCCCTGGGGGAATATCAACTAGTTCCCAAGTGTTGTTCTTCTGGAGTGAGCTGAATTCTTATTTAATGGATGTTTTCCATATTGGATCATGTTCTACATATTCATATGTTTGTGGTTCTAATTCAACCATCAGATAGCCCTTCTCTGCAAACAAAGGGTCTTTCATACACAGGGCACTCTCAAACTGAGATCTAGTCCTCCTAGGATCACTAGGATTTCCAGCTAGTTCCCCAGCTGCATGAATGGTATTTGCTGCCCATTTTGGTCTTGTAGGACTGTCAGGATCTGAAATTAAATCATCATTTTCAGACATATAAGAATCAACAAACTCATTTTTCTCTTCACTTACATTCAATGGTTCTGGTGGTGAAGAAGACTCTCCAACTTCAACTGCTACTAAAGGATCTTCTTGGAACTGAACACTCCTTTCAATGAAGGATTTGTTTGTGCTCAATTTTATTATCTTGTATCCTTTTGAATATTCAGCATACCCAACAAATAGACACTCTTGGCTTTGGGGCTGCAAAGCCTTTCTCTTTTCAGTTGGAATTCTAGCCCAAGCCTTTGAGCCAAAAATCCTGAAATGGGTCACATCTAGCTTGTTCCCACTCCAAAATTAGAAAGGAGTCATACCATCAAGATACTTATGAGGAACCCTATTCTAGATATAGGATGCATATTTTATAGCCTCGGCCCAAAACTTTGGTGGCAAATTCTTAGCCTCCATCATACAGGTTGCCATCTCCTTCAATGATCTGTTCTTTCTCTCAGCAACACCATTTCGCTGTGGTGTGTAAGGGATTGAATGTTGCATCTGAATACCTACATATTCACAATATTGAATGAACTCAGACTTGAAATACTCTCCACCATTGTCAGATCTGAGGATCTTGAGTCTCCTCCCAGGCTGGTTTTCAACCAAATCCTTAAAGACTTTGAAGAGGCCAAAAAATTCAAACCTATGCTTCAGGAAGTAAAATCAACAATACCTGGAAAAGTCATCTATGAAGGTCAATGCATATTTGGATTGACTCGTTGACATATGAGGAAATTGACTAGCAACATCACGGTGGATCAACTCAAGAGGTGCAGAGGTTCTCTCATGACTAGCTCTCTCCAATTTATGCTCTCGGTGTTTTCCTAGGTTACAACCTTGACAGACTCCCTTGGAAAAATTAATCTTTGGTAACCCTATGACCATTTATTTTTCACTTATATCAGAAAGATACCGATAGTTAATATGGCCAAATCTTTCATGCAAAAGCTTGCTTGCCTCATTAGCATGAATCAGAAGAGTAGAGGGGTTTGAGTAGGGTACAAAGTGTGAAAGCATGTATAGCTTTGAAGTGTGATCTACAACTCCTTTTGCAATGAATTTACCATTCGATATCTCTATGATCTCAACATCATTAGGGGAGAATATGACCTTCTTTGGAGACCCCGTGTGGGTCATCTAATACACTGACAAGAGGTTAGAGGCAAGACCTGGAACATAAAATACATTAATGAACTTACCATGGTCAAGATCAATCCTTCCTTTCCCCAAAATGTCAGTGAGAGAGTCATCTCCCAGCACTATTGGTGGAACTTTCGACATGTCAAGAGAGGAGAATGCCTCCTTGGTTGAAACCATATGTCTTGAAGCTCCAGAGTCTATGATGAAGCTAGGTGAGCTTGATGTTCCAGAAACCAATGCATGTACTCTCTCTCTGTCCTTTGAATTTGATCCTCCCTCTTCTTTGAGCAATCAGGAAGGGAGATGTTGTTCTTCTCTAGGAGTTGGGTCAACATGTCAATTTGCTTCTTCATGCAGGATCTTTCAGGATGATAGCCCTTACTGTAGTATGCACATTTGCTCATTTCTCCTTTGTTCTTCTTCTTCTGGAAGTTCTTCTTAGAGCCTTGGGGCTCCTCTTGAGACTTGTTCTTGTCTCTCTTTTATTCATGTGGCTTCTTAGATTTCTTCTTGCCTTTTGAATCCACCCTCGAATCTCCAGCAACCAAAGCTTGGTCTTTGGAAGGTTTGATGGTGCCCATCATCACCAATTTATCCTGTTCCTGTGTGCGGGATTCCATGAACTCTGCAAGCTTAGGCATCTTCCAGGCTCGAGATGTCAACTTGGTGGCATGGAAGGTCGAAAAAAACATTGAATAGTCAGGGCCAAGATTCGATAGTATGGCCAAAACTAGTTTCTCCTCATTCTTTTCAATTCCACACTATTTTAGCTACAAAACAAGGGCTTTAAACTTGGAAAAGTAGAGTTGTAGGGATTCGAAGCTGCTAGGACTCAAAGAGATCAATTAATTCTTGATTTGATCTCCTCTCATCTCATATATATTACCAAAAATCTCTACAAGTTTCTCCCACACTTCATTAGGTGATTTTGATCCATCAAGATGGAAAATGAGGTCTATGGATATGCTTAGACATAGAAGGCCATAGGCCTCATCCCTCCTGTTGTGCCATTTAATTTTCTCTGCAGCTACATTGGGCTCTACCTCAGTTTCCATAGTCACCCTATAGAGATCCTTCACTCTCAACAGTATATCCATCTCTGCTTTCCATTCAAAGAAATTAAATGGAGTCAAGATGATCTTCTGAGATTGATCCATAGCTCTGAACTGTGCCCTTCAACCAGTAGAATGTGCTCTGAGTCAAGATGTCGAACCTGCAATAGCAATATGGAAGGAGAGAAATCAATCTACAAAGGCTCTGAGATGCTTTTGTGGACTCTACTTGGGATGCTATTTGGGATGCTAATTGGGATTCTAAATGGGAAACTAATTGGAAAGTTATTTGGGATGCTAATTATCATCCAAAATAGCACCAAATTTTAAAAAGGGACGATAATTGGGATGCTAATTGGGATGCTAATTGAGATTCTAATTGGAATGCTAATTGGGACGCTAATTGGGATGTTAATTAGCATACAAAATAATGCCAACTTTTAAAAAGGGATGCTAATTGGGATGCTAATTGAGATTTTAATTGGAACGCTAATGTGGAAATTGAACCCAAGTGATATAACAATTGCACTCACAAAATTGCTAATCAAACATGCAAATTTACACACAAAGGAGACTGAAATTGGAGCATAACACTAATATGTATTGAATAAGTGTACAATATCCAACCTTATGAAGTCATATGCTACTGCAATATATAATTACATGAGATATTTGAATGCATAAGGATTCCATTTGAAATAGTCGAAAAGTAGGCTTACTAAATCTATTCAAATCTCTCATAGGTGCATAAAGCAGTTTCTAAATCTACCTAGAGGCTCATGAATTGGAAAAGTCAAGTAGGAAAGCTAATAAGTGATGGAAATACAACTCATACATGCTTTTATTAGGAGAAAATAATGGAGGATGATGAGGGAAAAAAACAAGTCAACTACACATAGTCTTACTTTCCCTTTTGCCATAAATCTCAATAAAGCACACAACTTAGCAGAAAAATCAGATATGCACTAGGGAGGATTTGGAATAAATCAGATATGCTAAATATGGATTCCAAGAGGTTTCCCAAGTGCTCCATGACTCAGTTTTAGCAAGTTTGACTTCTATGGCATGTGGAAGACAACTTGCATAGAGTGGAATATTGGAAACTAGGCAAATAAGACAAAAATTGATTAATTAATGTCTAAGGTAGCTAACTATGGGTTGATTATTCTAACAGCTAATTGGGATTCTAATGGTGATGCTAATTGGCACACTATTTGGGACATTAATTGGGAGGCTAATTAGTGTCCAAAATAGCACCAACTTTTAAAAAGGGACACTAATGGGAATGTTAAATGGGATGCTAATTGGGACACTAATTGGGACGCTAATAAGGACTCTATTTGGGATGCTAATTAGCGTCCAAAATAGTGCCAACTTTTAAAAAGAGATGCAAATAACGCCATTAAAAGCACCATCCCATGGAAAAGCACCCACTTTGTCCAAAAAATGATGAAAAATACACGAAAAGTGATAGAGGACACTAAAAAGGAACCTAAAAGAGGTGCTAATCACAGGGTTTTGTTGTAGTGTGTGTTTGGGAAAGAGAGAGATTACTAATATTCCCATGCACTTGTTGGGCTCATTTTTCAAAATCATAGCCTATCATGCATAAATTGCAGTACACACGAATAATCCAAACCCTAGTATAGAAAATTGTTAAAATAGACAACGTTCGGTGCATGGATTCACCGAAATGGGGTGTTCCAAGCAGTACTCAAATGTTTTAAATTCAATAGGACTTACAATTTTTCCATTGGAGCTTCTATTTTTGAGTTATGGTGAGTTTTATCTCGCTTCTCAAGGAAATTCAACGACGGCGGGAAAATTTCAATTAAGGGCATAAAAACCAAATTAAGCAATGAAATTGAGTTTTGTTACCTCATGCATGTGTTTTAGGGAAAGGAAGAGATAATTATGATTCCCATGCACTCACTTGACACATTTGTCAAGATCTTGGCTTATTGTACAGAAATTGCACTTCATGTCACTAAGAAAAACCCTAGTTTAGAAAACCTTTAAAATATACAACATTTAGTCCATGAATCCACTAAACAAGGGTGTTTCTAGTGGTAATTAGGTGTCGCAAATCCAAAACAAATGACTGTTTTTCCATCAGAGCCTCCATTTTCAATTTATGGCAAGTTTCATCTTGCTTACCAATGTCATTTGAGGAAACTAAACAAATTTCAACCAGGATCATAAAAACCAAACCACGCAATGAAATTGATTTTTGTTGCCTCTTTCAAGTGTGTCTGGGTAAGGGAGATATGGTTATGATTCCCACACACTCATTGGGAACATTTTTCAAAATCTTATCCTATTGTACATAAATTGCACTACATGTCACTTAGCAAAACCCTAGTTTATAATACCAATAAAATACATAACTTTTGATCCATGAAGCCACCTGAAAGGGGTTCCCCTAATGGTACTTGAATGTCATGAATCCAACAAAACCTATAGTTTTCCATATGATCCATTTTTTTTAATTATAGCAAGTTTTTTTTCGCATTTTCCAGGTCCATTAAGTGACACGAGACAACTTTCAACTCGGGGCATAAAATCCAAACCGAGCAATGGAATTTAGTTTTGTTGCCTCCTATAACTGTGTTTGAGATGGTAAAATATGAGTGTAAACACCATGCACTCACTCGACACTTTTTCAAAATCTTATCCTAGACGCAGAACTTGCACTGCACATCACTAAGAAAAACCCTAGTTTAAAAAACCCTCAAAATAAACAACTTTCACTCTAAGAAACCACTAAGCAGGAATGTGTTGGAAATATGGAATGTGGTTGTCATTGATGTCAAAAGGATCTCAGTAATGACAAAGGAAAAACCAAGGACATGATATGGCAAGATATGATGACATGGCATCAATGATGATGTGGCATGATTGGTAAATGATGACATGGCATATATGGTGATGTGGCATGTGCGGGCATGTGTGATCAGGTTTGACAAATACATGATGATGTTCTGGAAGCTATCAGAAAGTCATTATTGCAGTCTGACATAGTTTTGAAAAATATGGCAATTTGGTGAAAAACAAAAAAATGGTATGGGAATCTAGTAAAAAAATGGTTTCAAAAAAAGCCCACCATAATTTCTAGGAGAATGTAAATTCCCCCACCATAGCGGAGCTTGTAGATTTTAATTTTAACTACCTTACCATGTCTTCAGTTTGTCCTGAAAGTGCCTAAGGAAAAAGTTATGAGCCTACCAAACAGGTGTTTAGCAAGTAAAAATGAATAAAACACCTCAGAAAGATGCCCGCCATAATTTATGGGTGAGATAAAATTTATTCAGCGTATGGGAATCGTATATATTGTTAATTGAACTACCTGACCATTTATTCAGTTCTCTTTGGAATTCAATAATAAAGAAAATATGAATCTTCCAAAAAGGGGTTTCATAATAAGTTTTAGAGGAAATCCTGAAATCAACTAAGTGTTATAACTAGTAATAAAAGGTCAGTTAGAAATGCTCGTCATGCCTCACAGGTTGATGATAAAAATAAAATGAAAGCATAATGATGTATATTTTTCATATTTGCACATGACTATGGTCTTAGTTTGATTTAAGAGTCTTTGAAGAGAAAAATAGAGAATTTCCAAAACAAGGTTTTAAGCAGTTTTATTGCTTTAATGTTTGAAAAATTAGTAAAACTGGCTTCTGTAAAATGCCCGCCAGAGGTCCTGTACTAATAAATTAGTTAAAAAGGATGGAAATGTTCGTTGTTGAAGTGGATATTCATCCAATAAGTCATTCTTCCTTTGGGTGTGCACATGTGCGAATTATGAGACTGCCAAAATAAGAAAAAATGTGTTTCTGATGTTCAAAAAGGTTGAGTGGCTAATTTAAAATGCCTGCCACGTGTCACTCATGTGCCCAAAAATTAATTTGATAACATGAGTGTGTTAATTGGATATATGTCTATATATCCATGGTTTAGTTTTCCTTTATGGTGATCACATGAGGGAGAAATCAACTTGCCAAAATTGAGAAAAATCATGTTTTCCTTTTAAAAGTGAAATTTGTCTAAATGTTAAAACCAGTAATAAAAAGTCATTTTGGAAATGCCCGCCACATGTTGTTCTTGTGCCCATAAATTGATAAGATGACATGGATTTTTTCCTTGGTTAATTTCCCACCTAGCCATGGTTTCATATTTTAATATGGGGATCACACGTGTGAAAAATCAACTTCCCAAGTTGAAGAAAAAATATGTTTTACACACAAATATGACAGTAATAAATATGAAAATATTTGTTAAGCAAGTTTTTTATTAAAATTGAACAGCTAAGTCAAATTAATAAAAATACGTTCAAATGTTATGAAATAAAACGAAGGTTGCTGGCAAAGGACATACTACAAGAAAATAAATGAAGATATAAACATAGTTTTTAAAAAGGAGCAGCTATAGGAATAAATTGGGTAGAGATGATCAATGAAGGTTAAATTAACTAATTTAATTTAACAATTAAATAAACTAACAGAATTCTGAAATAAAGATTAAAACAGAGATCCAAAAGGGCATGAGATGGTTTGAAAAAGATGCAATAAATAAAATAAAAAAGTGAAAGAATATAAAAACATAATTATTAATTAAAAGTTAAATATACAGAAATTTGAAAATGCACATTTATGAAGTCAACAAAGTTCAACTAAGTTTTATGATGAGTAATACTTTAATAAGTTGCATGTTGTTAAGAATAACAATATAAAAACTTAAAAGATATGTTATAAAATATAAAGACATGCTGTTAAACAATAACAATATAAAAACTTATGTGATATGTTATAAAACATAAAGAGGCACGTATTGTGAAAAGTTATGATGTCTTATAAAAGATAAAGACGTGATGTTTTATTTAAAAAGAAAACAAAGGAGGAATCACATTATTATATTAGTTAAATTCTTAATGAAGAGACATGTCCCCTTTCAAAAGGATATCATATCATTTTAAGAGTCACGATGATTCAAGTTCCAAGACTATTGAAGCATATATAAATCTGAAGTCAAAGTGTGTCTAAGTGTATCTCGGTGGATAAAATGTAATATGTTGGTGTATATTCTACCTTTGACATGAACCTTGTGTTCATTCAAATAGATTGGTGTCTGTAATCACATTGGAGCCTAGATGAGGATTGGATTCCTCTCTAAATGATGGGTCATGTATACAAGCTGGGTCTTGTAAGAGAGTTGGGTCTCTCAATCTAGCTGGGTCTAGATAGTTCATGCTATGTGATGTAAAATTTTATTTAATAAAAATACATTTGACATATTCATATGTGTTTTTTATTTCGTATATATATATATAATTGGTAAATGTTATGACTCATTAAATGTCATTTGTGTTTTGGAAAGAGATTTTTTAATTTTTAGCAGACATTGATTCACCCCCCCCCCTCTCAGTGTCTGAGACCTATTTCATCAAAATGTCCCTAGCATTACTCGGATGTCACAAATCCAAATTGATTAACATTTTTTCCATTCGAGCCTTGGTTTTTTATTTATGGTGAGTTTAAACTTGCTTTTGGTGGCTATTCAGGGATACCAGACAGATTCCAAGTAACGAAATTGAGTTTTGTTACTTCTTGTACATATTTGGATAACATGACTACAACAAATCTTTGTGATTGTTGTACCAATGATATAATTATTATGTTAAAATTATATCTATGATAATATTATTTTAGTCATGCTTATGAGGGGATATGACAAGTTTAGGCAGAAATAAGGTTGAAAGTGAATAATATATAATATCATATTTTTCTTCATGTTATATATAATCATGGGGGTTCCTATATTTCTTTTCCTCTATGTCTTCTTCTATTGTGATATGAAAATTTATGGTGTACATGTGTGTATGAATGGTTGCTGATACACTTGATATGTGTGGTTATTATTTGTTGATGAGATGATGTTTATATTCATGGTTGGAAAACTCATGAGAATCCATAAATTATCACAGTAATATTTGTAATATAACACAGGATATACATTATGTAATGAAAGTAATACTAATTCTTTAAATTGATTATTTCTTGGTATTTGCAAAAAAACAGTCAAGATGACTACAAAGGTGATGATCATGATTATGTTTCCACTGATGTACCAGAGAAATATATTGTTTATAATGATACAAATGGATCAAATGAAAATGATGTTGAATATGATGTTCGGGTAGATGATGATGATGAGGATGAAGATGAGGATGATGATGGTAGCCATTGATACTACTATTGAGATTGTGGATGTTTTTTTCTTTCTCCGTGCTACTAGACACATTTTATTATTATTTTGATTATCCAAGTGTATATTAAATTTTGGGTCATTTTGATTTGTATGGTGGATTCATGCTGACATATAAACTTTGATTATTGTTGATCACTTTGACTTTTCTAGATATGGATATCAAAAAATTATTTCTTGTGATATTGGTATTTCTATAGATATATATAACTTGTTCTTTTAAATTTAATCCGATTATTTATATAATAGGTTATTGATGTGAGGATGTTTTATAATTTCACTTCTTTTGATGAAAGATAGTGGTGATGTTATGACTATTATATTTTAAATTTATATATATTGGAAGTTGTTGATGATATTTTCAAGGAAAATTAATATATATAGTGATATTACTGCTTTGGATAAATGTTGTTTGTTTCTATTAAATTTCTTCATAAATGTTATGCAACTATATTTACAATTAATTTGAATGTTTCATTTCGTTATTTCAAAACTATGAAGTAAATGATATATCAGATCTATTGAAATTAATGAATAATTATTATAATTTGATATAATAAATATATTAGCACAGAATTGGATATTGTTGTAGATGTTAAATACCAAGTGTAATGTGGTGCTAATAAGGAAGAAAAAACAAGAGCTAAAATGGAAGCCCACTATGTTCTATATCTAGAAGCAACATTGCATGCAAAACTTGGCGCTAAGTTGGAAGACAATTTGGATGCTATTTTGGACACCAAAGTAGAAGCCAAACTAGAAGCCAGACTAGTGGCCAACAAAGGAGCAAAATTGGATTCTAAATGAGAAGCTAAATTAGGTGCTCATGAGGAAGAAAAATAAGAAGAAATCCGAGTTAAACGGTAAGAAAAATGTGGCATTAGTGTGGGAGTAGAAATGTGTTAATGTATTTGTAACTTCGGAATGCATTCACTTGTATATTGTACCCCGATGTTTATTCCGGGAAGTATCTGTAATGTAATTGAGTCATGTCATGCCTCGATGTTCCGATCGGAAGATTCAATAATGTAAACAATTCATGTAAAGTCATTGAGGTTATCCCTCCATTATAAGTCGGGGCAATAGTCCCCACATTTATTTCAAGGTTAACCCTCCTTGTTGATCGAAGGGCAAAGTCTCCACAATTGTGGGGCACTAGGGTTATTAGACTCTCCTAGAGATGTCGACTCTAGTAAGTAATTGTTAAGTGGGGCCGACATGTTAAAGTGGACATTAATTGAATGAAAGAATATAAATAGAGAGTGAGCCTCTCTATTTATCACACACACACTCACTCACTGGGGTGCATGAGTGAGGCAGGAGAAGCTCTCTCAAGTGTGAGAGAGAGAACAAGATGTGGAGATCATCTTTTATGTTTTTGGGTTTTACTGCTACCATTGGTGCTCATTCTATCTTTGAGAAAGTTGCAAGGTTTTCTCCTTTATGGTTTCCCCGAGGAAAATTCTTTGTGTCTCTTGTCTCTTGTGTTTATTGCTGTGCATGTTATTCTCTTAGGTAAAGATCCTAAGATAATGCTAGCTTGAATGATAAAAATCTAACATAGTATCAAAGATAACCTGAGAAGAAGACACTATGCAGATGCAGAATATAGGGCTTCTTAATTTTTGGGTCTCTCTCCACAATCCATCAGCAAAAGTATGCTAGGATGACTCTCCATTGAAGGGCGCATCTTTCTGTCGAAGCGAAATTCGATTCCGGACATTTTCAATTTTTGGTGCGGGAAATTAGGGCTTCTTACAGAAGAGGAATTTTTGAGTTAGCCCGACATAGGATTTCTCTACTCATCAAAATCGAAGTTTAGAGACCTAGGTCAATATTTTTGGTTGGGTGAAACTCTGGGAAAATCAAACCTTAGTTTGATCCTGGGCTAGAAAAACCCTAAAATACTAAACCTGATAAGTTCTGGTACATTCACTATAGCTTGGGATTGGATAAGTATTAGGATCTAAAACTTTCATAAGCCGAATTTAAAATCCTTATTTACATTCTGTCCAAATTTTAGACTTAGATTCACTATATTCTAAGAGATATGATCCCTCCAAGTTAGGGTTCTAGCCTCTTCCAGGATCCATCCCTAAATAGGACACCTCGAGAATTGCTATATATCAGGCTACAAAGGTCCAAATAAAATTTTTGAAGATTTTCCAGAAAGGGCATGGATTGTACTTTCTTTGGTCCGAGTTTCAGACCCATAAGATGAAACAGTGACACATGGCACTCCATACAACTTCGTTATGCTGAACAGTCCTGAAATAGGTCACCTTGGGAAAACAATCATAAGTCCCAATTGGTGAAACCAATTCTGATAAAACCTATGGTGCTGGAACAGGGACAAGCGAGGCTACCTAAGTGTGAAGTTTCAGACATAGAGGAGTAGTAACTTCAGAGATACCGCAGAAATAGTATCACGAATTTTTGCATAAGAAAATGGAAAACTAGGGCTTCCTGTTACGAGAGTTTCCCTCCACTATTTTCAGAAAAGGAGTACATTGGATAGCTCACCTTGAAGAGGTGTATCTTTCTAGCCAATCATATCTGAAAGATTCCAAGTTTTCAAAATTAGGGTTTCTCTGACAAACCCTAGATCAGCGAGCTCCAAAACAAGGATGGACACCTCAAATCGGTAAGATCTAATCTTTTGCTATTTTCATTTGAGGTTCTCATTTCAAAGTGATCTATCACATCAGCTTGATTATAAGCTTGGTGAAGTTGACAACTTCCAAGCATGGAAGTATATGATCCCTCTGAACAAAATGAATTGGAAACCTACATGAGTAGAGAGGTTCCAGTTCCAAAGGGAGATGAGGCGAAAAGCCTTACACGAGAAGAACTTGGTCAAGGCCAAGAAGATCATTGTTGATTCAATCACAGATCAATTTGTACCACAAGTTTCTTCCCTAAAGACACCGAAAGATATGTTTGATTCCTTAACCAAGCTATTTGAAGGGAAGAACATAAATCAGAATATGACTTTGAGAAAATAGTTGAAGGATGTGAAGATCCAGAATGCAGAGACCATACAGTCATACTTTACGAGGGCCTCTCAAATCAAAGAACAACTTGTAACAGTAGAAGAAGAAGTGGAGAATGCAGAAGTGGTGATAGCCACCTTGAATGGACTCCCAGGATCATGAGATTCATTCATGCGAGGAATGTGTGCAAGAAGGAAGTGATTACTTTCAGCAGACTCTGGGAAGAGCACACACAAGAAGAAGAAGCTCGATTCACAATAAGAGAAGAGAAGATAGGAGCAACTAAAGATCAAGCTCTCACCATCCAAAGAAGATCCCTCAAGCGATGAGGAATATGAAGGACTAAAATCTTGAAGAAACTCTTATCCATATTAGCATTTGGATAAGAAATGATGAATGAAAAAGATGATGAAGCTGAATGCTCAATAAGGAGTCTACCCATGAAACAAATAATGATAAGTATTCAATTGTCATTTCATGATATCGTTTTGTTATGCATTTGTTTATATTCAGTTGATGTATTATGCATGATAGAATGTTTGCATTAATGACAATATACTACTAATATGCATGTAATGGGTAAGTAGCTCATGGTGCTATAAAACTCTCCATTGCTACTTATCTAGAATGAAACCTCTTTGCTGACATATTGGATTAGTGCACAATCTCAATGTTCTCCTGGTAGAGATGGAAGACATCTAGGAAGTTTCTGTGAGATATGGATGAATGTTGTATTGGATAAAATAGTTGCATAATCATATATCTTGATGCAAAAGTATTTTTCATTATGAATATACCTTATGAAATGTTTCTAACCATACAACTAATGCATTTGACTTGTAGGAAAGATCACGTAAAATTGCCTACAAGAAAAGAAGGATGAGACTTGTTCCAAAGAACAAGTGATGCCAAGCTCAAGATGGAGAATAATATGACGAATGCAGCGACATCATTGATGCAGAACCTTCCAGACATGAAGAAGTAACCAAGAAGAAAGGGAAGTCCAGTTTAAGAAGAATGATGTCTAGGATGCAATATCAATACATGAAGGGAAGTTCGTAGTTCCATCATGCAGTAGATGGAAACATCATGGGATACAAGGAAAGATTCGTAGCATGAGGATTCTCATTCAAAGAAGGCATAGACTACGAAGAAACATTTGCAGCTAGTGGGAGTTGAGACACATGACAGGAAGAATCATGTGTGCAAATGAAAGAAGGCCTTGTGCGAGCTTAGAAGACACCCATGGATTAACACATACATGAGGATCTTGATGAAGACCCGAACCTTTGCTACAAGGTTGAAGATGAAAGTCTATAGAGGATGACAAGCTCAGAGATGGGTGCGAGAAGAACTTTTGAAAAATTTCAAGATAGAGTATCCTGGTATCCAAAGATCCTAGATGGATACATAGAATATTAGTAGTAGAGGAAGCTACTTGTCACTCCGGTACAAAATGTTTCAGTGCATAGAGTACGAATGACAGAAAAAGAATGATGCTCTGCTTCAGAGGGAATGACTATAGAAGATCCTCAGGTTTGACATGGTACAACAGGATGGACAGATTACTGATGACTCTAGGATTTACTGAGAGTAAAGAGGATTCCAGCCTTTGCTTCAAGGTTGAAGGCAGAAGACTAGTGATGCTCCTATTATATGTCGATGACTTGTTCCTGATAGAAAAGAGGAACTCATTAAATTTGCAAGAAGAAGACTTGCTGCTGAGCTCAAGATAAAGGACTTGGGGATGAGGCACTATGTTAAAGGCATGGACGTGTGGAAAATGGAAGTATGCAGTAGAGATCCTGAGGAGGTTCGGGATGATGGATTGCAAGGCCATGACCACACCTATGGCATCGAATCTGAAGCTATTAAGTGTTGCTTCATTAGAGTCGGTTGATTCCACGGTGTATCATCAAATGATGTATTCCTTGATGTACCTGACAAATATGAGACCAGATATTTGCTTTGTTGTGAACACATTGAGACATGTTCACCTAATGGTTGCAAAGCATGCAATGAGGTACCTGAAGGGTATAGTTGATTATGGGCTCAAGTATGAGGAGAATCAAAAGATTAACCTGGAGGGTTGTAAGGATTCATATTGGGCAGGCAATGCCATTGATAGGAAGAGCACTTCTAGATACTAATTCAGTATGGGATCAAGTGTGATCTCTTGGTTTGGAAGGATGGAGTCCTTCATGGCGTTGAGTACAGCTGAGGCAAAAGATGTTGCCACTTGTTATTTGGGAGACAGGAGCAGTGAAGCTCCAGTATGTGATCCAGATCGAGATATCTCAAAAGAGGGAGTTCTAGCATAGTCAGTGAGACAGGTTGTCTGAGCATAAATCCTAGCGAAGCTCGTAGGCTACTCAGATGTAAACAAACATGTAGTTTTTCCTTGGATGTAATTGGTCCTGGAAAAGCTCGCAGGTTATCCTTGAATGTAATCATCCCTAATGTGATTCTATGCTAGAAATGGCCAAAGTGAAGTTTGAGTACTTCAGGGAGAATCTTGGTGTTCTCCAGATCGAGGTTCCCTCCAAGGGGAAGTGATGAGTCCGTGAGCCATTCTGACACGATGAGAGGATTAGGTTTCTTCCATGGTCATATGTAAGGGCTGAGCCATTCTTTCATGGTGAGAGGATTGGTTCCTTCCATGTCAGATGTGAGTGCTGATCCATTCTGATGTGACTGTGGGATTGGTTCCTACATGATCAGATATAAGTGCTGAATGCCATTCTTGGAATGGAGGAACCTGGTCAATTACCAGGAATACTCAGCTTGGTGCTAAGATGCCATTCTTTGGGAGAATGGAGGCACTTGGTCAGTAAACAAGAATCCCCAGTCTGCAACTAAGAGCCATTCTAGCGCGATGTGTTTTCACATGGTCAAATGTAAGTGCAGATTCATTTTGATGCTGCGTGTTCTCACATGGTCAGATGTAAGTGCAGAGCCATTCCAATGCGGTGTGTTCTCACATGGTCAAATGTAAGTGCAGAGCCGTTCTGATGCGGTGTGTTCTCACATGGTCAGATGTAAGTGCATATCCATTCCAATGTGGTGTGTTCTACATGGTCGGATGTAAGTTTAGAGCCATTCCGATGTGATGTGTTCGCACATGGTCGGATATAAGTGTTGAGCCATTCTGGCGCAATGTGTTTACACATGGTCAGATGTGAGTGCTGGGACTTTCTGACAAGACGAGGTCATATGTGAGTGTTGGGCATGCCTTTCTAACAAGATGAGGTCAGATGTAAGTGATGGGCAGGCCATTCCGACTTAAGGTCAGATATAAGTGCTAAAGAAGACCTACATGGAGGCTAGGCCTACATCCAAGATGAAAAACAGCTGGCTCTATAGAGCTTCCTGTGACGAGAAGAATGAAGAGATAGCACCATTTGATTGAGATAGAAGAAGCAGTAATGATGATGATGATTTAGTGATGATCAATCTTTGATGATGATCTAGATCAAATGATGATCGTGTAGTGATGATCCAAATCAAGTGATGATCTAGCAGTGACGATCTAGATCAAGTGATGATCGAGACTTGATGATGATCCAGCAATGACGATCCATATCAAGTGATGATCTAGACTTGATGATGATCCAGCAGTGACAATCCAGATTAAGTGATGATCCAAACTCAATGATGATCCAGTGATGATCTAGACTTGATGAAGATGAATTGACAACGAAGACGACTTGACAATTAAGATGACTTGAAGATGAAGATGACTTGAAGATGAAGATGACTTGAAGATGAAGATGACTTGATGATGATCCAAATGATACAGAGAAGAAGACTTGTGCTGATAAATTGTGTTGAGAGAATACCTTCCTAGTTAAGAGGGAGTGTTGATGTATTTGTAACTTCGGAATGTATTCACTTGTATATTGTATCCCGATGTTTATTCCAGGAAGTATCTGTAATGTAATTGAGTCATGTCATGCCCCAATGTTCCGATTGAAAGATTCAATAATGTAAACAAGTCATGTAAAGTCATTGAGGTTAACCCTCCATTGTAAGTCAGGGCAATAGTCCCCACATTTGTGTCAAAATTAACCCTCCTTGTTGATCGAAGGGAAAAGTCCCCACAGTTGTGGGGCACTAGGGTTATTAGACTCTCCTAGAGATGTTGGCTCTAGTAAGTAATTGTTAAGTGGGGCCGACATGTTAAAGTGGACATTAAGTGAATGAAAGAATATAAATAGAGAGTGAGCCTCTCTATTTATCACACACACACTCACTCACTGGGGCGCATGAGTGAGACAAGAGAAGCTCTCTCAAGTGTGAGAGAGAGAACAAGCTGTGGAGATCATGTTTTATGTTTTCGGGTTTTACTGCTACCATTGGTGCTCATTCTATCTCTGAGGCAGTTGCGGGGTTTTCTCCTTTATGGTTTCCCCGAGGAAATTTTTGTGTATCTCTTGTCTCTTATGTTTATTGCTGTGCATGTTATTCTCTAAGTTAAAGATCCTAAGATAATGCTAGCTTGAATGATAAAAATCTAGCAAAATGGACAAAAATTTGGGTGCTAAAGTTGTAGAAAAATATGGTGTTAATGTTAGCGTAAATAGAGGTGCGAAAACTAGGCATTAAAAAGGATGCACCACTTGGCGCTAATGATGAAGCCAAACATGGGATCAATATGGTAGAAAAATAAGATGTTAATTTGGATTCAAAACATGGCACTACATAGGAAGTAAAATATGGTGCAACAATAGAAGAAATATTTGGCATCATTTTGGTAGCAAAACACGATGCAAAAAAGGAAGCAAAATTTGGTGCAAATTTGGAAGCAAAAATTGGCCAATATTTGGAAGTAAAATGTGGTGCAAAATGTGATGCTAAATTGGTAGCACAAACGGATGCAATACTAGATGCTAATTTGGATGCAAATATGGCATGAATATAAATGCAAATGTAAATGCTGACATGGAGATATTAAGAATGAAAATATGGTGCTAACGAGGATGTCATTTAGGAAGAAAAACAAGGCGCTCTCTAGGAAGCAAAATATGACATTATTTAGGAATTAAATATCGACGTTGTTTATGAAGCAAAGTTGGACGTTATTGTGGAAGAAAAAAAAATAGATGTTATTTTGGACGTCATAAAGGACACTATCTAAGAAGCAAAAACAAACGTTGTTTGAGACGCTTTAATTTTTGTCCATGATGCATCCTATTTAACGTCTAGTTTGAGCACTCAATGTTAAAAAAATAAATTACACTAAAAATGGACGTTGAATGTGACACTAATTCGAGGATTTGTTGTAGTGCTTCTTATTTATAGTTGTTTTCAAGACCGAAGTAGGATTTCTACCCTCCATTTGTCTTCTTCTCAATGCAATAGTTCCAATTGAACTTGTGATGAAATTCAATTCCTAGGTACTTATAGGAGGTTACTTCCTCCAAAATTCTGTTGTTATAAAGTATCTCTAAAATCAATCTTTCACTTTTGTTATATGATCACCTTTAAAAATATTTTGTTTATATATTTTAGTGTTGATTTTATGTTTTAATGAATTTAAAAATAAACTTTTATTTTGTTTTATCATATTTAAAAAGCATGTTTGACCTTTTCTATATCATATTTAAAATCTCTATTATAAATTTTATAAAATAATGTTTATTTTTGTTTAATTTAAATAATTTTACTATTTTAAATAGGTTTTATAATCTTTTTATGAATACTGAGAATATTTTTATGGGTGGGACAAGTTCAATTCCAATGAGGGTCTAACTTAAAGCTATGACGATACCTTGAGGTAGAGGTTGAACATGTGGTTTTATCGAGAGAGATTAAATTAAATGATCTCGTGACCTGTGCACACATAAGTGGATCAAAGGCCACGTTCATGTCTTTCAACCAGAAGTCAATTCCTCCTAGATCACTTGGTTATGGTCTCGGTTTCGTTTGGAAGGAGACGTGAGTTCAATAGCCTTAGGGTTGACTAAATTGGGAGGAGACACACAAACTCGAGCAATGTTAACGGTTGATGGAGTCCATACTAGGTGCGATCTCGAGATGATTTTGATAACTTAGACACCCTTGGGTTGCGGTTTCTTAACGAATTGTTAAAATGTAGTCACCCTGGTTTCTTAACAAATAGTTAAAATGTACTCACCCCAACATTTCTAAAATAAATTAAAAAATTAAAATTTTAATCTTAAAATTTTGAATTTTT
Organism: Pseudotsuga menziesii; assembly: GCA_001517045.1. Taxonomy (NCBI): domain Eukaryota; kingdom Viridiplantae; phylum Streptophyta; class Pinopsida; order Pinales; family Pinaceae; genus Pseudotsuga; species Pseudotsuga menziesii. Next base: position 155,587 of record LPNX010967223.1, on the reverse strand, counting down.
AAATTTTCAAAATGATACAAGTATTTATTTGTTATTTTAATTTCTTATATTTATATGTATTTATGGTTATATAAAAAGTTTTAAAATACCTAATTTTAATTTTTTTAATTTTAAAAACTAATTTTAAATTATAAAAAATAAGATTTTAATTATTTATAAATTTAAATTAATATTTTAAATTTTAAAAGTATAAAATTAATATTTTTATTTTTTATAAGCAATACAGAATAATCAAAATATGTTATTATCATTATATTTATATTTTACAAATAAAATATAAATAAAAAATTAAATCGATAATAAAACATAATCAATCCAACAATGAATTCAATCGCTAAGTATATGTTATTTTCCTTTAGAAATCACAAATTGAAATCCAAAATTGAGTCGAGTATATACACCTCCAAATTTGTTAAGTACTTACTCTTGACCAAAATTGAGTCAAGTATATACACCTCCAAATTTGTTAGCTACTGTACGTCAACATTAACCATTTATGATAAGTTCTACTTTCTCAACAAAATTAATAATCGTTGAAGGAAGCATATTTTTTAAAATAACCTCTGTACTCCATGAATTTTCTATTTTTATGAGACGATTGGAATGTGAGTGATCATAAATATTTTCTCGTACAAGCCAAATGGCAATCAAGAAAATACTTTTATAATCCAACATGGTGTGTGAATCATATAAATGTTTTTGAAAAATGTGAAATTCTTGGAATTTTATATAAAATGACAAATGGTATACAGTAATTAAAGGGCAATCCGTCTGGTTTGTTACATATGTTGACTTGTGACTATGACTCACCGGCCATGAAATTTAAAGCATGTATCGCTACACCTTTCCCAATACATGGTGGAGAAGTAAACCTACCAACTCCAATCTTCCACGAATTCTATTTTCTAAAACTTCTGATTTAGAGAGATCGAAATTCATGTTAGAATGTATTAATGTATTTAATATTATTTTATTTTTCATCGATATGATGAGGTTTACATACTATTCAATAATAAAGTTTTTATTCTCCTAACTGTTGAGACTTTTCGTTTACTTTTAATTATAGTTTAAATTTCATTGTTTCTCTTTTAAATAGTTATACCGCTTTAAATTCTATTCTTGACTAGTATTGAATTATTTATAGGTTTTCAATATTAATTCCAATTTTATTTTTATTGTTTTCAATTTCGATGTAATGTTTTACTCTCATATACATAAGTGTATTAGACCTCGAACTCAAACACTTACCAATACAAACTCATATAACTAATATTTTTAGCATTCATAATTACCAAACATTCATAAATCCCAAAGCTTTAGGTCGGAACCAATGTTTACATTCTACTAAAACTTTATGTAGTGTTAAATAAATAGGTGTCTTATGTTTGATGAATCAGTGAGATGTAGAACAGTTAAGATAGTACGGGTTGATAGGACACACTCTCTTAAAATAATTATTTACTATTGAAATTAATATTATTTATTAATTAAAAATAAAAAAATTTAATGAATAATTTTTCAATATTTATATTTTTGGGAAAATAAAAAGCTAAATCCAAATTTAATAATTTTGAAAGAAAGAAAAGGTGGCCACCTTTAGTTATGAAGTCCAACTAAATAATGCTTTCTAAATAGTTAATTGTGTTTTATTTATCTTTTATTAATTGTGTTGGCACTTTAATTATGTTTTGTTATTTGGATATAATAAAAGGACTCTCATCTAATTAAGTTTTTGAAGTAAAATGAGACCACTAAGTAAACCTGTATGGGTGTGGTTTATTGGCATTGGCCTGGTTTGATATTAAGTTACTTATTATAAAAAAGGTTATGAAATCAAAAAGCACTCACGTTTATCTGAGTCCCGAGTAGGATTCCTTTAGTAAAAAAAACACTTAAAAAAACCTTCCGATTTAGAGAAGCGGTTTAAATTTTAAGACGCAGTGATAAGAAATCAAAACCTGGTGAGGATTTTCTAGATGTGGTTTAAATTTTAATACGCAGTGATAAGAAATCAAAACCTGGTCAGGATTTTCTCTTGCATATTGATTTTTAATGTATGGTGCAGAATTCCGGTGGAAAGTGTAATTCTATTATCTTGAGGAATAAAAATGGCTGTTTTCTCAAAAGAATACCCAGTTACAGAATTGGCGAACTACAAATCAGCTTAATCGTTTTTTGTTGTTATGCATGAGGTTGTCCAGCAGCGCTCGCTTAAATTTTTGTCCCTACGCGGAGTCATTGCGTCAACACGCCTTGGGAGGTATGCAGGGAAGAGTAGATTCCGTAATCCGAATGAAAGCTTATAAACATGGCTAGCAACAAATTCGGGAGAAGCTCTAAAAATTGGCGACATCACTTTAACCTAGAGCCTCTCCCATTGGCATCCAAGGACGGCAGCGGCCTCGAATACATAATTCGCATTTACGCCATACTATTTTCCTTGCCACCCGTTTTCATTTCTCGGCTCTTCCCGGTGCACCCGGACGCCTCGCTGTAATTTGACTTTTAAACTAATCAAACTGAAGCATTAAATGCCCTCTGCAATGACCCACGCCATAAAAGAATCCCACAATCCCACGCTTCGCGAACAATTTATGAATAGTCTTCGTTGCTGGCGTATGTACTGAGGATAGCAGCTATTACCAGTTATAGCAATCCCATCTCGGTATATTGATAATGGCGACTTATATAGATTTGTGCTTTTCACGAAATGCGATTAGGGCTAGTAGCGGCAGCTGATTTAAATTAGAAGTGCTTTGCATACTTCTGATTTGAAATTGGTATCAGTCTCAATTTCGCTTGTTGAAAACAAGACAGCGATCTTCCCTCTCGCTTAGGTCATTATGAATCCCAACAAGCACTGGCCAAGTATGTTCAAAGTGAAGCCCTCAGCGTCACACAATCAATGGCACGAAACGTCAAATTCTTCAGCTATTTCCGACCAGAGACCATCTTACGAAGGTAAGTATCCGCTGCAATTTTCATCGTCCTCTTCCTCAAGCATCCGGTATTTATAACACCAGTGTACTGCCATTCATGATATCTATGTCATGTCAGTAATTGAAAGCCACATTAATAAGCCCACTCATTCGTTTAACTGTATAGATGGTAGATAGAAAACCACTTTCACCTACAGATAAATACAATACCATGCTTTTTGGCCCCTTATTCAGATGATCTGTGCTTGTAATCAAGTTTGAACGGTATTTAGATTGATATTTGCATGAAAGTTTTGTTTCCGTACGATCTTGTTGTAGTTGGATACATGAATCCTATAATAGCAGCCAGTCTTCGATGGAAGAAATTTTGCTTTTTAGTTTGACGCAAGAGGAATCTCATCTTAGATGGAAGAAATTTTGCCTTTTAGTTTGATGCAAGAGGAATCTTAGTCTGAAACGAAACCCTAGATATGTATTTTTGTTTGGCATGATTTGCTTTTGAAACCCTAGATATGTATGTTTATTTGGGATGATTTGATCTTGATGTTTAAGTCGGCCTCTTAGTCTTAATACTATTTCCCAGTTGTTGTTTCAAGGTGTGGGATCTAATGGGAAGGTAGAAAGCTCAATAATATGCTTTTCGATGTAGTATTAGTTCTTATTTGATTAGAATATGTCGAATAAGTTCTGAGAGCTATATTTTGTGCAGGTGCATCATCAGAGAATGAGGAGAGGAGCCAGCCTGAACCAAAGCCTAGATGGAATCCAAAACCAGAACAGATCCGGATCTTAGAATCCATATTCAATTCGGGCATGGTAAACCCTCCTAGAGATGAAATTAAAAGAATCAGAGCTCAGCTACAAGAGTTCGGACAAGTTGGGGACGCCAATGTGTTCTATTGGTTCCAGAACAGGAAGTCCAGAACCAAGCAAAGGCAACGCCATCTTCACTCTGCAGAGAGCTCTAGATGTAACGCAGAGAAGAGTACAACTGATCATTCTAAAGCAATCATGGACGTTGCTAATACAACAGCTAATTCGTTACACAACATTGGTACATCGTACTCCTCTGCTATGCCGGCTACTGCATTTTCCGCACATAAGGAGCATAGTTATCATGTGCAAATGAATGGAGAAATAAGTAACGATCAATGTAGCCACATGCAGACAGTAGCAACTGCAGCAGGAAGAGGAGGAATATTTAATGAAGGTACATGCACTGACACCACCAGAGCAATATTCTCATGCCTACACCTGAACCTGTCTCTGGCTTAACCCACATGTCTTCAAGTTAGTTTTTTAAAAAACCTTTAAATCCCACTAAAGGGCTATATCCAGCTTAAGTGACGGTCTACTTATTCATAAGAACATGGGTATGAACATTCTGCCATTGATTCTAAATTGGGGCGTTATGATTCTCAGACTACATTTACAATATGAACTAAATATCTGAATGCAACAATTAGTTTTGTGATTGTATATATATCCATGCACAACCCTGAACAACATAGGTTTTTAACTGGTGACCTTAAACTGTTAAGCTCACAAGTACACCCATCCACCATGTATTCTACCCCCAGTGGGCCGGCCCATTGCTTCCAATACTGTTTCTGTGATTCTATATATGTTTTATGCTTGATAATAGGACAAACACCGAAAAGTTGTTTGATATATCCCAATTAACACCATTACTGTTTCCTGAATTTAATATATACGCATGTCTGCTAATATTTGTCTGCACGAACAGGCGAGGACGTGATCTACGGGCGTTCAATAACTGTACTGATAAACGACATAGCACTTGAAGTTCCCCTGGGACCGATAAACGTCAAGGCTGTCTTCGGGGAAAATGCAGTTTTGCTTCACTCCACAGGCCAGCCGGTTTTAGTGAATGAATGGGGTTTCACCTTGGAATGCCTGCAGCATGGAGCTATGTATTACGTGGTATGCCTCATCCCCACGCAGAATTTCATACCTCTATACCTTGACAAGTTGCCAGAATATTTGTAGAAGAAAGGTTGAATTTTACTTCACTGCTCTTTTCTATTTAAATTTGCAGATATGAAACTCTATTCGTCGAAGGTGGATCTGCTGTCTCGGTTCGATTTGGAATTGCATAGAGGTGAATCTAGGAAATGCCAAATTCTGTGTAGGCTCTTGTAGCTGGCTTTAGATTTAATATTACTTGTTAGTTTGTTTTAGAGAGAGAAAGAAAATTACAATGTATCTACCAATATTATACAGTCCTTGCTCTTATTTAGGGTGCTTATGATGCTAAATCGTGTCATCCACTTCAATAAAAACAGAGATTAGTGCACTTCATTCTACACTATATCATAAATATCAAAGTGGTTGTTCATCTATAAATTCAAGGCCGTTTTGTGCTTTTTATTTCATATCTAAAAGCATGTTTCCTTCCTGTTATTTACTTACCTTCAGATTTCGTAATCATGGTGGAAGAGAGTACCATACAATAGTTTCTTTCTGTGATGAGTAGTATTTATTCATTCCACTTTTTGAAATTCAGCCATGTTGATGGACAGTATTTCATCTAACTAGTAATATTCCAAATGACATACAATACCTTTCAACATTAAATTGAATAAACTGAATGATATGTAAACCTTATTTTTTTAATAAGATAGAACTTATAACCCTATTTAGTTTCAACATCTCAATTGAATAAACTGAGCAATAGGTAAATCTTATTTTTTAATTATAGGTATATTTGCAATAACTTTGTTCATTTAACTCATAGATGGTTTGAAATCCTAGATTGTTTTTAAATAATAATTTTTTTTATATATTTGAAATAACTTTGCTGATTTGTAATCCTAAACTGTTTTTTTAAGTAATGTTAAATTTACTTTTTTTAAGTAATGTTAAATTTATTGCTAAAATACAACAATAATCTGTTTTTAAAATATTGTTTTATTTTAAAGAAATATTTCATAAGTTTTAATTTTTTAAACTAAACTTTTATATAATATATATATATATATTTAAAAGTTTATTTTTATATATTACAACTTAGTATTTACTTAATATCTTCCTTTTCAAAACATTTGCAAAGATAAAAAAACCACTAAGATTTTCAAACTAAACTGCAATCATGATTATGATTGATACAATGATTATTTAGGGTGCTTATATTGATCCATGATCTCATCCACTTCAATAAAAACAGCAGAGATCATGGTGCACTTCATTTTAGACTACATCATAAATATGAAAGTGGTTGTTTATCTATAAATTTATGGATGTTTTGTGTTTATATATATATATTTGTTTATGTTATTTATTTTCTTTTTATTTAGTAAAAAGAGAGTGTCCCATAAAATAGTTTAAGTGAAAAATAGTACTTATGAATTTAACTTTTAGAAACTCAGCTATATAGATGAAGTATTCTTTTTGATTAATACTATTATTTCAATAAAATAGCAAATTATACTTTTGAAACATAGATATGTAGAGGGTTAATATTGTAGAAACAATTTTTACTATTTTATTTAATTTTTTTCCAAACATATTAAGGTAAAACTTAAGATCATATTTATTTTTAATATTTCAATTGAATATAATAAATGATATATAAATCTTAATTTTTTAATTGTTCAATTTTCTTTTTTAATATTTCAAATAAAAATTATTATAATAATATTTAATATTTAATTTCAACAAATAAATTGAATTGAATGATATTTAAACCCTATTTTTTAATTAATTGTTATTATTTTTAAACTGTTACTTCTTATAGTATATATTATGTATAGTATTCTTAACTATTGATAACCCTTTAGCATTTACCTAGGCACTTGCATCTTGAAACCATCTTATGCAAAGATAGAAAGCCAATAAGGTTTTCGAGGAAGTTAATTTTCAAAGTGAAACATAATTATAATAATAATGATACAATGCCATGATCCATTATAAATCGAATAAGTTTGGTTGAATATATTAATAAATGTTTTATATATATCAAATTTAACATTTTCAAAATTTATATTTAATAAAAGATATTTTAATTGTAAATCTTAAGGTTAAGTTTTGGTTGTTTTATGGTTGTTTTATTAAAAAAAAAAAACTACAAAAAGTAAATTATCAAATTTAACATTTTTAAAATTTATATTTAATAAGAGATATTTCAATTGTAAATCTTATGGTTAAGTTTTGGTTGTTTTATTAAAAAAACACTACAAAAGTAAATTAGTGAAACTATATATAAATAAATTATATTTATTTATGAAAATAAGTTACAATTAAAACCGATATTTCCTTATAAAAACAAGTTATAATTAAAAAATTGAAACAAATACATAATACATGTGTGTTTTACATATTATTGTATCACTTGCATTATAGTGTCAAAGTACTTGTAATGCACCTTAAATTAAATTAATAATTTATTATTTATTTTTAGTGAAAATACTTTATTATTATTTTTATTATTTTTTAGAGAAAGTAAAAAATAAAAACATTTATAATGAATTATTATTTATTAATAAAAGATACTAAAGGGGACACAAAAGTGGAATAGTTGTTGAAGAGTGGTTGATGACCCACAAGAGGAAAAGACAAGTGCTTGAAGCTACTTGAGTGAGAACTCAAGATGCTCAAGATGCAGGAGGCATCATCCCAAAAAATAAGGTCACAACTCATATTTGAGTGCTAAAGAGCATGAGGCTCATAAATGACCAAGTTCTAGGAAAAATAATATATATTAGTATGTCCATTAGCAAGCACGAGGCTAGATTTTGACATGGATTGAATTTTATAATGCAAGAGATGGCACATTAAGAGGATTTTTCTCTTTTGATTCAACTAACATGCTCAGGGGTTCTAGAGAGAAAGTAACTTTGCTTCTCTGGGAATTGGTTGGGAGGTACGTTTTTTCCACTTATGTTTTTCCAAGTAGTGGTGCTACCTTTTGATTTTATGTTTTTAAATTTTGAATTGCTAATATGTTCATAAGTAGAAAGGCATTATTTAAATCTTATTATAGAGGAACCTAATATGCACTCATTTAGATCAAGTTTATTTATCATTTCTAATTCTGTTATGTTCTCGTTATATCTACAAATTTTAAATGGCATTTAAGAATAGCCGAGTTAGGGATTTTCTTAATGATTTATATATTAAAATTTGAATTCCTCACTTAACATATATTTTATAAATTTATATTTATTCATTTCCTATGCTGTCGATTTAATTTTAATCTATCTTTGTACTCTTTTCATTTCCATTAATTTTCTAAGAATGAAAGATAACCGTGTTAGTATGTTAGATTTAATTTTAATCTATCTTTGTACTCTTTTCATTTCCATTAATTTTCTAAGAATGAAAGATAACTGTGTTAGTATGTTAGATTTATTTTTATGTTTGTTAGTATAAATCTAAATAACTCGCGTTAGGGGAGATTGAAATAACAATATCTTCTTGGATATTAAAATCACATATTAAATATTTATGAACTATTAGTCTAAATTATCATCTATAGTGGAAGAGTCCTACATATATAGTACAGATCTTACAAATAAACAAATACAAAACATAGTGTAATCACCTATAGAAGAAATATATTTATTCTATAAAAAAAATCCTTTATGGATCCACAAGTAAATAGCCATAACCAAATCGAGGATCCACAAGTAAACAGTCATAACCATATCTAGGATCCACAAGTTATCCCTACAACCCACTATTAAAGTTAGCCCTACCACCCACTATTAATGTGCATAATGTTAAATTCACATTTCTATTTTAAAAAGATATATTCATTATGTCACTCATGTGATCGTTTGGAATGTTATCCACGTGGAACATGAATGAGAGTTCAATGTGGGACCAGAGCATATTCTCGATGGGAAAGAACTTTTGCTCTGAAACTATACCAATAGACACATCAAGGTGCAATGGAAGCACCTTAGTCCAACAGAAGCTACTTGGGAACTGGAAAGTGATATGCGATAGGCATATCTAGTCCTATTCCAAGATGAGGAAACAAAAGAATAAGGAGAAAGTTAGTAATGCCGAGGATGACGTTATCCTCTAAGGGGTGGTGTATGTAATGCACCTGAAATTAATAATTTATTATTAATTTCTGTTGAAAATACTTTATTTATTATTTTTATTATTTTTGACAGAAAGTCAAAAATAAAAATTTGTAGTGAATTATTCTTTATTAATAAAATATATTGAAGGGGGAGAGAAGTGGAATATTTGTTGAAGAGTGTTTATTGATGCACAAGAGGAAAAGACAAGTGGGTGAAGCTACTTAGTGAGAACTCAATATGCATGAGGCATCATCCCCAAAAATCAAGTCACAACTCCTAGTTGAGTGCTAAAGAGCATGAGGCTCATAAATGACCAAGTCCTAGGAAAAATACTATATACTAGTATGTTCATTAGCAAGAAAGAGACTAGCATTGGAGGGAGATTGAATCTCATAATGCAAGAGATGGTGCATTAAGAGGATTTTTCTCTTGGGGTTCAACGAATAGGTTCAGGGGTTATGGAGCAAGTAACTTGGCTTCTCTAGGAGTTAGTTGGGAGGAACAATTTTTTCACTTATGTTTTCCCGACAGTGGCGCCAGGTTTTTATTCTATGTTTTAAATTTATAGTAGGTTGCTTCATTCTAGTTCTCGAATTGCTAATATGTTCATAAATAGAAAGGATTTATTTAATTATTATTACATAGTCACCGAATATGCACTGATTTAGATCTAATTTATTTATCATTTGTAATTCTGTTATGTTTTGGTTATATCTACAAATGTTAAATATCAATTAGGAAAGTTGTCAGATCGAGATTCCATTGATGATTTAGGGATTTTCTTAATGATTTATATAATGGAAATCAAATTCCTTACTTAACAAATATTGTATCAATTTATATATATTCCTTTCCTATGTTGTAGATTTAGTTTTAATGTATCTTTGTACTCTTTTCATTTCCATTAATTTTCTAAGACTGGTCGGATAATCCTGTTAGTATGTTAGACTCATTTTTATATCTATTAGTATAAATCTAAATAACTCACAATAAGGGAAGATTGAGACAACAATCTCTTATTGGTTATTAAAATCACATATTAGATATTTATGAACTATCAGTGTGAATTATCATCTATAGCTGAAGAGTCCTACATATATAGTACATATATTAAAAACAAACAAATACATTACATATATAATCATCTACAGAACAAATATGTTTATTATATAAACAACTCCTTTATGGATCCACAAGTAAACAGTCATAACTAGATCGAGGGTCCATAAGTAAATTGTCATAACCGGATCGAGGATCCACAAGTAAATAGTCATAACCAATCATATAAATCTACAAAATAAACAAATCATAGATACAAGTACCAGTACTAAGCCCATAAATGATGGATGTCAAGTATTAAAGATACATCTAGCAAGATCTTGTTTAAATCCAAACCAAATCGCATGCATACTATCTATTTTTACACCACAATTTCCACTTTCAAATTTATTCCACATAAGTCCCAAGACTCAAGGAGACACTTAAGCTTTAAATAAGTTATTCATATATGGTCGTAATCCCATAATAATGGTTTCCATTAATCTACAAAAGATTAACACAAAATACACACATCGAAGTAAATCGGTGTGCTATAAAAACCCTAATATGGATTGTTCAAACATATAATAATACTATCTCTACCTATATTATATAAAATTGAGACACAAAAATATTAGAACCAAGAAAAATGTTACTACAGGTGAAACAAATCAATTTGTTCAATGGAATTCTAGAAACAATGCAAAAGGCTTGCAATTGTGTATTTCTTAATCATTAATCAAAAGAGATAGGTTGAAATGCATTACAATGGCATGAATAGCCATGCAATTCGAATCCAAGAGAGGTCATTCAAATTTGATGCATGAGAGTGCCTTACTTTTCAGTTAAACACCACTCGACACATTAGTTAACAACTTAACTCAAACATAATTTACTCTAACTGACTCGGAGGAAGTTTAGAGTGATTCTAACTAAATAGAACTCAACTGCATGCTAACAAGTACCTGGAGGCACCTTTTTTACTTCATTTAGGTGAGTTAAACTGAACTAAGTCACCAAAGTTAGGTGAGGGTGCCTTTAACACTCTAGTTAACTGCATTTATACCAAAAATAAGAACAAATCATGGGAAAGGCACCGTTACCACTTTAGTTAACTGAAAATTAGGTGAAGCGGCTCCCAGTTGACTGAGTGGGGTGCATAACTCATGAATGTCATTCCATATTCTCTCCTATATTGAAGGAGGAGGCTCAGTTAGTCTCTTCAATTGAAGGAGGAGATCTAGTTTCATGATGCAGTCACATGTTTGAGACGAAACATAGGACAAGCGGTAAATTAGGAAAAAATAATACAAATAATGTGTGTGGTTGGAAAATGACTCCAAACCCCCCCCCCCCCTTAACCTAAAATCATCTAGATGAATAAAAAATAGGGCCCCGAAAACAAATGCCATAGGTCAGCCTTTACAAAAATAATCCTACAATGCTCAAAAAATCTAAGTGAGGATAAGAGGAAAAACCTAGTGGAAAAGAAAGCCCCCCCACAAAAAATAGAACTCTAATAGTCACAAAAAATGATAGTAGAAGTGGTGCTACCAATGTCGAACTCTGCTAGTATACCTTACAGCCAAACTGCCTGAATGCATGCATTGATCACTCCCTCATACTCTGCCTCTCCTAAATATAAGGAAATGGTTTCCTTCTTTTTTCTTGACCAACAAATAGGCCAACTAACAAACATGAAGACATATTCAGAAGTGGACTTCATATCTATGTTATCTTGTCACATCCCCACATTTTAATCATGAGAAGTGTTAACCTTTCCTAGCACCAAGGGGTTAAAAAGATGCATTAAATAATTAACCTAGGAGATTGTATTTAAATGTTACTTAGGAGACATCTACTTGGTATATTAATTGTCATTAAATATTATTATTAATTTATTAATGTGAAAATAATATGTGGAATTAATCTTGCCATGTCACAAGGGTGCAATGGGAGATCCAACTTACCAAGGAGGAGAATTAGAAACTGTATGCCAAAAAGCAATCAGATAGAAAAAAAGAAAATGCTAAAGCCATGGAAAAGTAGCCACATAGAAAAGAGGAAACAATTGATCAAAGGAGAGTGCAGTTTCCCTTTTGGATTTCAATCACAAAAGTAGGAAATCCAAGAAAAGATGTCATAAGGGAAAGTAGCGACAATGGACCAAAGGAGGATGCAATTTCCCTTTTGGGGTTTAGTCACAAAAGAAGGAAAGCCAAGAAAAGTTGTCATAAGGAAAAATAACTAAGTATGGGCCAAAGGAGGGCACAGTTTATAAATTGTATGGAAGACAATGATAGCGAAACATCTTAATGACACCCAATTGCTAAAATTCTCAAGGAGGGCACATTCATGGTTAGAGTTAGGGATTCTAAGTGGATGAGTTTCTCTTACAAGTCACCTATTACCAATACCTTCTCAACAAGTCACCTAGGGATATATTAAAAGGAACTTGAGATCCTTTACTTAGTTTGGGTGATTATTGATTTTTCTTCATGTGAAGCATAGCTTCTACTGAGTGATGTACCTCAGACTTTTGGGAGATGTGCCCCAATTCCTTCCACCCCCTCTATTCTTCCTCACTTTTTGTTTCATTAGAAGTGTTGGAGAGATAATGTGAAACACCAAAGCTCTAGATCAGAAATCCAAGGAAGTCATTATTTTCAATGAAGTTGAGATCCAGTGAAGTTAAATATTCACCTATGCTCCCATCCATTTTGATGTCAAATTTGGGCCTCCTTCCCACTGTTTTAAGTCCAAATTTGGAGTGACTAATCCTCAAACTCCTTATTGATGATTAAAAACCATAAAAATATGCTTAATATGTCTGAAATACTGTAATAATTCTCTCCAATAATATTACATGTTAGTTTCTCCATGATTAAGCTCTAATTTGTCCTTACATGAGGGTTTTTTATCATTTTAGAGCAATGATGATCAATAATGGCCATGAGAATGAATTTTAATGGTGTAATGTTTTAAATTGATATATATTATTCTCTTTTAAATTCATTTCTCAGACATGATATCTTTCTGATACGAAATTTATTCATTTTTGTACACCTATGCTAGATGGCTAGTCAAAATTTACTAGTTTTGCAGTTTTGTTCATTCAGAGAGCTCAGTGCATCCATTTTCCATTATGAAAGTTTATATATGTTTTTTAATGATCCATATTTACATAAATACCATTAAAATGAAATTTCGTTGGATATGTACATTGTTTGAGCAGCCTCCACTACACAGGGCCTCTGTGGGCCAAAATTCCCAATTTTACCCAAATCATCCCAAAAAACTTCAGATCACTCCAGATAAGTCCTTTACTATTTGAAAACTTATTTAATCCATTTCATCATTCAAAACACACCTCTTAACCTTTCCCCTAACCCTTGGTTGATTGGACATGAGAAAAGTGCTTCCTAGTTTCACGATTAGTTGACCCAGAAGCATGGGAGTAAGTTTCAGCATAGATGAATCTAAAAACCTAATGTTACCTAATATAAATGTGTTAGGGAAGACAATATATCAGTTCTGAATTTTTTTCTTGATTCCATCCATCATCTGCTTCCCTGTGTATTCATTTCCCAGCAAAAATACCCTCATTTTCCTAGTTCCAATTTGACTAATTGAATGCAAAAGTTTGGTTCAAAAATTTTAATTTAATTTGCAGCAAGTTTAGTGTTCTGATATATACATCAGATATCATAACATTACAGTGGTATCATATCTCTTTCCTTGGCTCACCCCTTGGAATGAAATATCTCAGTGAAGAAATTTGTAGCCATGTCATACTATGAGAATGACTATGATGAGCAACATGAAGAGTACTACAGACAGTTTCTTGAAGAAGAAGAGGTGATCTATGTTAATTATGTCTTGCAAATGTCAAAATACAAGGATGGTTAATTTTGTGAAAATGTGGAGTATGAAGACAACAGGCTTGAACCACCAATGGCTAACCCTAAGAAGGATTTAGCAAAGATGATAGATGCAATTGAAAACATGCCCCACCACTACAAAGAGTATCTTTCCTTGGGGGAAGAGGTTTGTAAATCCATTCCTTTCGAAGATTATTTTTATTGCATATTTGGATTTTATCCCAAGGATGTAGATGATTATTCTTTCAATAGCAACAAATCATTCCTAGAGGAACCAAGTTATTCCAACTCTTTGAGCAACAAGGAGGAAGAAGGAACCAAGAGGGAAGATTCTTCAAAGCCATCTACATCTTCAAGCATTATGAGATTTTTTGGGTTCTCTTCAAGAAGAGTTTCCAATAGTTGTGACCTAAGTAACACTCAAGATGGAGAAACATCAATATTCTTGAAATAAGATGAAGAGAATCCATGTGAAGATGAAGACCCAACAGTAAAAAATCTGATTGTTGGTAGTGTGGAGAATGAATGCACTTCAAATTTATTTGTGGGTGATCTATAGATCTCCCATAAGGATGTTGGCTCATGTATGGGTGAAGAGACACCTTTTGTATCATATCCAAATGGAGATTACAAATCAGAATTACAGTCACCTTTGGAGCCACATAAGGATGAAGGAAAAAAAGCCACACCGCTTGGGTGTGAACCAGAAAATTCCAGGTGGAGGAGCAGGCCACCATAGCATCACTTTGGGAAGATGGTAATGTGAAGAACGTGAATGATAAGGGTTTTTATTTTTTCATCATCCGTGGTTAATTACAACCATATGATTAATGGAGAAGGGATAGACCTTACTTTCATATGAGGACTTTAGAATGAAAGACAATGGTCACGGGAAAAGAATTCACTCCTAGTTTCTCTGTTGGGGAACATAAAATCAGTACATTAGAGGGTGATGTTTTCAATGCTAATGTGGTATATTTTGGATAAGATCCAAAATAAGAACGTGTATCAGATCTGAATTTGTCATTTAAACTTCCCGATGAAGTGGAAGACAAGCCCCCACAAGCTATGTGTGAACTGGAAAATCTAGAGGGGGGAAATATGATGACAAGGGATGTACACAGATCATATTTGTGTACTCTCTTGCAACATGGTGAAGTTGAACTCACACCAGAGGAAAGGCTTGACATCAGTGAGAATCCAAATACCATTTCCATTCGTGAGGAGAGATATGAACTATCTATACTTGCAAGTGGGAAAGCAAAAACACAAACTCAAGAAGAGAAGTGCAAGTTACTGCATGGTATTCACAGTGAATAAGAAGAAGTGGTTCATCTACGAGCACCTCATTTTATTTCAAGGTCATTGAACATGAGTGAGTGCAAGATCGAAGAGGCCCTACACAAACTTTGCAGAACCCATGCATTAATGATAAATATTTGTTTGAAGTTGGATGATAATTATTCCATGGACGACATGGAGAAGTTTCAGAAAGCCATGACAGTCACCAAATATAATTTTCTCTAATTTCTTTCTGATAGAAACAGTTTTCTTGAGCTTGTTGAGTTTCTACATGGAGTATACTTCAAGGATGAAGAGAATAATTAGAATCTCACATAAGAATTAGTGACCACCCAAGATTCCTTGAAGAACACTTAATGTTCACTCCAAGAGTCCAAGATGCAGATAGAGCAACTTTATGAGGTGTTGCTTAGATTTCACCTACCCTCCTACACACCATTCAACCATATTCACAAGGTTTAAATTTCATTCCTAATAATATTAAGGAATCTCATGAGATGGTGGATAATGAGATGCATTTAGTTTTTCATGTGCTTGAGGACTGTGCAGACAAGATTGAAGAGAACCAAGCACTTGATCTTTTCCAAAGAAAGCTAGAGTTCTTTTCTGAAAAGAGTCTCTTCTCCATGGAAGATTTGGATGATCGCACATTGGTTGGATCAATCAGTGATCAAGAATATGCAGTCATAATATGGGAGGATAAGTATTTCATAGAGTTGATTCATAGTTATACTCACACTTCTATTTCAGCCACATCAAGTGGGGATGAAAATTGGGAGAAGGAACTTTCCTTGTTGGTGCCACATGAGGAGCAGGATGCTCCATAGGTGTTAAAAATTACTTGAGGGATGAAATATTACCTTCTCATAAGTATCACAGGAACATATTGTAGCCACTTGGTTCCATTCATCCACACATGGATTGGATAGGAATATACATAACATAGATGAAGACTAAAGGGTGTGCAAGCTTGGCTCACAATTGGTAATAGTTTTCTTTGCATTTGTAGCAGATTCATAGATGAATATGCCATTGTTTTATCATGTGAGAATCAGATTTAGTTTGGCATGGGGAGATATGAGCTTCTAGTATGGTGGTATGATTTTCACAACCTCATTTTCATCCTCTACAATGATAATAAAAAAAAAAAATTATTGATGGGTGAAAGGAGGCAGATAGAACCATGGGATCCTGCCATTCTTGTGAATGAGAAAGATCAAATGGGGGTAGTAAAATTTGGATCCTGACAGAGGAGGCAGTGGGATCCCGGAATTCTACTCAGTTACCTTAACCGAGTTGACAATTTGCCTAAAGGAAGTGGTCATCAAAGAAATGACTATGATCAAAGTGGTATATCAGAAACATGGTGGACAAATTTGCAGCACTCTGTGGTGCTTCTGCTTGAGGACAAATAGACTTGGGAGGGGAGGACGGTCATATGCCCACATTTTGATCATCAAAATTGTTGACCTTTCCAAGCACCAAGGGAGTCATGCATTAAATTAACCTGGGAGATTTTATTTAAATGTTACTTAGGAGGCATGCACTTGGTATTTTAATTATCATTAAATATTATTATTAATTAATTAATGTGCAAATAATATATGGAATTAATCTGTCCATGTCAGGAGGGTGCAATGTGAAATCCAACTTTCCAAGGAAGAGAATTAGACACTGTATGACAAAACAAATCAGATTGAAAAAAGGAAAATCATAAAAGCCAAAGAAAAGAATCCAGAAACAAAAGAGTAAATAATTGATCAAAGGAGAGCACAATTTCCCTTTTGGATTTCAGTCACAAAAGAAGGAAAGCCAATAAAAGTTGTCATAAGGAAAAATAGCAACAATGGACCAAAGGAGGGCATAGTTTCCCTTTTGGAGTTCAGTCATAAAAGAAAGAAAGCCAAGAAAATATGTCATAAGAAAAATAAAAAATCTAGGCCAAAGGCGGGTGGAATTTCTAAATTGGATAGAACATAATGACATGAAAACATCTTAATGACACCTACTTGCTAAAATTCTCAAGGAGTGCGCATTCATGGTTAGGATTAGAGATTCTAAGTGGATGACTTGCTCTCACAGGTCACCTATTATCTATACCTACTCAACAAGTCAGCCAAGAATATATTTATAGGAAACTTGAGATCCTTTACTTATTTTGGGTGATGATTTATTTGTGTTCATGTGAAGCATAGCTTCTACTGAGTGATGTACCTCATACTTTTGGGAGATGTGCCCCAATTCCTTCCATACCCTCTCTTATTCCTCCCTTTCTATTTCATTGCAGGTGTTGGAGAGATAATGAATATAAAAAAAGATTCATATCATACATCCATGACATCCATTCTCTTGAGTGAAGTTGAGCTCCAATGAAGTGAAAGCTTCACCTATGCTCCCATCCATTTTGATGTCAAATTTGGGCCTCCTGCCTAGTATTTTGAGTCTGAATTTGGAGTGACCAATCATCCAAATCATTATTGATGAGTAAAAACCATAAAATATGTTTAATATCTCTTTAATAATATAATAATTTTGTCCAATAAGCTTACAATTTCTCCATGATTAAGCTCTAATTTGTCCTTGAATGAGGGGTTTTGATTAGTTTAGAGCAGTGATAGATGATTAATGGCCATGAGAATGAATTTAAATGGTGTAATGTGTTAATTTAAGCTATAATATTCTCTATTAAATTCCATTCTCAAGCCTTATATCTTTATGGTACGAAATTTATTCATTTTTGTACACCTATGCTAGACGGCTAGTCAAAATTTACTAGTTTCATAGTTTTGTTAATTCAAAGAGTTTTGTGCATCCATTTTCCATTCCAAAATATGATGTATGTTTTTGAATGACCCCTCTATCCATACATACCATTAAATTTAAATTTATTTGAATCCCACACTATTTGGGCAGCCTCCATTGCGCAGGGCCTCTCTGGGCCAAAATTGCCAATTTTAACCAAATCATACCAAAAAACCTCATATGATTCCATATATTTCCTTTAATATTTTAAAACTTAATTAATTGATTTTATAATTCATACCACACCTCTTAACCTTTTCCCTAACCCCTGGTTGATTGGACATGAGAAAAGTGCTTCCTAGTTAGCGTGGGAGTAAGTTTCAGCATAGATGACTCTAAAAACTGAATGGTCCATGATATAAATGTGTTAGGGAATAAAATATATAAGTTATAAATCATTTACTTTATTTATTCCATCATCTGTTTCCCTGTGTATTCAATTCTCAACAAAAATACCTGTATTTTCCTAGTTCCAATTTGTCTGATTGAATGCACAAGTTTGGTTCAAACATTTTAATTTAATATGAAACAAGTTTATTTTATGATATGTACATCATATCTCAAAAAATTACATATATCCATCCCAATCTGAATTTGTGAATCCTACCAAATCTAGATCAGAATTTACAACATAGTGGATGGAAAATTTTCTACTACCCTGCACGTACAATATAATTCTCTCAGCTTCCCTCCAATCAAATTCACGAGGATGTTGCATGTACCTTGATACATAATTCAAGGAATAAAAAATATCATTCCTTGAATGTGTCAGCTACAGAAGGCTTCCAATCAATTTCCGATAGGTAGTAGAATCCACCAATGGTGTAGAATTCCCTTCCTCAAGACCGATTCCTGAGAGGAAGGGGAAAGGTGCTTCCTTACATTATTCCATACTAAAATTAATTAGCAGGTCTGAAGAATAATTTGATTGGGTGATCATTATCCCATCAAAATATTGAGTTATTTCTAGGCCAAGAAATTGGCTCAGCATGCCTAAATAACTCATGTCAAATGCTTCATGTAACGCGGTTTTAATAAAGATGATTGAAACAAGTGTCTTCCTATAATTAATAAATCATCAAAATACAAAACTATAATCATAAAATTACATTTTTATTTATGAAAGTACACATTTGTATCAGAATTACATCTTACAAAGTTTTATGATAGCAGAAAAGAGTCCATCTTTGCATACCAATCTCTTGGGGCCTGCTTTAAGCCATACAATGATTTCTGAATTATGAAAATTAATGTTGGGTATGATATGTACCCCTCAGGATGGTTCATGTATATCTCTTGTTGCAGTTATCCATGAATAAAATCACTCTTCAAATCCATATGGTGCACCTCTCAGTGTTTGGATGCGGAAATGGCCATGACTAACCGAATAGAATCCATTTTTTCCATCGATGCAAAGGTTTCTGTATAGTCCACTCCTTGAAATTGTGAGAATCCTTTTGCAACAAACCAGGATTTATATTTTTATTTTTATCCATCTAAAACAACCTTATTTCGGTAGACCCATTTGCATTGAACAAGTTTCCTCCCAGGTGGAAGAGAAGCTAGCTCCCAGGTTGCAATATCATCTTGCCATCTAGGATCATGATGGGAACGATAATATGATTTTGGATAAGATACAAACATCATATATCATTTTTAGAGAAGCAAATGATCAGTGCATGAAATATAAATAACTTCTCTTTGATAGTCTATTCGAGTTCTCCTTGGATGAACAGGATTTCCAATGTTTGACCCCAGAGAGGAGAGAGTGTTTTATGCCCATTTTTGGTATATGAGAAGGATCATTCGTATCTGATTTAGAACCTGATATTTCATGCTCATTGATATCAAACATTATATCTGAAATATTAGAGCACATACTTTCATTTTCATCTCTAGAATATTCATCAGAAAGAGGAAGCAGTTTTGCAGTTTCTTCCTCCACTACTTTCAGATATTGAATAGGTTCTTCAAACCAGACACTTCTCTCGATAAGTATATTTTTAGTTCTGATATTCAAGATATTCTATCCTTTTTCTTATTCAACATACCCAATTAGGATACACTCAACACTTTGAGGCTCCAAATATTTTCTCTTATCCAGTGGAATTCTAGCCCATGCAGTGGACTTGAAAACCTTGAGATTGGACACATGAGGCTTGTGACTGGTGTAAGATTCAAAAGTTGTTCCACATTTGACAAATGATTGTGGGACCCTGTTCTGAATTTATTTAGAAATATTCATAGCCTCATCCCAAATATTTGCATCCAAATCTTTAGACTCAAGCAAACAAATTGTCATCTCTTTTAGTGCTCTTTTTCTCTTTTTGCTACACCATTCTACTGAGGTGTGTAGGGAACATTGTGCTGGATCTTGATTCAAATTTCCATAAAATTTTGTATAAACTATGATTTAATGTATTCAACTCCATTTTCATATATGAGATCTTTGATATTTCTCCCGGTAGCAGTCTCAACGGAAGCTTTAAAATCAATGAATGTTTCCAAGACTTTCGATTTATTTTTGAGAAAGTGGACCAATGTAAATATTTAAAGGTCATATATGAAGGTAAGAACATACCTTGAGCCATTCATAGAGGTATTTGGAATTGGATTTTTGATATCACTATGTATCATCCCCAAAATATATCAAGTTCTGCTAGATTTTCCTCAATCTAACTTATGTTCGGGATGCTTTTCGACTATGCATCCTTTGTAGATCCCTTCTAGGGATTTGATTGCCGAAAGTCCTTCTACCATGGAATATTTTTGTAGAATCCACAAATAGTTATATTTTATCTATCCAAACCTCACATGCCACAGCTGACTTACCTCATTTCCATGATTCAGGATGGTACTTTTCTTTGAATCAGGTAGAAAGATGGAAAACTCATAGGTCTTAGCAGCACGATTTTCTTTTCCCACTGAAATGGTTTTTCCCATGGCTATATCAGATATCTCAACATTATTAGGGATGAATACAATTATTTTAGGAAAACCAGTGTGTGTCATTTGATACACCGAAAGAATTTTTGATGATAAAGAGGGAACATATAGACCATTCTTAAAGCTTCCATGTTCCTTCAGCTCCCATGTGGATGGATATGCAGCTATCAGAATCCAGTGATGTGAAAGAATCCTTTCATGCAACTATATGATTCGAAGCTCCAAAGTTAGTGAGGATAGCTCTTTCTTTTGAAACATTAGTAATGAGTGCATGTCCTCCATTAGGATGATTATTACGGTCTCCAATATCCTTCTTTCTTGTGACTTTTGGAAGATTAATGTTTTTTGTATCCATGAGAAGGGCCATATGATCAATATTTCTCTTCATGCAAGATATTTCAGGATCAAATCCTCTAGAACAATAAGGGAACTTTGTTTTCTCTTTGTCCTGTTGGTTGTTTTTCCTCGAGCTTGAGGGCTCATCCAACTGCTGGCTTTTCTCCTTTTGCTTGGGAGGATCAAAAATAGTATTCTATTTATTTTCCTTTCCTTTTTCATTTGAGTCCTTGGGTCCTACAACAAACAAATATTGATCTTTTAAGAATCTCATGCAACCCATCTGAACAATTTTATCATGCTCATTGGTTAGGGACTTAATGAATGCATTTAGGGTAGGCATCTTGCAATTTGGAATTGTAATCTTTCCAGTATGGAAGGTAGATACAAAGATAAATTAGTCTATTTGTAGATTCAAAAGAATATAAAGAATTATCTTTTTATCTTTCTTCTCAACTCCGCATGCTTCAATTGAAGCACAAGGTGCTTAAACTTAGTGAAGAATTCATTTATGGTCTCAAAATTTCCCATATTTAGAGAGATCAATTCATTATCCAACTAATAGGATCTCAAATCATATTACTTTCCAAAGAGTTTAGGAATTTTTTCCCACACGTTTCCAGGAGTACTCAAACCCCTATGATGGAAAAGGATATCCTTTGAAATGGAGAGGCATACAAGGCCATACACTTCATCCAATTTATTCCAATATTTGGACTTCGCTACTATTGAGTTTGGATCTATCTCTGTGCCCATGGTGACTCTGAAGAGTCCCTTCAAGCACAATGTTATCTCTGTTTCCTCATTTCACTGATGATAGTTGAAAGGAGTGAGAAGATTGCTAGAGAAAGAGTCCTTTTCCAGTTGTTGTGATTGCATTAGGAGATTATGAGATACCTGCAATCATACAAAACCCAAAAAATAAGGTCAAAAAATTTACAATTTTGGAGTTGCTTCACGCCTGGATAGATTTCTCTCACCATAATCCAGAGGGAGCAAGGCTAAGATTCTAGGACTTATGTGGAAAAATCTTTGCTTATGGTGCAGTGTTGGATTTTTTTGAGCAATTTTTCACAATATTCATCAAAGATCCATCAAAAAATCTATAGAATATTTTCCTTGTCTTTCCATGGCTCTGATACCATATAAAATTGAGACACAATAAACTTAGAACAAATACAAAAGTTACTACAGATGAAACAGATCAATTTGATCAATGAAATTCCAGAAACAGTGCAAAATACTTGCAGATGTGTATTTCTTATTCATTAATTAGAAGAGTAGATTACAGTTTAATACAATGAAATATATATCCATGTAATTTGAATCCAAGAGAGGCCATTCAAATTGGGTGCATGTGAGTGGCTTAGTTTTTAGTTAAACACCACTCAACACATCAATTAACCACTTAACTCCAACATAATTGACTCTAATTAACTATGAGGCAGTTTAGACCGAGTCTAACTAAATAGAACTAAACTACATTGCAACAAGTACTTGGAGGCACATTTCTGACACCATAGGTGACTTAAACTGAACCGAGTCACCAAATTTAGGTGAGGGTGCCTTTAACCGTCAAGTTGACTCCATTTAGACCAAAAATAAGAGTAAATCATGGGAAATGCACATTTACCACTTCAGATAACTGCAAAGAAGGTGAAGTAGCTCCCAATTGACTGAGTAGGGTGCATAACTTATGTAGATAAACCCATATTTTCTCCTATATTGAAGGAGGAGGTTCAGTTAGGCTCCTGGATTGAGGGAGGAGATCCAGTTCGATGATGCAGTCACATGTTTGAGTCAAAAGTTAGGATAAGTGGTAAATTAGGCCAAAATAAGACAAATAATGATGTGTGGTTGGAAAATGACTCCAACACCCCCCTTAATCTAACCTCATGTGGAGGAGTTAAAAATAGGGCCCCGACAAAAAATGCCATATGTCACCCTTTACAAAAATAGTCCTAAAATGCTCAAAAAATATAAGTGATAAAAAGAGGAAAAACCCATTGGGAAAGAACCCCATCCCCCGCTAAAAGTGAACACTAAAGAATTAATCTATCTTTACCATGATGGAAGTCACCCCAGCAGTGAACGGAGGTAAGAGAACTTCTTTGTAGTGAATCTCTTGGTGAAAATGTCCTCAATTACGCATATGTGGGGTAATATTGTAGAACAATTGCTATTTTATGCTCAAGCTCTCTAATGTAGTGCATGTGGATTGTTGGTGCAAACCTAACCAACAAAACCGAGTCGACAAGGGTTCCCAATCTGTCGACACTTGACCCATCGCGATCTCCATGAGCACCGGTGGAGATAGGACTTACCATGTCCAGCAACACATGCAAAGTAGATGCAGTATCACCAGAGATGTTTGAGGGAGGGATGAAGTAACCAAGTTTCTGCATAATATAAGAGGACTATGGGCATCAACGATTCATCACTTATTTATCAGATATGACCAGTTGTTTACTCATTCATAGAACCAACATATCGCATCATTCATTCATGGAAAATGTATCATATACAAAGTATAACCATACTATCACACAAACATATATAATAATATAACATCATTCATAAGAAGTAAACATTGCATCATAGATCATTGTCGCACATACTCACCATTGGATTGCAGAAACAAAAATTAAAGACAGAAAGAGAAAAAATTAATAGTATTTCAGATCAACCCTTGTCCTTTCATATTACTTCTGTGCAATAAGTCACAGATCCAAAACAAACAACAATTCAATCCTCATTCTATAATTCTCTCTGATGAACATGAACCATAGTCAAGATGCAAAGATAGATCTCCAAAATTTAGATTATGATTGATTCCTACATTCACAATTATTCTTCTATTTATTGGCTTGCACCTTTACATTCATGGTCCACTTTAACTAAATCCTAAATGACTCTACCAACTAATGACCAATATCCATAACATATGGTCAAAAGTACAAAAAGTGACATAAAATATTCAAAAGTAGTCTATCTTCAATCTTACACCGGTCTTCGGAGCTTGCACAGCATCCGCGATGTTGCGTAACTAACTGATCCTCAACCCCTTGCCAATAGGCCCCCAACAAAGTCTTGTGGCTCGTCATTGAGCCATGTCAGGTGGACATGGTGTACTCAAAAATTGCTCACAGATAGTTGTGTGTCGATCGCCTGGAACTTGTCTAACCATGCAATTTGCTGCAACTACTTTTTCTGTGAACAATTTATTCTTAACTCAGCACACTTTTGCAACCTTGTGTTGCATGGAATATACGTGCTCCTCTGAATACAAATACTGGTCACTAAAATTCTTCTGTCTATTTGCCACTTCCTGGGTGGCTACTTGCTACATAGTGATAGTCTACAGTTACAAATGTTGAATCCTACATGCCACATTGAAATCCATTTCAACTTTCACAACCTTGTCATTTCTTACATTTAGGCTCATCCTAAACTGTCAAAATTCGATCCCACTCCTTGTCCCTGTAGACTTTGTCAAGTGAGGCAAGAACTCGGGCCCCTTTTGGATTCTTCGTGGGTTTCTTAGTCTATGCCTCAGACCGACTAGGAGGGATATAGCCAAGGATGACCTTTCCAGGCATTTTTGTCTTGGATGAGCTAGTCCTCATACTTGTAACTTCTTCCTCAATTGCAACTGGTGAAGCATGCTCACTCAAAATATCCCCTATGTCAAGGGTGCTCTACATGTCAGATCACATTAACCTAAAAAGATGATACCTTTTCTGGCTGGATCCACTTCCTTATTTGACGTATCTTCCCTCAACATCCCTTCTTATCACTTATGCAACTTCGCATAGTTCCACTCCACACAATGGTGTCCTCTCATCGAACATGCTTCTACTTATAATACCAACTCGAATCACATGTAAGAATTCATTCATGATCCAAATACGCCATCGATTATGCCAACACACCACTTGGATATTCTATCATTAGACATGATGTATAAAAGTTCCATCATTCACCTGCTTTGACAGTCATCATTGAGTACTGATGTGACATCTGGTCACCATCTTGCGGTTGGAGGGGCTTGTCTTCCTAACAAAACTACTAGTTCTTCCTCTTGCATATCCACTTCCTCTTGCGCAACCACTTTCTCTTGTGCAACCACTTCCTCTTACTCAACCACTTCCTCTTGTGCAACCACTTCCTCTTGTGTAGCCACTTCCTCTTTCTATTTTTCCTTCCCCTTCTTTTATTTTCTCTCTCTCTTTTTTTTATTGCGTAGTGGCTCAAGCAATGCGTTGTTCTCTCCCTATCTTATAGGGATTCAGTCGACTACCATTCACTATTTTTGGCAGCATCGCTCCATCTAATTGTTGTAGTTGAACTACTCCCCCAGATGTAATAGAATTAACAAGATATGGACCTAACCAGTGCATCTGTAACTTACCTGGGTGCCTCAGGAACTTTCTTTCATATAACAACACCAAATATCCTTGCTAAAACTGTTTTTTATTTGTGTCAATCATGCCAATCCTTCTGTCAATCCTTCTCAATGTGCTGATGGAACCCTGTGATAAAGCAGTCTTCTTTGAATTGTATCAACTGCACCACACACTTGTCTAGTGCTGCTTCATCATCCATGCCTTCCGCGTATGCAATGCGTAGATTGGGAACAATTTACTCCATAGTCATGAATTCCTCTTTCCCGTATACCAATTTGAACGATTTTTTCCCCTTGAATATCTTGCAGGTGATGCGATATGCCCACAATACTGTTGGAATCTTCAAATCTCATTCATCTCGGTTAGTGTTACATACCTTTGTAAGTGCATGCTCCAAGATATTGTTGAATGCTTCTACAGTCCCATTCATCTGTAGATGATATGGTGTACTTTTTTTATGTTGTATCTGCAACTCCTCTGTCAGTGCTCTTATGGTGCGGTTGATAAAATGGCTACTTGGTCTCTCATCAATATCCTTGAACATCCAAACCACATCACAATATTGTCAAACATAAATCTTGTTGTTGTTGTAGCAGTGCAATCCACGACTTTTGTAGCCTCTTCCCATTGCGTCAAGTAGTGTGTTGTTGTGATTATGTACCATGCACCAGTTCTCTTCCCATAAGCGTTGATTGAACCCACAAAATACACAACCCATTTATCAAAAGGTTGTAAGGTTACCTGTGGTGCTAGCGGCATCTCATCCCGCCACGATGGTTTTCCAATGCATTGATAGACATCGTAGGTCCACGCATAATTTGTCGCATCATTATGTAAAGTGGGCCACCAGAGCCCTGCGAAAATCACCTTCCTCACAGTATCTCATCCTCCAGAGTGTCCACAAACAACTTCTGCATGTGCTTCTTCCAAAAAATAGCCTTGTTCATGTGATAGGACATACCGCTACAAAATCTCATCTCGACCCAGTTTGTATAACTACCCAGCAATCAACTAAAAATATGAAGCCTTAAATACCAAATACTTCTTTTGTCTTGATGAAATTCTTCTGACGCGACTCCTATCACCAAGAAATGGATTATTTGGGCATAATAATCATCTACTACATCGACTCTGAATAACTGGGCATTAGGCATTCCTTCTTCAATATTGGTAGTCTCCTCGCCTGTATCGATTCTGGACAAACGATCAGGGCTAGAATTCAAGTGACCCGGCTTCAAAATTATTTCAAAATCAAACTCCTGAAAGAGAAGTATCCGGTGAAATATCTTACCCCCCAACACAGGCTTATTAACCAAGTACTTCAAAGAAGAATGGTCAATAAATATCTTGAAGCGACCTCCTAAAAGGTAATGCCTTAATTTTTGAAGCGCATATACCATCTCCAGACCTTCATGCTCTATGTTCGTATAGTTAGTCTCAGAAAATGATAACTTCCAACTAGCGAAAGCGATTGGGTGATCCAGATCTCCTTCTCTTGGTTGCACGAGCACTACTCCCAATGCAACAGATGATGTGTTGACATGCACGTGGAACTCTTTGTTCCAGTCGGGGAACACAAGTATGGGCACTAAAGCCATCTTGCAGTTCAAGGTATTGAAGCTTCCTTGACATTATGGGATCCATACAAATGCAACATATTTCTTCAATAGTTTCTCCATGGGGGCACTAATCACAACATATCTTCTAATGAATTTGCAATATTACCAAGTGTGCCCAAGTGTGACCTGAAGCATATTCACATTTGTCAACAGTGGTAAACTCAAAATGAGCATTATCTTCACATGATCAACCAATAATCCTCACTTGCACGCAATGTGACCCAACAGTATCCCAAACGGTGCGCAAAAAATACACTTCTTAGAGTTCAGCGTGATCTAATGCTATCGACACCTTTCCAGCATCAGCTGAAGGTTTTCCAAATGATCCTTGATTAGACCATACACTATCCAATCATCCATATAGAATTTTAGGAACTTCTGAATGAAATATTTGAATGCAGCAACAACAAATCGAGAGAATACCACAGGTACATTATTCAACCCAAAAGGAATCAATGTGTATTGGAAGCAACCCCATTCAATGACAAATGTCATTTTATGGAGGTCTTCCTTTGTGATTCTTATATGGTGATAGCCAAAAACTCCATCTGTAAAAGAGTACATCTCCTGACATCCTACTCCTTCGAGTACTTCATCTGTGAATGGTGTCAAAAATTGGTCATGCAGATAGGCATCATTTAGTTTTCTTAAGTCGACACAGATCCAAAATTCACTGGTTTTCTTTTGTTGGACCACCATAGGACTGATCCATTCTGATTCTTCCACTGGCTCAATGATTCCATCATCCAACATCCGGTCGAGCTCAACCTTGAATCTTTCTTTGTATCGTAGATTCAGGCGATATAGCCTCCATTTTAATGGTTTCACATATGGCTTTAACAGAATCTTCATCTCTCCTAGATCACCCAATATCCCCTTCATTTCTGATAACTTCGTCGGATAGAGATATTGAAACTCATGCAATAGATCCGTGATATTTACCATGGTCTCTTCATCCTAGTAGTCCCCAACACATGCAAATTTTGGATTCTCCTCTGTCCCATTGTTAAATTTTCTAATATTTAGCGGTTGATTCATAGGATCAATTGGTATATATGGTGCTGCGATATCCCTACTCCCTTCCATCTATGGAATATTGATATTCCATAGTTCATCGTCATCCTCAAGTTCACCATATACTTTATAGCATTCCATCATCGACTGCATGTGCAATGCGCATGTGGGTCCATGGGATATGCAACTGGAACAACTTTTAATACCACATCCTGAATGATCTGAAGTGCATTGTTGATATAGATATTAGCATCTGGGAAGCTAAATGTATGCGCAAAAACCATCAACTCTTTCCAAGTGTTTATTTCTTTGTGCAACTCCACTGATATATGCCATGACCTTGGAATTTCATCCAAGGTGTGAACAAAGGCATGATCCCATTCATCCTTTGGTCGTGATTCCCATAATGTTTGGCATTCCATCAAATAAATGCTAGGGTCATTCCTCCCATCATACTTCCTGTCGTAATATACTTCTGTGTCACCAAAGAGAGCTGTCATCAACCTTCGACACTATGCCCATTTAGTAATTGTCTTTTTATGAGTCACCCACTAGCATGTTGGAGTGGCCTTTAATTCTTCCTCTATTGCCAACAATCGTTGCGGTTCTAAGAATTTTTCTTCAAACTCCATTAAGAACGTAGAAAGCTCAGGTATCCCTTCATAAACTAGAAATTCAACAATATCAGTCACAACATGACACAATGACTACATAATCATTCCACACTTCCTAATTGACACCTCGTGCATGTGTTTTTTCCAATTTTCTGACACATCTTCAAAATCTGAGGACATTGAATTAGCGCTGCACCAACCGAGTTCTCTACTAGTAGTGGGGCGGATGTAATCTTCAAAAATATTGTAAGCATTATCCCATCCCCTGACAACTTCATCCTTCACTGGTTCAATGTATTGTTGTCCTTTGTTTTGGTCCATAGGAACAATGAATCTGATATCTTGATTCTCAAATGCCACCATCCACATTTTGAAGTTAATGACGACCATACTATCATTTTCCCATCCAATCCACAACAATGTAGGATAAGAACCTCCACCCTCAACTACTTCAATCACATTGAATTCAATGTAGGTCTTCATGCCTTCAACATCCATAACCAGGTTTGAGACACGTCCTATTGGTTGTACTTTAGCTCTATTATCCAACTGCAGCTGCACATGCGACCAATCGATCATCGGCCTCCCCATTTTCTTCAAGGTTTTCTTTGTCAGAATATTCACATATGAGCCTAGATCCAGAATGACTGAATCTACTTCATAGTCCTCAATATGAATTCTCATGTGCATCTCTTTTCCCATATTTTTCTTATCTAAAGAGTTCACTGTGGAATCCCTCCACTCCTTCTCCTGGCGGTGTAACAAATTTTCAATCTTGGCCAAAGCATCGGGATCTCTTTCCATTGATAGAAAAATTTCAAAGAAGTGTTTCAAGGTACCATGATGCCATGCTGGTCTTGCCTCCAGTGAAGAATAAAAAGAAGAAGGCATTTTATAGACAAGTGACTTACCAAGATTGCTTCTGATCGCATGCTGAGCTTCAAAAAATGTCTCTTTTTCAGTTTCAATATCAAATGATGCCTTCTTCTGCCCAGCCAATCAAATCTGTAGGAGAGGCCCATCCTCTCTAGTCGTCACACCTCCCTAGGTGACTATGGAAACGTCAACATCCTCTATTCTAGGCTCCATTGCGATCGTCGCAACCGTCGGCCCTTGATTCTGGTTCATCAGCAGATTCTGAGTCAGCAGTGGATTCTGAGTCAATGCTGGATTCTAGTTCAATGGAGGGTTCATAGGTTGATTTACAGTTTGATTCTGAAGTGGGACTTGATTCTGGGCCTGGTTCTGCAACTGGTACTTGTTTTGTAGCTGATTTTGGTTCTAATTCTACAACTACAGAACATTCTTAGCTTGCCATCTTGCGATTAGCTGTGAGAAGTTCTCAATAGTATGATCAATACAGTACAATACATAAATGAACACTACAAGTGTGGGAAATATCTCTGGTAATGTCCAAATACCCCACAATTTTACCACTGGACAGATCCACGACCGCGTCTTCCTCCTCTTCCAAAGCCTCCTCCTCTTCCTTGGAATCCTTCGTGAAATATTCTTTACTGCTGGTACTATGGTTGAGAAATCTATTGCAGCGATGGATTCAGTTGCTACTGAACATAGTGAGTGGATTGAACATACTATGGCTGTGGATGAGGCATCATCATTTCATTATACTGTAGCTGCAGTGTGAACTGTGGCTACGGTGCAAACTACGATTTTGGTTGCGATGGTATAAATTGCATCTACAACGGTGGTTTATACTGTGGTTGAGGTTGAGATTTTACCACCTGAGGCTACAACTGTGGTTGTTGTATTGTGAGATGATATTTTCCCTTCACAAAGTATGAATCATATGTCCTTTCCTGAAGCAGGTCATATGCACAATAGTCTTTATCTTCATGCCCCACCGATCGACAAAATGAACAATATAGGTTGGCTAGCTTTGACGCCATCTTCTACATGTAGCTACATTATTCATGTCAGTTCCGATAGACTTGAAATATGTGACACGATGGTACGTTTCCGCAACTTAGTGGGTTTAGTGCCCCAAATAACAAATATATCTGGAAGTAAGGGTAAGTATATTTAGTGTGTCCATCTATGCAACAATGAGTGCACCAAATATCTTTGTGATTCTATTTCCCTTTATTAATGTCTTGGAACTTGAGTGTCAAGTTCATCAGCTGTGCCTAAATTTGGTTCATACGAGCTGCATTCTCCCCAATAGGTGAAGCTTCTAACTTCATTGCAATCGCCAGAGCCTCACTTTATGTCATGATCTTCAGTTGCATCACTGGTTTCCAGATATGAGATACCAAAAATACGATAAAAAATTATTTATGCTGAACGTCACTCATATCAAAACTCACTCGCGCCATCATTATCTTAAATATTTGATCGAAGTCCCAAACAATCTCATTAGGAAACTGCTTAATCTCTTTTAACTTAGTAATATACTGTGCTTCATATTTTGGATTTCTGAATTCTTCAATTAGTCCCTTTGTAACTTCATCCAATGTTTTTGTAGGTGTCCTACGTAGTAACTTGTATGAATTTCATATACCAATCCAATGCATGACCCTAAAGAGTAGTCTCTAGTTGGCCCTTCGTGACATCATCATCAGCAGTCTTCCTGACTGTCCACATTACTTCACATAGAAACCAATACCTCTCGGCATCATCAGTCTCGTTCCCATGAAACAAAGGTAATTTCGTATCATCACCCACCATCCTGGGCCTTCTTCCTACAGATGTTGATATACTCCTGGAATGCTGCTGACACATTGGAAAAGTTGATGTGGAATTTTTGTTTCTTTCCGAATGTGGAGTGGTGCACGAAGGCGTGGGTACGTTGTTGTTGGGTTTGACATTGCCTCTATTATGGGCATAGTCTAGGTCTGATCTTCCTCTTCGTCACTATAGGTTTGCTTCATCCCATGTGGTATTCCTTCACGGTATTGCGTTTAGATTGCATCAGGACCATCCCATGTCCTATGCCTCTTCTCTTGTCGAAACCTTGCTCCTACCCTCATAAAACCACTTTCTTCCTCAGATTCCCTTCACAGTCTCATCGAAACTTGCACCCATCTACCCCTTATCTTCCCATTCGTCTCCCCCATTTAGTCATAGTCTCCACCACCTCTGTACAATGGAGTACTACTACTCGAGGTGCATCATCAGTATACCATTTTAATAGAAAATCATTTTAATTGATGATGGTAGCGACAATAAGAACCTACGTCCGGGTCCATTGAAAAATTCCCTTTCTGCTTCGCTATAGGAATTGGTGGCATCGACTGCAAAATCAATGATATATCCTTCTAGGATACTATCTAGCCAGACCTCAACAGCTCACGATTCTCTGTTGTCAGTTTCTTGTAGTTCTTGGATTAATTCAAGGGTCCAGGATGTTTGTTCTCCTCCTTGGAAATTTGTCTTCTTGTATGTAAACTGCACCAACCAATCATATAATATAATGGCAAACTCACAGAAAAAATAATCATGAGGGTCGTCGTGTATGTATCTCGCCAACCACTTGTCTGTCGTCATTCTAGGGTTCTGATTTTCCGCTTTAGCAAATTCTCATAGATTCTCATCAAACCAATATTGAATTTCTAGTCATGTCAGATGCCACATATCCTCCTCTCAATCGCAACAAGGTCCAGGAAATGGAACCATTTGTTAGCATAAACCCAACCAACAAAACCCAGTTGATAAGGGTTCCCACTCTGTCAACACTCGACTCATCATGATCTCCCTAAGCACTGACCCAGATAGGTTTTACCTTGTCTAGCAACACCTGCGAAGTGGATGTAGTCTCAGTCGAGATGTATGAGGGACGTCTGATGGAACCAAGTTTCCACATAATAGAAGAGGACTATCGGCATCAACAATTCATCACTTATTTATTAGATCTGACCAGTTGTTTACTCATTCATAGTACCAACAGATCGCATCATTCATTCATGGAAAAAGTATGATATAACAAGAATAACCATGCTGTCGCAAAAACATATCTAACAAGATAACATCATTCATAAAGAAGTAAACATTTCATCATAGATCCATGTCACACATACTCACCATTGGATTGCAGAAATAGAAATAAAAGATAGTAAGAGGCAAAATTAACAATATTTTAGATCAACCCTCATCCTTTCATATTACTTCTGCGCAATAAGTCACATATCCAAAACAAACAACAATTCAATCCTTAGTTTAGAACATGAACATGAACCATAGTTAAGATGCAAATATAGATCTCCAAGGTTCAAATTATGACCGATTCCTACATTCACAATTATTCTTCTATTTACAGGATTATGCCTTTACATTCATGGTCCACTTCTAACTAACTCCTAACTGATTCTACCAACTAATGACCAATATCCACAAAATATGGTCAAAAATACAAAAAGTAACACAAAATATTCAAAAGTAGTCTATCTTCCACCTTGCGCGGTGTCTTCGGAGCTTGCACAACATCCACTATGCTGTGCAACTAACTGATCCTCAACCCCTTTCCAACATGGATCTCGATGTGTTTGGTTCCCTGTCTATGTAACAACTCCAAAAATCCAACAATAAAAAAAATTTATTACTAGGGTTTATCCTAGGTAACAAAATAGCCCAAAGAGTAGCTTCTATATTTAAAATTATAACGAGTACTTAACCATTCTATTTACGACAACATAATTTCGAATAAAACCTTCACAACAAAACCAATCATGAAACCATAATACTACTAGCTTATAGTTTTACTTGGTTAAAGGTTTGGATAATTTGTAATTGTTTTGTCGTAAGTTGTAAATAAAAAACTCAAATGTGTTTGCCAAGGAAAAAATAGAATATTTTAGCTTTAAAATATTGTTAAATCCCTCTTCATACATATCCTTCATTGATACAAGATTTATGAGGACCGAGGGTATTAGTTGTCTTATTTGAGCTAAATCATATCTTCTACTTGTATTTTATGCAGATGTTAAATCTCACTGGAGGGTTTGCTCCTAGTAAAAATACTATACAACTAAAACCCAAGGTAAAACTACGAAGGGGTCCCTAACATGGCCAGGGGATGAGAAAAATAAAGGAGCACGATACTCCATCTTAACATATGCAATTTTATGGTTTTAAATGCAATTGCATAAAGTGAATTCTGTAAACAAAACTATAGGCCGGGGACAAAATATTTGCATTGAACTGCAAGTAGGTGGGGTTTTTAAGTTAATACCACGCGAAGGTCTTAGTGTCATCCAACTCGCCCTCGATAGTAAAACCCTAGAATGAAATCCAAATGGTTTTGTGACTTCGCGTTGTTGTGAAGTGTGAAGAGCCAAGGGATCTCGACCCTCTCGACCCTGCTTATCTCTGTTACTGTTTTTTAGTGCATTTTTCCCTTGCAACCATGGAATTGATATCAACATTTTTCTTATTTCTCTTGGTAGTGGTCGTCATCTTGACCCATCAAAAAAACTCTTCGCAGAGCCGTCCACTAAGGTAAAATACCCTTTTCATTGTTTTCTTTTCTCCTTAGACATTATTTACAATTGCTGCAAGGTTATTTTGGTTACATTTTGACCTCTGTTTCATTTTGTCTTGTAGGAGAAGAACAATCGAAACTGTTGGAGGAGTTCAAGATGTGGATGTTTGGAGATGTGGGCTCTACTAATATCCTACATCCTTTATTCTATCATCCTTGGTGAGTTCAAAACTGGGAAGGATTCTCCATTTTGGTTCTAAATCGATGGCGGTTATGGTTTTTCTTGGTCCCTTCATTGCTATGGTAAACACTTTTTTTTAGAAGAGATACAAAGTCTTTTTATTTTAAAAATATGTAAGGATTTATATAATGTTTAAAAACTCTATTTTATAAACATGATGTGAGCCTATGTGGAAGTTATATCTAGTCTTTAATTAAGTGAAGATATTGCAGTAATTCTTTGTGTTGTTTCCCTGTTTTGAAATTAAAATGCTTCGGCTCTACCATGTAAAGTCTATACTTGTTTTTTTTGTTCCATTAATATGGAATTAACCTTATCCTATAGATTAATAAGAGTTTATTATACCTCCTATCTTTGATTTCTTTAAAATATATATGTGGAAACTTGGTTCAACTTCTATGTAATTTCCTTTTGGGTTTTTTTCACTGTAATTTCTAGTTAAGGCCGTGAGGCCACTGCATTTTCAAATCGTTATTTATAGGTGTTTCTCTATCAAGATTTGCAAAATGGTTTTTGACTAGCTAGGACTCCTTCTTGAATAAAATTCCTGAGTTAGATTAATGTCGTATTTATNTATATATATATATATATATATATATATTCTGTTATAATAGTATTGTTTTTGGAAAATGATATTCATTTGATAAGGATTACTATTTTGGTTACAGACAGTTTAGAAATACGACTACAACCTCACTCTTTTGGGATTATATATTGCTAAAGTTGATTTTACTTTTCTTGGTCAAAATGAATAGCCTTTACACACTTCGATTCTTAAACTCGTATTTTCTTTTTACAGTTATATTGATTTTTGTTTTAAAAATCATAAATAAATTATAAACTATGAACCTAATGGAGATATGGGCTTTTAGTTAAATAATTGTGGAAATATTTATAAATAATAAGCCTTATAGATGTAACTGTTCTATATAGGGTAAGTTCTTACATATATATTTTTATATCATGGCTATTATCCCTTGACTGTAGGCCATATCTTTTAATTTTTTTAAAATAAAAATAAC
Source organism: Pseudotsuga menziesii (assembly GCA_001517045.1). Classification (NCBI taxonomy): domain Eukaryota; kingdom Viridiplantae; phylum Streptophyta; class Pinopsida; order Pinales; family Pinaceae; genus Pseudotsuga; species Pseudotsuga menziesii. The sequence continues at coordinate 119,937 of LPNX010967223.1, read as the reverse complement.
AATTTGTAACTATAAAATATTCATTGTTTAACTTTAAACTATGATAGTTCTAATTTAACCTTTTATTTAAACTTTAAAGTTTGTAGAAGCAAACTGTAGAAATAATAAATGTTATCTATCTACATATACCATGTGTAGTAAAATGAAATTTATATATAGAAATATTAAAATTGTTCTACATATGATAACCTACAAAATTCACTAAGAAAATACCATCTATATACTATAGCATTCATGAACTAATAATTTTTTAATAAATAAAAATAATATCCTACTTACTACAGAAACCGATAATACTTTTGGGTACTTTAATATTCAAAATATCTTACAGATATAAACATAAAATGAAATTAAGTTTAAATACTAAAGCACTTAGAACATGTTAACTATCAAAGACCGTTCCTCCCAACCGTCTCCTGAAAGAAGCTAAGATCGCTTTCTTTAGGACACTTGAGCCTGTTCACTGAAACACGAGGAAGAAGATGTTGTGTAGAATCCTACACAATATTCTCTGTAACTTAGTAACCTCACTTGCACAATTAACTCTCAATAATTCACTTTAGCTATCTCCTCGTCGATTTCCTCGTGTGTGCCTGACTTTTCAGTTTCCAGCAAAATCACAAGGCACTAATCACTTAGAATATAATGTAGTGAGCCTCTTGCTCATTTGATTGTATATATAATCTTGCCTAGGTCTTTGGCTCAGTTTTGCAATTAAATGAGCCACCTGCTCTGTTCCTCTTTCTAGCGAACAAGACCACAATTATAAGGATGTTTCCTCCTGGAACAACTAGAAAGTGAAAGCTGTTGCTGCCAATTGTTAGTTGGCCTTCTACAACAGATCATTCCTCCTAGTGGGTCAATGAACACTATTCAACAATATTCTTTTGATAGGTTTCTCCTCTTTTAATTATTTAAATAAATAAAATATTCAATTACAGTCATCTTTGACCATCCTTAGTCAACAACATAAAACTTTACAATAACTTTTAAAGTAATGTTTCCTAAAAAATAAAATTATTTTCAATTCTAGGGGGGTTACAAACACCCCTTCTTAAGTTCAACATCGTCCTCGATGTTGATTAAGTGTCTTCTGAGTCTTTCTGGAACAAAATTGGATATGCCTCCTGCAAATGACTCTCCAATTCCCAGGTTGCTTCATCTGGACTAAGATGCTTCCATTGCACCTTTACTTGTCCAATGGTGTGATTCTGGAGAAAAATTTCTCTTGTGTCAAGGTTACAATCTGGTTCCACCTGAAAATATCCTTCAGGTTCTACCTGAATAACATTCAAATCAATTACATGAGTAGCATCATGTACATACTTTCTCAATATAGAAATATGAAATACATTATGTATTTTGAGATTAGGTGGAAAAGCTAACTAGTAGGCCACTAGTCCAACTCTTGACAATATTTCAAATGGTCCACAATACATGGGTGCTAATTTAGCACAAATCCCCAGCTTAAAGGATATTTTTTTGGGTTTTACTTTGACAAAAACATGCTCATCTACTTGGAATTATTTCTAAATTCTTTTAAGGTCTGCATGAATCTTTTGTTTGTCCTGTGCAATTTTCAAATTTCTTTGTACTTGTTTGACTGTTAGTTCAATTTCTTTTAAGAAGTGAGGTCCTAACATTTATCTCTCAACCGGATTACTCCATGAAATGAGAGTATTACATTTCCTACCATACAATATTTCAAAAGGACTAAGTTTAGTTGAAGCTTGATAATGATTGTTATACGCAAACTCAACTAAGTGGAGATATTATTCCCATTTCTTTAGATGATCCTTAACATACATCCTTAACATATCTTCTAAAAATTGATTTACTCTTTCGATTTGTCTATCCGTTTGTGGATGATAAGCGATACTAAAATTTAAAAATTAGTGTCCAATCCTTGAAACAATTACTTCCATAAATTACCAGTAAACTTAGGTTCCCTATCAAAAATTATCATCTTAGGAATTCTATGTAAACGAAAAACTTCCTTCATAAACATATCAGGAATATTGGCAGTTTTATAAGTAGTTTTAACAGGTATAAAATGAGCTTCTTTCATAATTTTGTCTACCAATACCATCATAGAATCATTTTGCTTTTGATTTGTAGGTAGTCCTATTATGCAATCAAGGCTCATAATTTCTCATTTCTAATTTGGGATTGCTAATGGTTGCAATAGACCTGCTGGGTGTGTTAGATTTTTATCATTCAAGCTAGCATTATGATCTTAGGATCTTTAACTGAGAGAATAACATGCAGAACAATAAACACAAGAGACAAGAGACACAATGAATTTTCCTTGGGGAAACCATAAAGGATAAAACTCCGCAAATTCCTCATAGATAGAATCAGCACCAAAAGTAAAACCCGAAAACATAAAGATGATCACCTGACAGCAGTAGTCTCTCTCTTGTCCCAACAACTTCTCCTCTCACTCATGCACTCCAATGAGTGAGTGTGTGTTTGATAAATAGAGAGGCTCACTCTCTATTTATATTCTCTTGTTCACTTGAAACCCACTCCAACATGTCGGCCTCACTTAACAATTACTTACTATAGCCAACATCTCTAGGAGTGTCTAATAACCCTAGTGCCCCACAACTTTTGGGGACTTTGCCTCCTCTGACCAGCAAGGAGGTTTATCCTTAACACAATGATGGGGACTATTGTCCTGACTTACAATGACTCACCTAGGGTCGACTTCTCTAGGATAGTCTAATAACCCTAGGGCCCCACAACTGCGGGGACTTTAACCCTTGACCAATAGGAGGGTTACCCACAATGACTTGACATGACTTGTTTACATTATAGAAACTTCTTGGAATAAACATCGAGGCATGAAATGACTCAATTACATTACAGACACATCTCAGAATAAACATCGGGGTACAATACATAGGATATACAGATGAATACATTCCGAAGTTATGATTACATCAACACTCCCTCTTAACTAGGAAGGTATTCTCTCGACACAATTTATCAGCACAAGTTTTCTTATCTGTATCATCTGGATCATCATTGAGTTCTCGTCATCTTCATCTTGAAGTCATATTCACCTGGATCTAGATCATCACTCGATCTAGATCATCATCACTGGATCTGGATCATCACTAGATCTGGATCATCATCACTGGATCTGAATCATCACTCAATCTGGATCACCATAACTGGATCTAGATCATCACTCAATCTGGATCATCACTGCTGGATCATCATCACAGGTGCTATCTCATGATTCTTCTCATCATAAGAAGTTCTACAAAGCCATCCCTTTTTCATGCTGGTTGTAGGCCTAGCCTCCATGTAGGTGTTTTCCAGCACTTATATCTGACCCTAAGTTAGAATGGCCCACCCAGCACTTACATCTGATCATGTAGGAACCAATCCTATAGTCATATCAAAAAGGCATGCCCAACACTCACATCTGACCATGTGGGAACACATCCCACAACCCTATCAGAAAGGCCCAACACTCACATCTCACAACCAATGTTAGAAAGGCTCAGCACTTACAGTCGACCATGCGAGGAACCAATCCTCCATATCGAAAGAATCTGTACTTACATCTGACCACCAATGTCAGATAGGATCAGCACTTATATTCGACCATGCAAGGAACCAATCCTTCATGCTGAAAGGGCTCTGCACTTACATCTGACAACCAATGTCAGAAAGGATCTGCACTCACATCTGATCATGCAAGAACCAATCCTACAGTCACATCATAATGGCCCTCAGTCCCAGACTGAGCTTTCTTGGTAACTAACCAGGTGCCTCCAGTCTCCCAAAGAATGGCATCGACCCTTATATCTGATGAAGTGGGAACCAACCCCTCAATCACATTAGAATGGCCATGCACTCACATCTGATCATGTAAGACTACATCTTACAGTCATATCAGTAAGGCCCTCAATCCTAGACTGAGTATTCCTGGTAACTAACCAGGCACCTCCATTCCAAGAATGGAAACATCTTTTATATCTGATCATGTAGGAACCAATCCTACAGTCATATTAGAATGGCTCAGCACTCATATCTGACATGGAAGGAACCAATCCTCTCACCATGACATAATAGCTCAGCCCTTATATTTGACCATGGAAGGAACGAATCCTCTCACTATGTCAGAATGGCTCAATGACTCATCACTTCCCCTTGGAAGTAACCTCAATCTAGAGAACACTAAGCTTCTCCCTAAAGTACTCAAACTTCACTCTGGCTAATGGCTTCATCAACACATCAACTATCTGTTCGTCCATCGCAACATACTGGAGCTTCAATACTCCTCTTTGCACCATATCCCTGATACAGTGATACTTGATCTCGATATGCTTCGACTTTTCATGGAACACCGATTTCTCTGACAACTTCACACAACTCTGGTTATTGCAATGTATACAAGTAGCATCCATCTGGAGATCAAATAAATCAAATAGTGGCTTCCTCAACCATACTACCTCAAAACTAGATGAACAAGTTGTGACATACTCTACTTCAGATGTACTCAGTGCCACATAGGATTTCTTCCTACTAAACCAAGAGATCACACATGATCCCATACTGAAGCAACACCCTGAAGTGCACTGCCTGCCGAATCTGAATCAACATAACCTTCCAGGTTAATCTTTTGATTTGCCTCATACTTGAGCCCATAATCAACTATACCCCTCAGGTACTTTATTGCATGCTTTGTAACCATTAGGTGAACATGTCTCAATTTTTTCACAGCAAAGCAAATATCTTGTCTCATATTCATCAGGTACATCAAGGACCCAATCATTTGACGATACATCGTAGCATCAATAATCTACGATGAAGCATCACTCAATAGATTCATTTTCAATTCCATAGGTGTGGTCATGGCCTTGCAGTCCATCATCCTGAACCTCTTCAGGATCTCTATTGCATACTTCCCTTATCCGAGAAAGATTCCATCTCCATTCTTCCACGCCTCCATGCCTAGAAAATAGTGCATCGACACATAATAGGAGTATCATTGGTCTTCCACCTTCAACCTTGAAGCAAAGGTTGGAATCCACTTTACTCTCAGTAAAGCCTAGAGTCATCAGTAATCTATCCATCCTGTCGTACCATGTCGAACCTCAAGATATTCTGTAGTGAGTCCCTCTAAAGTGGAGCATCATACTCCCTCTGTCTTCCATACTCTATGCACTAAAACATTATGTACCAGAGTGACAAGTAGCTTCCTATGATACTAATATTCTATGTATCCATCTAGTGTATAGAATTTCATCTTCAACCTTGTAGAAAAGGTTAAGATCTTCATCAATCTCATCATGTATGTGTTTCAACTCCCACTTGTTGCAAATGTCTCTTCGTATTCTATGCCTTATTTTTGTGAGAAGCCTCATGCTACGAATCTTGCCATGTATCCCACGATGTTTCCATCTACTGCATGATGGAACTATGAACTTCCCTTCACGTATCGATATTGCATCCTAGACATCATTCTTCTTGAACTGTTCTTCCCTTTCTTCTTGGTTACTTCTTCATAGCTTGAAGGTTATGCATCAATGATGCTGCTGCATTCGTCATATTATTCTTCATCTTGAACCGTCCTCACTTGTTCTTCGGAACAAGTCTCATTCTTCTTTTCTTGTAGGTGATTATGTATGCGATCTTTCCTACAAGTCAAATGCATTTGTATGGTTAGAAACATTTCATAAGGAATATTCATACTGGCAAGTTCTTATGCATAAATATATGATCATGCAACTACTTTAGCCAATACAACATTCATCAATATCTCACAGAAACTTTTCTAGATGCATTCCATCTCTACCAGGACAACATTGAGATTGTGCACTAATCCAATATGTCAGCAAATAGGTTTCATTCTAGATAAGTAGCAATGGAGAGTTTTATAGCACCATGAGCTACTTACCCATCACATGCATATTAGTAGTATACTGTCATTAATGCAAACATTCTATCATGCATAATACATTAACTGAATATAAACAAATGCATAACAAAACAATATCATGAAATGACAATTGAATACTTATATTTATTTGTTTCATGGGTAGACTCCTTATTAATCCTTCAACTTCATCGTCTTCTTCATTCATAATAGCATCATTTATTATCCAAATGCTAAAATGGATAAGATGTTATTCGAGAGTTGAGTTCTTCATATTCCTCATCACTTGAGGGATCTTCTTTGGATGGTGAGAGATTGATCTTCAGTTGCTTTGATCTTCTTTTCTCTTATTATTAGTTGAGCTTCTTCTTGTGTGTGCTCTTCCCAGAGTCTGCTGAAAGTAATCACTTCGTTCTAGCACACATTCTTCGAATGAATGAATCCCATGATCCTAGGAGGCCATTCATGGTGTTTATCACCACTTCTGCATTCTCCACATCTTCTTCTACCGCTTCAAGTTGTTCTCTGATTTGAGAGACCCTCGTAAAGTATGACTGTATGGTCTCTGCATTCTGGATCTTCACAATCTTCAACTGTTTTCTCAAAGTCATATTCTGATTTAAGTTCTTCCCTTTAAATATCTTGGTCAAGGAATCAAACATATTAGGTGTCTTTAGGGAAGACACTTGTGGTATAAGGTGATTCGATATTGAATCAACAATGATCTTCTTGGCCTTGACCAAGTTCGTCAGGTGTAAGGATTTTAGCCTCATCTCCCTCTAGAACTGGAACCTCTCCACTCATGTGGGTGTTCAATTCATTTTCTTCAGAGAGATCATATACTTCCATGCTTTGTGGTTTTCAACTTCACCAATCTTATCATCAAGCTGATGTGATAGATCACTTTGAAATGAGAACCTCAAATGAAAATAGCAAAAGATTAGATCTTACCGATTTGAGGTGTCCGTCCTGGTTCTGAAGCTGGCTGATCTAGGGTTTGTCAAAGAAATCCTAATTTTAAAAACTTGAAATCTTTCGGATCTGATTGGATAGAAAGATATATCTCTTCAAACTAATCTTTCCAATGTACTCCTTTTCTGAAAATAGTGGAGGGAATCTCCCAAAATAGGAAGCCCTAGTTTTCCAATTTCTTCTGAAGAAATTCTTGTTACTGTTTCTATAGTATCTCTAAAATTAATACTCCTTTATGTCTAAAAATTTGTACTAAGGTAGCCTCACATTTCCCTATTCCAACATCAAAAGTTTCATCAGAATTGGTTTCACCAATTGGGACTTATGATCATTTTCCCAAGGTGACCTTTTACAGGACTGTTCAACATAGTGAAGTTGTATGGATTGCTAGGTGTCACTGTTTCATATTATGGCTCTAAAAATTGGACCACAAAAATTAAGGTCTGTTCCATTTCTGGAAAAGTTTCAGAAATTTAATTTGGACCTTTGTATCCCAAGATATATAAATTCTCCCGAGGTGTCCTATTTAGGGATGAATCCTAGAAGAGGCTGGAACCCTAACTTGGAGGAATCATATCTCCCAGAATATAGCGAATCTGAGGCAAAATTTTGGATAAAATGTAAATTAGGATTTCATATTCATCCTCTAAAAGTTTCAGCACCTGATCCTTCTCCAATCCTAGGATATATCAAATATACAAAAACTTATCATTTTTAGTATTTTAGGGTTTTTTCAGCTCGGGGTCAAACTAGGTTTCGACTTTCCCAGAGTTTCACCCAACCAAAAATATTGACCTAGGTTTCTAAACTTTTATTTTGATGAGGACTATTGCCCTGACTTACAATGACTCACCTACGGTAAAATTCTCTATGATATTCTAATAACCCTAGGGCCCCACAACTGCGGGGACATTAACCCTTGACCAATAGGAGGGTTACCCACAATGACTTGACATGACTTGTTTAAATTATAGAAACTTCCCGGAATAAAAATCGAGGTATGACATGTCTCAATTACATTACAGACACATCCCAGAATAAACATTGGGTTACAATACATAATATATATGGATGAATACATTTCGAAGTTACAATTACATCAACAGGGTGTCGATGCTCAGCTTTAACCTCCTGAAATTCTATACATCTAGCTATACATTCAACTACTTCATGTTTCATAATGGGAAAGAAATAATGTTTTCTTAGCATTGTTATCATCTTTTGGTAACCAGGATTTCATGAGTAAGGACTCTTATGTACTTCATTTAAGATCAACAATTTAATATCTGGTATATTAGGTACATATACTCTGTTTTTATAGAACATTAAACCTTTTTCATTCAAACTGAAACCTTTTTTATAATTTCAGATTCTTTTTCTGTAACTTTTTCTTTTAAATTTTGATAATTTTTATCCATTTTTACTCTGTCTTCAAAATTATAGTCCATTTCTGTTTTATAGCTGCTAACATCGGCTATAAAATTCAGATTTTCATTTTTTCTTAAGGCATCATCCACCTTATTCTCCTTTCATTTTATATGTTTGATCTCAAAATCATATTCGCTAAGGAAAGCTAACCATCTTGCTTGCCTTGCGTTCATATTTTGTTGCTCAAACAAGTATTTTAAACTTATGGTGTGACACATTAATAAAAATATTCTATTGATTAGGTGATGGCGCCACATTTTTAAGTCATGTGTTATGGCATCCAACTCTACATCGTAGGTAACATAATTATTTTCATGTATTTTTAACTTTCTTGATTCATATGCTATTACATGACCTTCTTGCGTTAACACTCCACCTAGGCCCTCATTGCATGCATCAGTGCATAGAGCAAAGTCCTTATTTGGATCTTCTATTTTTAAGATAGATGTAGTGGTTAATAATTCTTTTAAAATTTTAAAGCTTTCTTCACATTTTAAATCCCATAGAAATATTTTTCCCTTTGTTTGTAAGGACGTTATGGGATTCATGATCCTCGAGAATCCTTCTATGAATTTTCGATAATAAGATGTAATCCCCTTAAATGATTGCACATCCAATACATCCTTAGGAACATGGCATTCCATTATTGCTCTTATTTTACCAGGATCCACTGATATCCCTCCTTGGATATCACATGGCCTAGATATTGTATTTTATCTTTAAAGAATTCACATTTACTAAATTTAGCGTACAATTTTTGTTCTATCAAAACGTGTAATATTATCTGTAAATGTTCATCATGTTCTTCTTTTGTTTTTGAATAAATTAGTATGTCATTGATAAAGACAACTACGAATTTATCCAAATACTTACTTAAGACACTATTCATTAGACACATAAAAGGTGGTGGAGCATTTGTTAGCCCAAATGGCATAACTACAAACTCATAATGCCCGTAACACGTTCTGAAAGCAATTTTAAATATATCTTAATCTTTAATTATGACTTGATGATATTCAGATCTTAAGTTTATTTTTTAGAATATCATTGCTCCACGTATCTGATCAAGCAGATCATCTATGTGTGGAAATTTTTATTTGCTTTTAGTTGTCATCTTGTTTAACTGATGATAATATATACATAAGCGTAAGGTACCATATTTCTTTTAACAAATACGACAGGTGCTCCCTAAGGGGATACACTTCGTCTTATGTAATTTTTATCTATTAACTCTTGTAGTTGTAGTTTTAATTCATTAAGTTTTAGTATATTCATCTGGTAAGGAGCCTTTGAATTGGGTATATCTCTAGTTACTAATTCAATAGTAAAATCCAATTCTCTTTTCGTAGGTATTCCTAGAATCTTTTCCGGGAATACATGTGAAAATTCTTTTAAAATTGGTATATCATGAAATTTTAATTTATCTTCTCTATTCATGTGTTCATCTTTCATCACATATATAACAAAAAAATTGCAATCTCTACATACATACTTTTTCATTTGTAAAGCTGAAATTTGTCTAACGAAAACTTTTCTAGGTATTCCTTTTACTATAATGGTTTCTCCTTTTTAATTTAAGCATGTCAATGTTTTCTCAAAGCAATTAAAAACTACTTTGTGTTTTTCCATCCATTCCATTCCTATTAAAACATCATATGATCATAGAGGTACTAGATTCAATTTCAATTGAGTTTTGAATTGACTCATAAACATTTCACAATCTTCAAAATCGCTAACTACATTTCTCTTGGTTCCTGTAGCTAATTGAACTAGGCAAGATTTTCCAAACTTATTCAAATTCAAATTACAACTTTCTGCTACATTATGTGAGACATAGCTTAAATTATCACCTGTGTCTGTCAAAATAGAAATGGGTTTGTTCTTTATCATACATTTTATTTCAACCATAGATGTTTGTTGATAAGCCTATTGATTCTCCAAAGATGCATTAATCTTAGGAATCTCGTTTGTTGCGTCACCAACAATTTCTTCTTCATGTATTGTATGCACATTGTTGAAATTCCTCTTTTTGTTTGGACACTCCTTGACATAATGAGCTCCCTCACATTCCCAACATTTTATAGGTTCTATTTGTTCATTATTTTTAACATGATTGTTAGGCATTTATCTGTTCTTTGTTGCTGTAAAATTATGTTGTGTATTACTTTCAAAGTCTGTCCCCTGATAATTATTCTTAGAATAGTTTCGGTATTTCCGAAATTTCTATTGGACTAAAATCCTTTTCTTCTTTGTTCAAAATTATTTAACCTTCAATTTAGGTACACTTTCTCTTTTATTTTTGCTTTGTTCATAGCAGAAATTAGCCTACCCCATTGCTTTCTCAAGGGATTTTGGATCATCGTATTCAATTCTTTCCTTGAAGATAAGAGGTAAACAATTCAGAAACCTTTGTATTATCGGCTTTTCATTGATGATATAATGTACGGATCATAATAAACTTAAAAATTTATTACTTAGTTCCTTCATAGAAATTGAACCTAGCTTACGATCGTCAAATTCTTTAGCCCTTTCTTCATAATATTGTTTAGACAAAAAATTTCTTTTAAAGTATTTCTTAAAAGTCCTCTAAGCTATGTACTTTTCTCTAATTTTTTCACTCTTTTTATATCCTACCACCATATATCAGCTTTTCTAGTTAAGTTATAAATAGCCATTCTAGCCTAGCCCATCTGAGTAATTATAGATATGAAAATACTTTTTCATCCCTAGCAGCCATGCCTTGGCTTCTTCTCCTTTTTCCACCTCATCATTAAACATAGGCGGTTTTATCTTCTTAAACTCTATGTTATGGAGAGAAATTCCTATGGCTTGGGGTACCACAACAGACGGCTTAATTCTAGAAATCAATCATTTCCTATATGCAAGAGAAACCAACTATCTAACACTAAAGGATCTCGCTTCGTACCTTATTCCGGATGGTTGATGTAGATCCCCGTTGAGCTTTCCAACTCTAGCTTGAATTTATAAATTGCTTCCTCAACATTCAATAAACATGACAAGGATGCTATATATAATTGTGTTAGACCTACTCTAGAATATATAATCAATAACATATAAGAATTTGAAATCATCCATGGATCAAATATTCATTCAAATACACATTATTGGACAGGAAAAAAAATTTCTATTAATATAAAACATAGATTACAATAGAGACAACCTCTATCGGCACGTCTGCGAATCGTAGAAACTGAGTCCCCCACTTGGGCCTCCACCACTTCAATCCTCCATCTCTCGATAGAAAGCTCACAAGCAAATGGAAATCTTGGGAAGAACACAAAAGTGCTCCAAGGGACAAAGGGATGTAGACTCAAGTATAAGCTCCGGAAACAATGGACTATAGTTTTCTTGCTCTCAATTCCTCATGCCTTCAATGTATCCAAAGGGTTCCTTATATAGCTCTTCAATGGGGTAATGAAAGGTCGAATCCGAGTGATATCAAGGCATATGGAAGGCCAGGAGACAAGTGAGTCGGATCCACATCAAGAAAAACTCCAAAAGAATTTGGCCTTTTGCACCCAGCCTGATGTACACGGTTTTAGGGGCCAAACCTGCGTATATACATGATAAAGGGTTTAAAAGTCGCGTATGGCAATTTTTGCATGTTTTTAGGGATGATCTTGGAAACATCAAAGAAACAAAAATGGTCCATGGGGTCTAAGGAATCTACAGACAGACAGGGAAGGCCATAAAAATGTGATTCACCATGTGTGGTAAAATCAGCTATAATAGATGTCCCCGAATGTGTGAGGTTAGAGGGGTCATACGATGGCCATAATACATTATAAGTCCATCCCAGAAGTGAAGTGATGAAGAACCCAGTGGAAGAACCAACCATCCAATAAGCACTATACAATGATACAACTCTGCACATAACTGCAAATACATATAGCAGTCCCGGATACATAAGAGTACAATGGCCATGAATAGGCATGATACAATATGACATATGTGGTCATCGCCACATATAATATAAATATATCAGAATCTCCATGATGAATATATACAAAGGATCATGATCTCCATGAAGACTAAAGATATATAATGGATCAAGATCTCCATAATGGCTGAAAATGTCTGACATATACTGGAATCAAGTCACGAGGGCTGAAATCTCATAAACACTGACATGATCAAGGAGGTATTATATAAGAGATGTCACCAGTCTGGAGGGTCTTCTACACAAACCACTACGAGTACATGTCCTACTATGTGAATAGAGGTGTCGAGGTCGAACATAGTAGTCCATCGTCTGATTACTGGTCATTGATGTATACCGTTAACAGACGTGAGATCACCCACCAATAATGAAAATGGGAATCAAGGTACTAGAGTGCAAACTAACAAGTGTGAATAAATGTGTTGAGGTCAAACAGTTGAGAGAATCCATCAATCAGGGGACATTGATGTATTCCCAAAAAATTGTCGATGGTGAGAGAACCTGACACTGATGACTACAAGTCTCAAGGCACTCAAAAATGACTCTAGATTCCTATCCCAGAATAAACGATCTGAAGTTGATGGGATGAAATCCACTGGAAGGAGGGAATTAAGGCATCCCCCATCATCCAACATGAGGTACTCAACAAAGCTGTATAACATGGAAGGACTCGATCATAAGGTGCACGAACCAGTAACTGTATCGGGAATGACCGACATGCAAAGTCAAGATAACTGAGGAATGGATGACTCAGGTTTCAAATTCCTTCGAACACGAGCATAAGGGTGAATGGTGACTGAATGTAGGGAACATAGACTTGATATCAAAAACTGGGACATCTATGTGACATAGGAGGCATCGATAGAGGCTCCATAGGGACTAGAAGCTTAACCAGTCGGTGGAGATAAACTCAGATAAAAAATTACAGCTCCTAAAGTCAAAATATTAACCCAACCAATGGATGTGATATATAGTGCTCTGTTGGAAGGAGACACGACTCAACTGCTGCCAAAGATAACATCTTTTCCTGTCCGGCTTTTTGGTTTTTTAATTTTTTGGAGTTTTTCAAATATTTGAAAAGCTTGAAAAAGAATAAAATTTCTTTAAAGTTATAGACTAGGAGGAGACGAGTGTCAAATGGGCAAACAAACTAGTTCCAAGCAGTGGAACATACCTATGCTCAATGCAAGGATACATGTGTAGGATAGTGAGACTCGTGGGAAAGTCCCCTCCCGGTAAAAATAGGGAATCAAGCTACAAAGGATATATAAAATGGCTTTGCGTGGCTAGACATGAGACAAGATCGTGCTACATGGCTGATACTCAAAGTCAGGGAAGCCGACATAAAGCTCAATGAGGCAGGAAAAGCTCATGATAATGCAATTACAACTTGACATAAGGGATTCTGGGGAAAAAGTCCAGCAAAAGATCAAGAGGAGTATGAGGCTCTTGGGAAATGTCATGGCAATACTATACAATGGACTCCCACACCCTAAAGGACAAAAATGTCGGCATGGGAACCAAATGCAAATAAGGAGCTAACTAGGGTACCCATGTAAGGTCAAGCTCTACGATTCTAATCATGCCACTTCTAAAATAACAAAAAGGTTCCATGACAAGATAGAATGGGTTCGTACCTACGGTTATAATGAAATGGTCATAAGGTCATGCAAAATGAAAATGAAGGTGAAACCTAACCTATATACCAGTTTAAACACGATACCAGAAATTGGCATGAACGGGTCAAAACAATGGTCGAAACAACGCTCAAAATGGTCTCCTATATCATATATTAGTAAAAAACGTTCCAAAAGGGTCAGAAACGATCTGAAACTATAGAAAAGGGGGTAAAAATTTGAAAAATTTCTATAAATAGTAAGAAATTCAAAACATTATATAACATTTGAAATTTTTACCCAATTGAGCTCAGAACTTCAAACGCGAATTCCGGGAGATCCAGCCAGCAGAATCGGACACCGTTTTTTCTAGGTAATTTCCCATGCCTTGCTCTTTCATTTTCATGTTAATTTTTCAAATTTCCATGGTCCAATTTGATTTATAGGCCACCCTAAAGTATGTGCCATGGCCCATGCGAAAATCAACGATTTTTCCGCGTATAGGGATGGATATACCCGGAAAAAGGCCTCAAAGTCACGTACATATGCGGCTGTTTAGAAAACCGTCACGTATGCAGTCGCGTTCAAGTTTTCTAAGACTTCTAATGACCCAAACTTGAATTAAATGTGTAGGATGGTTATAAAATGGATGGAATGTGAGCACAAGGATGTATAAGAAGTAGTACGGGGTGATCTAATGGCACAATAGGCTCTTTGTGCATGCGGGCTCTACAAGTTTTGGTGTCTTGATGGCTTAAGGGCCAAACCAATACTAATGTAGATGCTAGTAGACCACTAGGATCCAGACTCAGATTATTTCTAGATTGAAAAGATGTCCCTCACCATAGAAGTGGAGGACATATACTTTATTACTGGATTGTCCCGACGAGGGGAGGTGGTGAACCTACGTTCTCGCGGGCTTGGAGGTGGCCTCACCATAGATGAGTACATAGCAGTGTACTGTTATTCGGACATGGAGAAGGTCGAGAGTTAGATCCCAACTAACTCCATACAGGTGCTACGCCTAAAGGCCATACTACTGACATTGGGCAGGATAGCATGGCTAGCCTCACTCCACCAGGCCTCATGACCTCTAATGTTCTATGCAGTGGAGTATATGAGACCCACGGTTTACGATTGGAGCACTACACTATTGGGTAACATGAAGCACCAACTCAACGAGTGCAAGATGGGCAGAGTATGAAACTTCGGTTTCAGTAGCATACTGAGAGTGTTCCAGGATTGAGCCCTATAGTTGACGTTCCTCTTGACAGGGTTCGAGATCTGGCCCAATGACATTGGGCAGATGTGATGCGTAGACTAGGTGGAGGTAGGGTGTCCAACCCCTATCCAGCTGATTTATTTCCATGGTGGTGGAAACAAATAGTTGCCATCGATGACGACCCCTATGCAGGGATAGATTTTCGGGGAGATCCCAACATGCCACTACCACCAGGATCGACATACGGTGACATTGGTAACGAATCCCAACCCTCTTTTTAATATTTTTGAGTTATTGAATTTTTTGTGTTTTTTGTATATGGAATCAAAAAGACATGTTTTTGCGTGACAACACATAGTAACATCCTGTCATATCTATGCAGATGTAGGACCACAATGGCTTGAAGGCTTCCCTTGTCATAGACGAAGGAGAAGAGGAGATGATATTATGGGTGTGGATGTGGAGCGGATGCTCCAAAGAATTCATACCAACTTCGTGCAGCTGACACATAGGGTACCCATGGCACAGGTTGAGGACTTGCTGGAGACCATGTATCATCAGGTGGTGGGTGTGCCATGAGCTTGGGTGTGGTTGTTTCGACAGCTAGCTAGAGCTGTGGTGACATTCCACGATCAGAACCCCCCTCCTCCTCCCCAAGCTTAGATACCTAGGAGTGATACATTTTTTACTACCGTGTATTTATATTTTGGTGGCTCAGAAGCCCCATTTTTGTATTATGACACTATGTATTATCCCATTTTGGATGTTTAATGAAAAACTTTTATGATGATCGATTTATTTATTTACATGTGTAAAAATGTATGTTTGTGATGAGCTTACTGTCTATGAAACAAATGCCAATCTAACATGTAGTTAGCATATGAGTTAGCAACTTGATTATAAATTCTTGGAACATGTATGTATGTTATGTTCTCAAATTGTTGTTCTAACAATATCACACGTAAGAATCTCCGTAATAATGTTGAATCTCTAACATTATACAATCCATTAAGTTGTGACACTACTAACTCCGAATCAAGATGTACCTCAAGAGATAGAACACCATGTGAAATGGTATCCCGTAGAAGCTCGATAATGACACTATATTCAGCAACATTGTTTGAAGAGGGTCATAAACATACTCCTCCTGAAGACAATATTTGACCCATAGGAGTATAAATCACCCAAGCAGTAGAGGCTGAGTGTTGAGTGTGACGTCTTGCACCATCCGCGAGTCCTATATAGATGGAAGACTCCATTGATATCTTCGATAAGAAATGGAAGCTAATTAACAAACCTGATCACCATAAGAAAAACCTAACTATGCAAAATGCTGTACGATAATATACAATAGTCATCCTTGGCTGAAAATCATGCATAGTACTTTTTAAGATAGAGCCCGTTTCTAGGCTCTGCCAAGGCCATCCCTTCGTAATCTACTAGCTCATAAGCACCCTTCTCTAACACATGTTTAACCGCGTAAGGACCATGCCACATGGGGTTGAATTTTCCTGCCCCTAAGGTTTCTTTAGCTTGATCCCATAAAAGGACTTGGATGGATAGATTTATCATACTGGACCTTAATGTGATGCTTATTCACTTCTAGAGCCACTAAAGCATCTCGATGCTGCTCATCAAGCTACTCTAAATGAACCAAACATTCCTCCAATGGGGAAGTGCCTGGTAAGAGCTTTATGGCTAGCTTCAAAGAAGAGATTTCACACTCAAATGAAAATACATACTCCACTCCATGTATAAGCTGATATGGAGAAAAATCAGTGGCAGTCTGAACCGTGGTCCTATGAGCCCACAAAGCAGGATATAACATGATATGCCAATTGGTCTTCCTTTGTGTGATGGTTCGTTGGAGAATGGACTTGAGTGATTTGTTCACTGCTTCAACCTATCCATTCGCTTGAGGGTAATAAGAAGAAGAATGCTCCTACTTATACCCTAACTTCGAGGCCAATTATTCCATCATCCGATTCTGAAAGTGCCTACCATGGTCAGTTACAAGCTCTTTCAGAATACCAAACCGAGTAATAATCTAGTTGAATACGAAGTGTGTGGCTGTCTCACCATTGGATTTAATTGTGGGCATAGCCTCATCCCATTTCGTGAAGTAATCAATAGCCACGATAATATGATGATGGCCCCCAGCTGAAGCTAGGTTGCAATCCATGAAATCAATCCCCCGCTTACTGAAGGGACTGCCAGTTATAATTGGATGTAACGGGGTAGGATGTGAGTGCATATTATGTGTGAACACCTGGAAAGGGTGGCACTTCTTGACTGCATTAACACAATATTTAAAGATCGACGGCCAAAAATAACCCACTCTCAAGATTTTTTGGGCTGTAGAAATCCCAAATAAATGACCACCACACGCCCCTCTGTGGAAATCATTCAGCACAAGCTCAGCCTCTTCATGAGTTAACCAATGACATAAAATGGAATCTACCCCATGGTGGTACAATGTGTTATCCACTATGAGGTAATTCTTGGATAGGTGACGTAATCGTCATCGTTCATCCCATGAAAGGTGAGTAGGGACCTTCAATGTTTGTAAATATATGATAATATCCCCATACCATGGATCCAAATTTGAGATTAAGAATATGTGCTCATCGACAAACGTATCTTCACAAGCCTCCTCCTCCTCCTCCTCACTCGGGAAATCAGATATAAGCTCCGCAAAAATCAACGATTTCTTCGATTTTTCCAAAACAAACTCGAGATCGAATTCTTGCAAGATGACAATCCACTTATTATACTTTCTCCCTATCATCTTTCTAGTGAGGATGAACTGAAATTGATTGACATGGGCAACCACCAAGGTCTGGCGAAGGAGAATATAGTTTCTCAATCTTTGAACCACATGAACAGTAGCTAAGGAAAGCTTCTCCACATGGGAATAACATATTTTCACATCTATAAGGTTTCAGCTCAGATAATATATGACATGCTCTTGGAGCTCCTTATCCTCTTGAATCAAAACCATACCAATCGTCTCCATAGACGTGGCCACATAAAGAAGAAAATCACAGCTATAGCTGGGTGGACTAATCACCAAGGTTGATGCTAAGGCTCACTTAAGCACATCAAAGTAATCCTGGGCCTTCTCATCCCAGCAAAAGGTAATGTCCTTCTTCAAAAGACGCATAAATCCTCTAGTCAAATTGGCAAAGTTCACGATGAATCTCCTAAGAAGTTTTCCATGCCCCGCAAACATTGAATATGTCTAATGTTTCTCAAGGGAGACAATTGAAGTATTGCCTCAACCTTCAAAGCGTCGACTCTTATACCCTCTTTGGAGACAATGAACCCTAATAAGTGGCGAGACTTCATGCAAAAGATGCACTTGTGAGGATTTAACACAACCAAATAATCATGGCACCTTTCGAACACTAATATCAAATGGTAGGAATGACACATCCTCTGACAAGAATGAGCAGCAAGGTCATCCAAAAATACTTCAATAATCGATTTGAGATAATGGAAGATCAAAGTCATAGCCCACTGAAAAGTGGCTCCAGCGCTTTTAAGGCCAAAAGGAATCTTCTGATATGCAAAGGTATCGAAAATAAAGGAAGTCTTATGTTGGTCCTCAGGTTTGATCTATATTTGATTATATCCAGAAAATCCATCCGTAAAGGAAAATACCTCGCTTCCCTCACACTCATCCAAAATTTGATCAATAAATGGTGTGGAAAAATTATCCTTAGGACAGGCACGATTGAAGTCACGGAAATCAGTGCATATATGGATCGTTCCCTGTTTCTTATCAACCGGAATGGGGTTTGAAACCCACTCCATCAAGGCAATAGGATAAATAAAACCGGCATTCAATAGCTTTTCTATCTCAGCCTTAATTGTGGGTGCGGCTCCTAGGATTCACCGCACACAAGCGTTGTTGAACAAGCTTAGCATTGGGATAAGTTTTAATTTCATGTTCAACAATGTGAGGGCCGATACCTGGCATTTCCTCGTATGACCAAGAAAATACATCATGAAATTATTTGAACAACTTGGTATACTCTTGAATCTGAGCATGGGAACATTCTGCCCCAATATAGATATTCTTAATCTTGCCACGATCGTGAGAGATATTGATAGGAATGGTAGGAGATACATTTTCCATATTTCCATCAGCCATTAGACTAGTAGAGCTTAATGGAACCACAATACTACCAATTCTCTCAATAAGAACCTCCCTAAAGTCCTCACACTCAAAATGGTCAAGCTCGGGAAGGAAGTAAGATCGATGATGCAACTCTTCCCAAGGTAGCTCAACCCCAGACATAACCTCAATAATAGCTTCATCTAAAGGAAAAACACCATCAAGGCAGTCATGTGTGTGAGAAGACTGAATTCCCCATGCAGGCAGCACATATGGGTCCTCCTCCTCTGTCCACGAAGAGGAAGGACTAGACTCTACAACACATTCAATGTTAGCTTGATATTAGCAGCGCGTTCGTCAATCACAGTGCATTTGACAGTCTTGTTAAGACATTCTACATGAATCAAAAGAGACACATAGTAAGGCAAGCGAGGCTGTAGTCCCATAGTTTCGAATTTGATGATGGAGGAATAATTATCATTGTTAATGCCATGAGCAGAAAGCAAAGCTTTTCTTTGTGAAGGAAAACTCTGAAGTACTTCAAGTGCAGACATCGCAGAAGGAGTGTGGCCCAAATCCTCGACAATAGAATAGTTATGAACGGCTCGGGCATTAGGATTGTGCCCCGAATGCTTAAGGACTCCCTTAGGAATGCGAGGAGCAACTTCAGGTTTATCCATAGGTTTTTCAATACGCAAAGGACTCTTGGGTGGAGCAGGTTCCTTTCCAAGGTTTGGTTGGGATGAACTATAGTCCTTTGCATGAGTCACAACCTTAGCAGCACGCACCATGTTGATGAAACCATGAACACTACAAGATTCTGGTGGATCTTGATCCCCACAACACTAATCATAAGTCCTCGAGTTCATATTTTGATTATGAGGTAAAGGGTTAGTTAGCACAGCTGAGCCCTGCAATATGAACCTCGAGGATTCTTCTATCCGAGGGAACAAGTGAGTGAGGTGGTCCTCCTTACACAACTTGCAAGGAAACTTAAACTTACGTTTAGGTTGCTTGTCCCCCCCATTATTTTGGGCATTCTTGTCATTATAATTGGCATTTCCATTCTTATTCCCACACTTACGATTGTTGTTACGCTTCTTCTTATTCCTTCTGGGTTGTTGGTTACCCTTCTGGTCCAACGATTGTAGTGGGTTGAGATGAAGTCGTGGCTTGTCCCGAAGCATATTGGTTGATAGATAATTGACTGACCTATTTCAAAACTGAATCTATAGGTTTGGCACTCGTACAACCAACAATGCTATCGGCATGTAGTCCAGGTTTGACCTTAGGGTTGAAACTAGAACACGGAGCATTAGGAATTATCTCATATAACAAACAAGATTGAGCATAAATCAAGTCCAATTCCTGTGCCCTAAAAATGGCTTGTTCCTCATTCTGAACTCCGGATGTAGAAACATCCTTTGCTATATAAGGTGGTAATGAATTAAGGAACCACTCGAGGAGAAACTCCGGCGGTATGAAGGCTTTAATCAATCTCTTCAGTCTATTCCACTCTTGGATATGGTCTGAGATATGCATGGCTTTATCTTGCTGAAATGTCAACAAGAGTTTCATACCAACATCGTAATGCACTGGTAGCTGGAAGTGATTGAGAAAAGTCATAGCTAGGTCATCGAATAAATTGAATGCCCCCCTAGGTAGCTCTATGTACCATTTTGCGGCAGGCCGAGTGAGGGTGCGTTGAAATAGCCTTAAACGGATCGAATATTTGTGTAAGGAGTTAGAAGAGCACCATAGGTGAAATGTAGTAACATGTTCACTAGGATCTTCTCATGGTTTTCCCTCGAACTTGGGAATGTTCGAGGGAAGCTTCGTAAGGACAGCCGACCAAGCCGGGTCATAAGATACCAGATCATTCATTAGTCTCGACAAGTCAGGAAAATTTAACATTGCAAGGAAAGGGAGCCTAGGTTGAGCAGGTCTATGAGGCACTCTCTGATAATTTTGGTTCACATAGGACTGATTATTGTAACCGCCATGGCCATGGCCATAGTATGCTCCTCACGTTTGACCCATGTAGGGTGGCATGGAAGCACCATAATGTGGTGTACCTTGACTATTTGGGGCTAAAAAACCATAATTCAGGGATTAAGCGGGTTGTTGATACCTGTACCCATAAGGTGAATAAATTTGTGCATACTATGGTCCATAATATGGTCCATAAGAAGTCCCATGAGATGTCCCATGAGAAACTCCATAGGTAGGAATAGATGTTCCGAAAGTAAGAATATGACCTCCAGAAGTAGGAATACAACCTCCTGACACAACAGGAAGTACTTGACTTTGAGACACAACTAAACGAGTAGTAGCAGTATGCACATGAATTGTAGCAACATTCTGGCCCGAAGGACCACATGAATGTGGGGGAGGAATAGCATTCAAAGAACTAGGAATAGAGGATGAAGGGATATGTGAAATCACGTAAGTGGTATTCCCTACAGTCACTCATCTTAGCTCTGGTATCCGAATAGGACTACTAGAACTAGGTCTAGGACAAACATATGATGTATCCTCCACTGCTGAGATGAAGGGTACAATGTGACTCGTGCTCCCAAATCTCTCCGCATGGAAAGGAATAGGAATGTGTCAAACCCCAAAAATTCTGAAAAATTTACAACTTTTAAAAATAGAATATAATCTTATTAAGTGCAGTAATTAACTGTTTGATTAGTTTATGTTACCAGAATTGTAACTGAATGATATTTTGTTACACTTAACTTTAAATATGAGTTTATTGTCAGTTACTGATTGTTTTCTATTTTCAACCACAAGGGGAATTGCAATGACAGACTGGGCTTACTTATCTTCTGAGCTAATGCAGCAGTTTTTCTTTCTCTTACAGATATCCAGGTAATGTTCGGGTCGTTGCTAACCAATCTTTAAAGTATTAGATAACAAATTGTTGTACCAAATCATTCAGTAAAAGTATATGGATACTAACCAGGTTTATCAATCTTTTAAAAGTAAGGCTTTTCCTATATTCTCTTTAAGATCTTACTGATAGGAAGTTGGAAATTATTAGAGAATAATCTAGCTATTTTCCTTTACAGCATTAGCAT
>LPNX010967223.1:61554-80164 GCA_001517045.1 Pseudotsuga menziesii | reverse complement strand
TTTGATGGAATCCCATGAAGCCCAACACTGATCTGATGTGTGCCCAGTCTTTCCGCAATGCTTGCACTGCAAATCTGATCTTTTGCTTCTGCCCCCTCTACCTCTGAAATTTCTTCTTCTTCTGCCTCTCTCTTTGCCGCAATCTCCCTTGGAAGGGTCTCTGGATTGGTCTTTGCCGGCAAGGGCAGTACCAATACTAGATGCCAAAGAGTGCATCTTTACAACTGTTAGTGTAATTTACAATAATAAACTTGATATGACAAAGCGATATAGGAAAACAATAACCTTGCAGGTCTACAATCTCTACCAAGGTGAATAGAATGCAAGCTTCAGGTGAGCATACACAAGCTTCTTCAATATGCAATATATCAATCACTAGCTTCAAATATACAACAGCATTCCCTTTTATACAATGTGTGGAGGCACTGGAAGCTAATATATTAGTGTGCAAATGATATAAGTGCACAAAAAATTAAGCACCAGACTATATACCCTGCAAAATCAAGTGATTAGCAGCAACAATTATCATCAGCAATTCTCTGGATCGCAGCAACAATCTTCACATTCATCTCCACACAGCTCTACTCAGGCAGCTCTTCAACTTGGTCGCAGATATGCTGATAGGTATTATGCAGTCTTCAATATATGATATAAATCACATAAGAATGTCTCAAATCTGAGCATCCTTTACACAGTCTCAAATCGCAGCATGCATTATATCAGTCTGGCAGAATACATTATATCAGCAGCATACATTATATCAGTTTTCATTATATCAGTTTGGAACTAGGGAAAAACTCGGGTTTTAGGAACTTTAATTCAAATTTACAGCATCCATGGGCCCATTCTACCCATCATCCTTCACGCATATGAGAGAAGGCACTAGTCTTTACATCTATATCAAAGTTTCAATACAGAAGCTAGGTCATGGGCCTCTTTCAAACAATGCAAATGAAAATATTTGCATATTTTTCACTTAAACTCCATGCATAGAAATTAGGTCAAAAAAAACTGAATGACGGCGCAGAGAACAGCGACCAAATCCACGTGCAGTTCAGTCTTCAACGCACTAAAGGAGAAGAATATCAGTAGTATATCAGCAGTTCAAAATCGCAGGCTCTCTTTATTCTCCCAGGCTCTCTTCATTCACGCAGGCTCTCATCAAGCAGCAAATATCAGTCAGCAGTCTCCCCACGTAGGCAGCAGTCTCTCCTCACCACCACACCAGGCAGTCTCCACGCAGGTCTCCACGCTTTCAGTCTTCAACACTGTCTAGAGGAAGTTTGCAACTTCCAAAGCGATTGAATGTGGTGTGGAACAGTTGATAGTTCAACGTAGGCCCTTCTACTGGAAGTACAACACATTCAATATATAAGTCTCCAACACGCAGGCTTCCACGAACTGATTCACCAGTCTTCAACGCAGGTCACGAACTGATTCACTCTCCATGCAGATACTACGTAGGTCTTCACAACGCAGGTCTTCAACGCAGTTCTTCGGGCAGCCAGCAGTCTCCACGCAGCTGAATGATTGCATAGGCCACCAACAAGCAGCTCCAACGCAGTCTTCAACGTGACTGTCTCTCCACGAGCAGTCTCTCCTGACATCAAATTTCAGCACAAAACACAATGCTCCACGCAGCAAATAACGCGGTGATTAACAGGCTTGTTCCCCCTGCTCACCAGCTAACCTTGGGGCACTCTCTATGCCAATACCAATTCCCTTCCCTTCGTGTTTCCTCCACCTTACGATCGCTGTCAATATCACTGTGTTTCTTTCAGGATGTAAGGTTCTTGTGAACTAAGCTCGGTCCATAAATATGGGCTGAGCCACCAGCAGCTTCAATATGGAGGGGATATGTCAAAGGAGTCTTATGTCGAGGGCATGTTTAAAACAGTAATTGACTCATGGAGAACAGCTACAGGAATAATATAATATGGAGGTCGCATAAGAAAACCAATGGAAATAAGAGCGTGATGCAGACTAGGGTTTATGACAATGGCAGCTGATATTCAGTGAGAATGAATGGCAAGGTATTGGGGTCCAGCAGTCTCGTGGGTGGGAGCACTATGCTATTCACCAATCTGAGCCGCACATTATGTTATTCAGAAGGCATTTGAATTACGATCAAAATCACCAGCACCCTAAGGCGCACATCATGTTATTCAGAAGGCCTTTCAATCACCAGCAAAACAAGCAACATTAAAATGATATACGAGCTTCTTCAAAACGCAGGCAGCTCCCACTGTGGTCGCCAATGTCTACGGTCTGGACAAAGAGGGAAGCACGAGCTAGAAGAACATATTGATATTCGACTTCGGTGGAGGGGCTTCCAGACAGGTAATGATGGAGGAGAGGTATCACCACGCAGCACAAAACTGGAGGAAGAGAGAGCCTGATTACAAATTAGGGTTACACTCCAGAGTTTTCAACGCACCAAAGATCACGCAGAGGGCGTCCATCAGGATGAAAATGAAGCAGAAGAATAACTTAGGATTAGGGTTAGGTATTGCATGCACGCAGAGAATAAACTCAGGCAGATGGAGTAACGCATACATTGCATGCGACTCCACTGGAAGACTGATGGAGCAGTCTGGCAATGGACTGGCAAGCAGAATGAAAATGGACAGAAATGCAGCAGGAGTTATGGAAGACAGCCCTGCTCTGATACCACTTGTTGGTAATAACTACCGATTCAATATTATATTCACGACTAAAACATTAATTTATAGATTACAATGAGGCAGTTGAGAACCAGCCTTTTCACCTTCCCGGGCAACTATTCAAATTCCTATTTAATTATTTATTTACAATAATCCTGACGGATTATATTCTAACACTGAGAAACACTAATTGTACCAAGGAATTTCACACTCTCACCTGGACAAACACATACATGTTGTTGTATAGTGGTCTTGGAGAATTTACTCACAATGAACTATTCCAAGACCCTAAAACCTAATCTTGTTGGTGTACCCTATCAAAGAAAATAGTGTAATCCATTTTAATTAAGCGTTGATTTTATTTGGCTTTATTACACAAAAAAGGTAGATGAGCGTGCAACCAATGGTGTTATGACACAACTCAAAGTAAAATGCACACCTAACAATCAATGCAAATGCATTGTGTCTAATGAAAAATAAGGCATGCTACTACGTGAAATGCAAAATTTTCTTCAAATGACAAATGCAGTCATTCCTATATGAAAGCCTAACTAATACTTCTCTAAGAAAACCTAGTGCAAGTACCATGCAAAGTGCAAAGTGCAATGCATAATGCTGCAAAGAAGCAAATATTTTTGGATTTTTTGAATAAAAATTAGATACTAAAGAAAAAGAATGTTTCTACCATCCCCAGACTCTGCAAGAACAATCAAACAACACTCATGCAAACTACTAAGGTAAAATAAATCTAATGCGCTAATCCCAAAACAAAAAATCTAAAACGCAATGACAAGAACATTCTTAAAAAATAAATTTACCCTAAAAAAAAAGTGTCTCTTGTCAGAAACAGGGGTGTATACAGACTCTAGCAGTATCAAAGGAGACTCAACAATCATCAAAATTCACCCAGCAAAAATCCATCTTCCTCTAAAAGGAAAAACTCAGGGTTTACGCGACTGTTCATAGTGAACCCGTGTATGTACGCAGATATAGGAGACAAAGCCACGTGTATACGCGACTATGAGTTAAAAAATCACGTACAGGATGAAAAATGTATAAAAAGAAAGGAAAACAGATAAACTGAGACAAAATTCACACCAATCAGACACTACTAGGAAAACATGCCCCAAAACCTGACTCAGAAATAGAGAAATAAGAGCAATTCAAGAACATCGAATGTCGATAAAAACCCCCAAAGGACAACTACTAGGAACTCCCCAGCGGAGTCGCCAATTCTATTATAGAGAGAAATTCCTATGGCTTGGGGTACCACAACAGACAACTTAACTCCAGAAATCAATCATTTCCTATATTTAAGAGAAACCAAATATCTAACACTAAAGGATCTCAATTCGTACCTTATTTCGGATGGTTGATGTAGATCCCCGTTGAGCTTTCCAACTCCAGCTTGAATTGATAAATTGCTTCCTCAACATTCAATAAACAATATAAGCATGCTATATATAATTGTGTTAGACCTACTCTAGCATATATAATCAATAACATATAAGCATTTGAAATCATCCATGGATCAAGTATTCATTCAAATACACATTATTGGACAAGAAAATATATTTCTATTAATATAAAATAGAGATTACAATAGAGACAACATCTGTCAGCATGTCTGCGAATTGGAGAAACTGAGTCCCCCACTTGGGCCTCCACCACTTCAATCCTCCATCTCTTGATAGCAAGCTCACAAGCAAAGGGAAATCTTGGGAATAACACAAAATTTCTCCAAGGGACAAAGGGATGCAGACTCAAGTATAAGCTCTAGCAACAATGGACTATAGTTTTCTGTCTCTCAATTCCGCATGCCTTCAATGTATCCAAAGGGTTCCTTATATAGCTCTTCAATGGGGTAATTAAAGGTCAAATCCGAGCGATCTCAAGGCATATGGAAGGCCAGGAGACAAGTGAGTCGGATCCACATCAAGAAAAACTCCAAAATAATTTGGCATTTTGCACACATCCCGATGTACATGGTTTTAGGTGTCAAACCCGCGTATATATGCAATAAAGGGTTTAAAAGTCACGTATGGCAATTTTTGCATGTTTTTAGGGATGATATTGGAAACATCAAAGGAACAAAAATGGTTTGTGGGGTCTAAGGAGTCTACAGAGGGACAAGAAAGGCCATAAAAATGTGATTCACCATGTGTGGTAAAATCAGCTATAACACTCTCCTGAGATTTCTTCGTACGGTTTATATTTTCTCTTTTTAGGGTTGTCGCTATCACTAATTTCACTAGAATATTTATATTTTTCTCTGTGCGACCCAACATTAATTCCTAAAGAGGAATTACTTTCATTATCATAGAATTTTAGTTTTTAACCTTTACGCTTGTAGCATTTAGTTTTCGATTCATATTCGTGTTCTTTTCTTTTATCCTTTCCTTCATTATGTAATTTATCCACCAATATTTGATTTATTTATTCATGTGCTCTTAGGATTCTTTCATTATCTTCCTTAACATTCTGTGATTCATCCTATAAGTATTTTACAGTTTGAATTAATTCAAATGGTTGATTATTTAGTTCCACGGGTAAATTATCTCGATTATTATGATATGATCCATCCTCAGCAGATGCCTCTACTCAATCCATTTTCTGCAAAATAAAGATTTATATTTCTATACATAAACAAATTTTAAACATAAATTAGTATTTTGTTTTCCTGTTTTTGTATTGAGCATGTGAGTTGAACCAAATTTCAAGACTAGTGTTTGAAATGCATGCTCTGATACCACATGTAACAACTCCAAAATTCCATAAGTAAAAAAAAAAATCTATGGAGTGTTTAAATCCATTTATCATTCATGAATGTTACTCTATACTAGTATACATGTTTAAGTCTCAAAGTAAATTACTTATTTCCAAATGTTAAAAGTGTCATGTCTGATTTTCGTAAGTTACAGTTTATGTGCTTATCTTGTATGGATTCATCGTGTTTTTAATATTTTAAACCATCTACTTACTAACCCTATTCTGATGTTAGGGTTATAGGGTTACAAGTCTTACTTAGATTTTTAAGCTACTGGCTTCTTCTTTTGCTTGTAATAATCCAGGTGTCCTAAACGAAAGATTAACCCCCCTTGTATCCAAAACAACCTAACTAACAAAGGTAAAACAGATCAAGGTGTTAACGAATTGACCAAAGGGGAACAAATGAGTTTCACTCTCAACTATAGAGAACGGGTAACAAAATTTTGATCTACGTGGGGTAGGTAAAAGATTAAAAGCACCCACATGAATGTGATCCGTGGTTCCATTTAGTTGTAAAAGGGTCAAACCCTAAAGAAATAAAAAAATGGTTTATTCTACTATGTATTCGTGTGATCTATGAGATGGTGAGGAGAGCCGAGGGCTCTCTCCCCTTCCAACGATCAACTCTACGACCTCTAAAAACCCAATGTTTAATTCACCTCATCACCTATCTTCAAATACACCACTGGTTCCTTTGTAGAGCTGTCACTATAGTTTTCTTTTGTAACACCCCAATTTTGACCCCATGGTATTAAAATTGTACACGATGTAAATATTATTATTCAATCATGGCAAGGAGCTCAAGGACAAGGCCCTGGCATTGATTTGGTTTTTTATGTATATGCGATTAGAATCGATGCCTATGGTTCTCGTTCTAGTCAAGAACAATATATTTTGATATATCATGTAAATATGCAATTTAATAAAATACCACAACTAGCTATGCAGTGCAACGAAATCGATGGGGACATGATTTCACAAGGAATAGGGAGGGGAGTTGGTCAAACCCTTGAGAGAATAGGGTGAGACTAGATGTCAATGGGAAAACCCATGAATCCTCAGCTACCTTTTTTTCCTTTGCACCCAAACATCCAATTCTTCCAGAAGAGCAATTGAGGCAGTTAATGCCTTGGGCAGAGCGAGGCATAGCAGTTGATTTCATGAATAAGCCAGCCTACAGCATGGGGGAAGCCACATTCTTGCTTCTAAAGTATTTAAGCAAGTGAATGCACACCCAATCCAACATCTTGAGATTCCCAGAACGTTTTGGTGATTCATACATTCCATTTGATTTATTATGTTATTCATGATCCTTAGTCATGGAATGAGGGGTTCTGCAGTGTATATCTTCACCTATCCTTCGTTGGGAACCCTAGATTTTGTGTTATAGTGTTTTTCTGTGTTACATATTGGATCCATGTGTTGTTGTGTTACCTTGTGGTTCATTGTTATGTGTGCCCTGGTCTGGGTCTGAATTGTATGCAAGACGTAGGAGTGGAAGAGACGCCAAATTGGGTTGATAAACCTAGTGAGGAGAGGAATCTCATAAAAAGATAAGAGTGGCTGGTGAATCTTCTATGCACATTGTGAAGAGAATAGGAAGGGAAGGTATAGCTCGAGGGATTGTGTAGCAGATAAGGGGATATTTCCTTGTGTTGGGTGTGTAGGTATTGTGGATTCCAGGCCAGATAGATCTTGTGTAGGTGTCCCTAGATCTGTGAATGATCCACTGGCTTATCCATTCTACCTTTCCACTTCCTTAGCATCCTGATAAACCCATACATAGATTGGATTGGATGACAGCCTGATAAATCCAATGGTATATTGGATTGGCTAGGAAGCCTAATAAACCCAATCGTATATTGGCTTGGCTAAGCATCCCGATAAACCCAATAGTGTGTTGGCTTGGTTTTGTTTTGATGTGCATTTGGCCATGTGTGATCCTTGGCTAGACAGTATGATAATCCCAACTATTAGTTGTATTGGATGAGTAGCCTAATAAACCCAACAATGATATGGCTTGGCTGAGTATCCTGATAAACCCATCTATTAGTTGGATTGGTTGGTCCTCAATGTGAATGTTGGATTGACTCCCTACAGTTTGGTAAACCCAACTATTAATTGGCTTGGCTTCATAGCCCGATAAACCCAACAATGTATTGGATGAGTAATTTGATAAAACCAATAGTGTACTGGCTTGGCTGAGTATCCTGATAAACCCAATAGTGTATTGGCTTGGCTAGACAGTATGATAAACTGAACTATAGGTTTGCTTTACTGTGTCTGATATGTTTTGGATATGTGTGATCCTTTTGTTCCCTAGTTCCTTGTGAAAAGCATGCTCATCTCGGGGATGGTAGTTGTGTTGAAAGATTGATGAACACAACTAGCCTATGGTTGGGTGGAACGTTGCAGTGACATAGCTAGTTGTGGGACAACTTCATCTTCAAGATAAGTATTCTTTGTTGTATTATTTTTGCAATGTATTTTCTTATGAATGTACTAATTGTGCTGAATTCTTATAAAATATTTAAGTAGAGTTTATGGTTGTTAAATGTCCCTGCATTTTATATCTACATATGTTTTTGGTTCCAATGCATTTTTCTTAAGTTCATGGAGACTAGAATCTTGGTTACAGATTTAGAATGCATACGACTTAAGTGCTTTCGCACCGTGAAATCCACCTACAAAAGGAGGAAGGAGGAAAATGGGGGAAATGGACAAGGTAAAGTGTATATTTTTGCACCCCGAGGCCGCTGCAGAAGGAAGAAGACAAAACTTGAAAATCGACATAACAAGAAAAAGGTCAAGGCAAAAAGATGGTTTTCCACACTCTGAATTCCACCCGCAAAATGCAGAAGGTGGAAGGAGAAAAGAGAAACATGAACGAGTAAAGGTATCGATTTGTGGTTTTTTGTTATCTGAAGTCTACAGTGGCATGCGGAAAGAGGAATTCAGAAGGAGGAAGCATAATAAATGACTACGTCAAAATTTGAGTTTCCACTATCTGAAGCATGTTGCGGAAAGCAGAGGTCAGAAAGCAGGAAACCAAAAGATAAAGTAGTCAATTAGTGGATTTCTGCTACCCAAAGTCGGAAGGCAGAAAACTTAGTTTCAGTGCGGAAATGATTTTTCTGGTTGCAGAATGGATATGTGAGCTACAAAACGACTATTATAGTGGTTTTGTGCTAATTAGCATGAATATTAAAGGATGAACATGACCCATAACTATGTTTAAATAGAAAGTAATAATAAATTTTAAATTAATTCTGCATATCAGTCAAGTGTATGGGCACGTGAGTACATGTACTGAAAAGGTCTCAGAGTGAGTATTGAAGTCACGTTCCTCCCTTAAGTGCTGATGTAGAGGGGAGGGGATGCCACAGTGTGGTTTCAGAGCTATTGGTTACAACATTGGTCCTAGATGGGCCAAGAGAATAGCTATCAGATTAGTTGGTTTCAACATTGGGCCTAAATGGGCCAAGTTAAATATTTTTGCAGAGAGAAAACTGCAGTGGATAGTCCATAAGTGGTTTTTGAATTATGAGTTTGTCACGCAGCTAACAATGGTGTTTATTAACACATTTTGCAAAGTCATAGTGTAGTTTGAAAAAGTTGGTCCCGGCTCGACCATGAGAATCAATAGCATGAATGATGCAAAGGATCCCTATGAGCTCGAGGTAGATGCTATGGGGGAAAACATTCGAGATGGAAATGCTGAAAAAGAATCAGGGATGATTTTAAGGAACCATACATATTTAAAAGTGTATAAATGTTGGTGAATCTTACCAATTCTTAAAACACAACTATAAATGTTTGGCGATATGTTAAAAAAAAAAAAATTCCAAGGATTTTATATCGTTTATATAATAATTTGGAAATTTTTAGGGTGAAAAAATTTTACCCCATCAAAATTGGGCGAAACAGGGCTTCAAAAAATGCAAAATGGCGAATCATTTTTTGGAGAAAAACATGGAAAAATAGCCCATGGGATAAATTTCGCCCCTAAAATTACCCCTGAATAGAATCCAATGGAAGGAGATATTAAGAGACTTCCCCAGATATTGAAGCCACCATGAGAAGCCTAAGGGTGGAGTTGCAAAGTTACAGAGAATATAATGAAAGAATTATTAAATCTCTTGAATATCAAAATCAGCAAGAAGCAGCCATGCTACATAGTTGTATAGACATCCAAAGGAAGATAAACTCTACGCATCGGGCAGTAAATCCAAAAGGAAGTAGGATCAGTTCGAGAAGAAGAAAAAGGTATTCTAGTGGATCATTTGACTCTGAGGAATCCACTAGGGGTTCAATCTCTTCATCTCGCTGGAATAAGAGGAAGAGACGTTACGAGAACAGTTCATGTGATGAATTTCAGAAGGAAATGCCTCCTAAATTTAATGCTGAGGTAAAGACTAAGAAGTTGAAGCTTGGCTTCTTGCGATGAAAATGTATTTCCAAGTTCAAGACTACTCAGGAAATATGAAGGCAAGGGTATCCATATTCTATCTTTTTGGAAGAGCATCTATATGGTGGGAACAACTCAGGAAAGTGAAGAATATTAATGATAGAAATATTGTGTGGAAGCAATTTAAGAAATATTTCAAGCAGAAGTACCTCTCTAACAGGTGATATGATCATAAGATCAAAGAGTTCCATTAGTTGAGATTGGGACAGTTGACCATGGAATAATACACAAATAAATTATTGGAACTATTGAGGTATGTCAGGTATATCAGAGATGATAAAGTGAAAATTCAACTTTTTCTAAGTTGATTACCTTAGCCATACAAAGTTAAAATTGATTTTGATGAACCTAGAACACTAGAATAGGCTATTAGGAATACCAATTATTGATATGACCAGAAAAAAAGAAGACCCGGTTCCCATAATGCTCGGAAAGACAAAAAGAATGAAAAGTTTGAACAAAGGAAGAAAGGTTTCAAACCTTCTCACTTCCGAAATCAGCAAAGGAAACCATCACAAGTTGTTACTAATCCATCCAGAGTGATGGGAGACAGGCCAAGAGATCCAAAGGATCCAAGAGAACCACTCCAATGTTGGGGATGTGGAGGAAACCAAATGCGTAGGAACTTTCTGCATGAGAATGGGAATGTAAGGAAAGTTCACAACATCCAAGGAGCAAAAATGGTGGGTCAAGTAGCAAGGACCGTCCCTAGAATTTATGCAACACTGGAGGACCGTCAAGAAGATCACCATTCAGTAGTGGTTGAAGTTGAAGGTAAGATTCTTGAGCAACATGTTTATGTTTTGACTGACCATAGATCTACACACCGTTATATTACTCCTAGAATTGTTGATATTTGTGCTTTTAAGAAATTAAAGCATGGAAAATCATGGTTATTTCAACTAGCGACTGGAGCGAAGAGAAAAGTTAGTGAAGTTGGAGAGAAATTTCCATTTCACTTATGCATACTTGATTATTCTACCACTTGGTTCCTATGATATTCTCATTGGAATGGACTGGTTAGAAGCACACAGAGTTAAGCTTCACTAATATAACAAGACTTTTGAATGCATGGATGAATAAGGGAGCCCAAGGGTTGTAAGAGGAATTCCAAAGGCGATTTATGTTAGGCATAGTTTAGGAATGCAGCTGAAGAAGTTCTGTAGGAAATTTTTCATATTGTATGTAGCCCATGTTTTAGAGGAAGCATAGAATGAAACTCCTAGGTTGGAAGAATTTCATGTATTGTAAGAATTCAGGGATGTTTTTGCTGATGAGATTCTAGGACTTCCTCCAATGAGAGACATTCATTTTACAATTGACATTGTGTTTGGAGAAGCACCAGTGTCCAAGACACCCTACAAGATGAGCACGCAAGAATTGTTGGAGATGAAAATGCAACTGCAAGAGTTGTTGAAAAAGAAGTATACCAGGTCGAGTGTGTCCCCGTGGGGAGCACCGGTTCTATTTGTGAAAAATAAATATGGGACACTAAGATTATGTATTGAATATAGACAGTTGAATAAAGTCACTGTGAAAAATAAATACCCTTTAGCTTGAATTGATGACCTTTTTTATCAAATGAGAGGAGGAAAGGTATTTCTGAATATTGACTTGAGGTCTGGTTACCATCATGTAAGAATCAAAGAGGAATATATTCATAAGACATCATTCTAAACAAGGTATGGATAGTATGAGTTTGTGGTGGTACCATTTGGTCTCACAAATGTACCATCTAAATTCATGTGTCTTTTGAATGGTTTTTTTAGCAAGTATCTGGACAAGTTCGTTCTTGTCTTCCTAGATGACATTCTTATTTATTCTAAGAATGAAGAAGAGCATGAAGAACATTTGATATTGACATTGAAATTACTAAGGGAGCATAAGTTGTATGCAAAGTTGAGAAAATGCGACTTCTATAAGGATAAAATTCATTATTTGGGTCACATTATCTCAGACAAAGGAATATCTATGGACCTTGAGAAGATTGAAGCCATTATGAATTTGCCTACTCCAAGAAATGTGATAGACATGATTTTTTTTATGGGACTTGCAGGATACTACAGAAGGTTCATTGAAGGATTCTCCAAGATCACACATTCAATCACTTCTTTGCAAAATAAGGGGATAAATTTTGAATGGACACCAAGATGTGAAGAAGCTTCTAGTAGTTCAATAATATTCTTACAAGTGAACCGATTTTGAAAATTGCAGACCCATAAAAGGACTTTGTGGTGTGTACTGATGCATGCAATCAAGGACTTGGAGGATTTCTTATGCAAGAAAACCACGTGGTATTCTATGAGTAAATAAAGTTGAAAGAACATGAGAATAACTATGCTACTCATGATTTAGAACTTGCAGCCATAGTACATGATCTCAATATGTGGAGGAATTACTTAATGGGAAGCAAATTTGAGCTAAGGATAGACCATTGTGGTCTAAAATACTTGTTTGATCAGGAAACTCTAAACGCTAGGTAAGCTAGATGGAAGGATTTTTGTGTGAATTTGACTTTGAAATCAAACACATAAAAGGAAAAGAAAATAAGGTGGTTTATGCACTCAGTGGGAAATTACATGAAATGCATGTGACATCTCCTAGTACTTTCCAAACAGATTTGAGACAACATATTATTAATCATACTACTGAGGATGAAATGTATGTGCATATAAAGGACAAGTTGCAGCAGCAAATCCTTGAAAAGAAGTATGAGGGATATAAATTGGAAGAAGATGAAATTCTTACCTATAAGAATAGAATTTATATTCCAAATATGGAAGACTTGAGGATGATTGTTATGGATGAAATCCATCAGGCTCCATATTTTGGTCACCTAGGATATCAGAAGACAATTATTGTAGCTAGAATCAGTATTTTTGTCCAGGAATGAAAAAGGACATTGTTGAGTATATTTCTAAGTGCATGAAAATTTCAACAGATGAAGGTTGAGAATCAACACCCAACATGTTTATAACAGCCTTTTCTAGTCCCGGAATGGAAATGGGGAGTTATTTCCACGGATTTTATTATAGGATTTCCAATGAATGTGAGACAACATGATTCTATCATGGTTGTGGTGGACAAGTTGGAAAAGGATTCACATTTTATACTGGTTAAGGCCACATATAAACCTGATTCGATTACAAAGATCTTCATGAAAGAGATTTTTATATTGCATGGTTTACCTAAGTCAATAGTTTCTGACAGAGATACCAAGTTTAATTCCAATTTTCAAAAAATTCTATTTGAATATTTGGGTACAAAGATGAAATTTAGCACTGCCTACCATCCTCATACTGATGGACAGAGAGAGAGTGAATCAGATGCTTGAATATCACATGATTTTCATGTATGTAATGGACAAACCAAACAAGTGGGAGGATTATTTACACTTGGTAGAATTTGCATATAATAATGGACAACAAGAATCATTGTGAATGAGTCCATATGAAGATTTGTATGGAAGAAGGTGTAGGACATGTGTGACTTGGGATAATCCAGTGAACATAATTGTGCTTGGTCAAGAATTTCTCAAGGAAATGGAGCAAGAGGATATAAAGACCAAGAAGAACCTGAAAATATCCCAAGGTAGAAAGAAAATCTATGCAGACAAGCATAGAGTGCATCGAGAGTGTTGGGGATCATGTTTACCTTAGAGTGAGGACAAGGAAGAGTTCCTTGAAGCTTGGGATTGGTGCCAAGCTGTCACCTATATTTTGTGGGCCTTTTGGAGTGCTTGAAATAATAGGGCCAGTTGCATATAGAATTGCAGTGCCTGCACTAGAGCTCATAATGTTTTTCATGTTTATTTTCTTAAGAAATATGTACATGATCCTAACCATGTGATAAATTGGGATGTGATTCAAGTGGAACTCAAGGGAGAGTTCAAAACCGATCCATTGTGTATCCTCGACAAGAAGGTCACAGTGCTAGATAATCGAGCCATTCGACAGGAAAAAGTGCAGTAGAAGCACTACGGTTTTAATGAGTCTACATGGGAGTTGGAGGATGTCATGCAATTGGCACATCCATTTTTGTTCAATCTTGCAGAGCATTGAGGACAGTGCTAATGTAAGGGGGAGGAGAATGTAACACCCCGGTTTCGAACCCATGGTATTAAAACAATACAAGATGTAAATATTGTTATTGAATCATGGAAAGGAGCTCAAGGCCAAGGCCCTGCCATTGATTTGGTGTTTTATGTATAGGCAATTAGAATCGATGCCTATGGTTCTCGTGCTATTCAGGAACAATATATTTTGAGATATCATGTAAATATGCAACTTAATAAAATACCACAACTCGCTATGCACTGCTACAAAATAGATGGGGGCATGATTTCACAAGGAATAGGAAGGGGAGTTGGTCAAACCCTTGATCCAATAGGGTGAGACCAGATGTCAATGGGAAAACCCATGAACCCTCAGCTACCCTTTTCTCATCTACACTCAATCATTCAATTATTCTAGAAGAGTGGTTAAGGAATTTAATTCCTTGGGAAGAGTGAGGCATGGTAGTCGATTTCATGACTGAGCCATCCTACAGCCAGGTGGAAGTCACATTCTTATTTCTAAAGCAAGTAAGCACATGAATGTGTGTTCAGTCCATCATCCCAAGTTTCCTAGAATATTTTGTTCATTCTTCCATTCCATTCTATTCATTATGTTATTCACGATCTTGAGTCACGGAATGAGGGGTTCTGAAGTGTATCTCTTCACCTATCCTTTGATGGGAACCTTGGATGTTGTGTTACAGTTCTTTTCTGTGTTACAGAGTGGATCCCTATGTTTCCATGTTACCTTGTGGTTTTCTATTATGTGTGCCCTAGTTTGGGTCTGAAATGTATGCATGACTTAGGAGTGGAAGAGACGCTGAATTGGCTTGATAAACCTAGAGAAGAGAGGAACCTCACAAATTATGGAGCTCCAAGAACCAAGGAGGAAGGTATTTACGGTGTTTTTTGTAGGTGGGAGAGGTTTTGATGGACGTTGATGGAGAACAAAGGGGGGGTGTTTATGTTTCCCAACCCCCAGAAGCAGAGGAAATAGGTCAATTTTTGAAACCGATCCATTGTACATCTTGGTGAGATCCCAATTAACCTGTCTGAAATTCGGATTCATGGTACAATGGGTACGGGTCGAAATCCTGGGCAATGTATGTCGAAAGAATCTTTGATCCCATCCATGGTGGTTAGATCATCGAACCTAAGATATTAGATGAAGTTTATGTTGGATCATGCTCTAATTGGTAAATTCATAGGTATACAGCCATCATAGAAAGCACTGATATGGTGGATCAACTCTTCATGGAAACCAAAGGGGCATTTTGATGTCCATTTGGGCTCAAAGTGTTTTTTCATGATATCATTTATCAGTATGGAGGATAGGAACCATATCTTAGATGGAAGCCCTTATTTCTATTATTCAGTCAGTCTTTTCTTGCGACCTTGGAAAGAGAAATTATGTCCTAAAAAAGAGGACATAATTTATTAAGTGAGTATTGGGAACCAGAAATATTGCAAGACCTGGGAAATTGCTTAAGGAAATTTATTAAGATATATGAACAAACAAATATTCAACATTACACTTCCTATGCTTGAATTTTTCATTTATATGGACCTATCTAAGGCACTACCAGAGGCAATTAGGATGATATGGGATGAGGAGGACTAGACGCAAACCCTGGACTATGAACAAATTCCCTTCAGATGTCGCAGATGTCATGAATATGGTAACTTATTCAGATAATTCCCTCTAAATGAACCTAAACTAAAGCCAAGGAAGGAAGGAGATCAAGCTTATTAGGGCTTTACAAAAGTCACATCCTGGAAGAGAGGAAGTTGAAAACAGGAAAATGAAGAAATTCATAAAAAAGTTGATACCTCAAACCATTTCAGAGTTTTGGAAAATAAGGAGGAGGAGGTCTTGGAAACAATGATTTATATGAATAAGTTTCCAAAGAAGGAGGATGTAAACTCTGACCAGAATCTTGTAAAATAATCAGAACTAGAAAATAATAATAGAGACAAAATTATGGGACATGAATCTGAGGAGGAATCCAAGGATATGGACCTAGGGTAATTGGATCTAGAAGGGATTGAAAAAGGATGCACAGAGAAATACAAAGGGTACATTCCCTAGGAAACAGTTAGTCTCCTTAAGGAATCTATTTTGAAATCTAGAGCCTCTAACCTATTGGGTATCATCTCAGGATCCCACAAAGAAACAAAAAAGAAAGTTGAGGAGCAGGGGAGGAAGACTAGATGAAAAACAAACAAACAAAGGGTCGAAGAAGTAGGAAGGAGGTTGGTTGATTCGGGACAATACCCAAAAATAAAATATACCCTAGGGTTTTAAGTTTCTCAATGAATCTTTTCTCCTGGAATATTCGAGGATTAAATAGCCCGAGAAATATTAAAATTCTAAGTAAAAAGATTAAGAATACAAACTCGACTATTATCTTCTTGCAAGAAACAAAGTGTTCAATAGATCAAATCCAGGAGATTAAGGGGAAGATCTGGGAAAGATGTGATAGTATGGGGATAGATGCAAGATGTTTTTCTGGAGGTCTAGGTATCCTTTGTTATCCATCTGGAGTTAACCTCAGAGGGTTTCAAGAGACTCAATAGTCACTCACAACATATTTTAGGTTTGTGGGTTTTCCTATCAAGGGGATGTTGATGAATGTCTATGGTTCGCAAAGAGTAGGGGATAAACGAGATTTCATTGTCTCTCTCAGAGTTCTAAGGGAGTGCTTTCCCAATTCCCACTGGGTGGTGGGATGTGATTTTAACCTAATCACTTCTTTGGAGGAAAAAAATGGGGAAGACATTGCTTGGAGGAAGAATGTGATATTTTCATGGAAACCATAGAGGACCTGGGTCTGGTAGCCATCACTCCAGGGGAAGGATGGTTTACCTAGAATAATAAGTGATCTAGGGATCAACACATAGCCTCAATATTGGACCAATTTTTAGTCACATAATCAATAATAGACTTGGGAAGTGAAATCCATAGTGCAACTCTTTCGGGGATGGGCTCTCATCACTAGCGAATTTAAATTGTGGATTGGGCTCAGATCACAATTTAAGAAGATATTCCATTTTGAACAATTTTGGCTAGAGAATATAGAATTTGAAGAAAATATTAAGTCCTGGTGGGGAGAACTGTGGGAAGGTCAGGATCATAGTATGTATAATTTCCAGGAAAACTTGAAGGGTTTGAAATCCAAGATAAAAAAATGGAATAAGGAGGAGTTTGGGAATATCTTCCTTGAAAAGGGACATCTGGTAGTCCATCTCCAAGAGATCCAGGTTATTGGGAACAATGAAGGATATTCTCTAGCTTTGAAAGAGGAAGAGAAAATACTGGAAGTTAGGCTAGAAGAAAGGGACAAACAGGAGGAAATTTTGCGGTGGAAAAAGTCCAAAATTCAATGGCTCCGAGAAGGAGAAAAGAATACCAATTTTTTTCACCATTCTGTTATAGAGAATAGATTTCAAAATAAGATCTATTCAATCAAAAATGAAAGGGGAGAAAGTGTGGAGATGAGGGAAGACATTGAAGCTATCTTAAACTCTCACTTCTCAGATATTTTAAGAGATTATAGGATGGATCGCTTAGAGGATATAGAAGCTATTACCATAGAAATACCGACTCTGGTTTCCAATGAATAGAATCAATTACTGAAGAAAACCGTCACTCTAAAATACGTTCATGAAGAGGTGTTTCAAATGAAGGAAGGGACTTCCCCGGGTCCGTATGGATTTATAGTCAATTGTTTTCACCATTTTTGGGAGATGGCCAAGATGGATGTATGGAGAATAGTGGAATATTATAGGACTTTGAGCCGCATTCTTCCCATGCTGAATTCCAACTTCCTAACCTTAATCCCAAAATGTGAAGGAGCGGATACCCTGGAAAAATTTAGGCCAATCAGTTTGTGCAATGTCATCTACAAAATTATTACTAAAGTCATAGATAATTACTACTACATTTTGACCAAAAATCCGACGGCCGTCATGTCATATTTTCGACACTTCCCTGTCGCATGTACGACACTTGGGTTTTTTTTGAAGCGTAAGAAACTTGTCGTCGGTTAGGCGACACTTAAGTAACCGTCACTTAAGCGACACTTAAGTAACCGTCGCTTGAATTTAAATCGTCGGTTATCCAACACTTATTAAGCGACAATGAAGAAATTTTTTAAAAACTTAAAAACTTATCAACTGTCGGATAAGCGACGGAGAGAAAGGGAAACTGTTGGATAAGCGACGGATAAGAAGCATAATTGTTGGATCAGCGACATAAACAATTGTCGCTTAAGCGACAGCACTAAGGGAAATTTTCGGATAAGCGACAGATAAGAAGCATAATTGTCGGATCAGCGACATAAACAACTGTCGCTTAAGCGACGGCACTAAGGGAAACTGTCGGATAAGCGACGGATACTAAGCGTCGCTTAATCGACGCCTGCTGAAATTTTAAAAAAAAAAATATTGTTAAACTTTGTTTAATAGGTTGCCTCATGCCTTATTGATTTTTGTGATAATTCTTTTAAAATATCGACCAAGAGAAAAATAAAAATGTTGAAATATAAAATTTTACAACAAAGCTATAATATAAATTTAAACAAGTATTCTATAATCAAATTTTTTTATTCATTATCAATTGTTCATAGAGAATCACAAAGCTGGAAGTGTGTTATA
>LPNX010967223.1:17155-53258 GCA_001517045.1 Pseudotsuga menziesii | reverse complement strand
AATACTACACTATCCCAAGGCCTCTTAAATGAAGAGTTCTGACAGGATCTAGTGCATTAACGCTGGTGTGACTGCACCCATGGATACTGGCATGCATGCACATACACACAAACATGGTAACATAAATGGTATGGAAGAGGAGAAGTCACAATACCCCTTTGGTGCCTCTTCTTCTGCTGCCGGAACTGCACAGTTAAAACAAACAAATAGATTTATGTTTACA
This sequence comes from Pseudotsuga menziesii, assembly GCA_001517045.1. Lineage (NCBI taxonomy): Eukaryota > Viridiplantae > Streptophyta > Pinopsida > Pinales > Pinaceae > Pseudotsuga > Pseudotsuga menziesii. The sequence goes on along the minus strand of LPNX010967223.1, from coordinate 53,035 downwards.
GATATTAAAGAGAAGGACTGACACCAACAAGTAAATAAGCTAATGCAATGACAACACTGAAGAGAACATAGAGGAGAGAAATGGACATAGTAACCTGCTTCCGCTTCTTCCACCTGAACAAACACTTTGAGTATCACTGTTCACACCAAAAGGTGGGGTATCTTCAGAAACACAGAACTTGAAATCAGCATAGCTTTCAAGACATGAAGCACTATTTGACCTCTTGACGTCACCAAAGCTTTCATTAGTTGGACTATTACAATCCAGCTTCTCAGCTGAGGTCTGTCCCTGCATTCCAGGAAGTGCCCATTTCACAACCCTACTCACACTCAGCTTTCGTTTCTCTTCAGTGCAATCGGGAAAATTATATGTGGATCTATCCAATGGCCTAGTTCTATAGCCTTCTGTCACCACAGTTTCAGAGTCTGGAAGGCACAACAAAATTTCAAAAGCCTTTACTAAATGCTTCACTCTTCCTCCTCCTTGTTGTGGAATGGTGCCGATTGCTTCTTCAAGCAATTCATTTCTCAATCTCCTAGGGGCCGAGGGTATATTCTGGGGTGTTGCTGAAATAGGCATTGAACACTTCCCATACCCATCAAAATCCTTAATACCATCTTCATAACAATGGATTTTATCATGCATACTGCCATTAGGGAGGCCATCAATCTGAGTCAAGTAGGTACCTACTTCACCATATTGGGATTCTATGTATTTCCCTTCACTACAATACCCATTCTGCCCTCTTCACCACAATGAACCTCCTCATTTCTCTCTTCCCTACAAAATCCATTCATCCCCTGTTCACCAAATCATTTATTTTCATGTTTCCAAAACCCATTTATGCCCTCTTCAGCATATTGAATTTTCTCATTTTTACTCTCTTCAATGCACATCATATCTCCATTTTTTCAGCAAACCCATATATGCCATCTACATTGCATTAAAATTCATGACGTTTATCATCGTTTGGAATCTCAAAATTCACATTAGAGACCTGGGTTTTGCAATCATTACCTCTTCCCGTATCTTCTTCTTTTGCGGAATCCGAAGGTGTTAACTGCAGATTCTCCTTGAAAAACTCCTCCTGAGAAGCCCTCAATTCCTTGGAAGCAACACAAGCGCATTTTCTAGATTTATCTCCATCTGCCTTCTTTTCACTGCATTTGCATTCAGTGAGCTCCTTCTCAGGCCGATCATGCCTCTTTGCAACAAGGAATTTGCGAGGTTGAGACTTGAAATTGACCGAGCCCCAATCTGGGTAGTTAGCAGCACATCTCCTAGACTTGCATGAATGAATTCCAGAAGCAATAGACAACGAGGGTACTTCTGAAAGATTAGATTTCAGAGACCCACCAGAGTTTTTCACAGGCCCATTAGCGATTTTCACACTAAAATTGGGGTCACGGTTTTCTGCAGCAATGGCAGCAGAAGGAGAATTGAGCCCATTGTTCAAATCCTCTTCCTGATACTTTTTCTTCCTATTGCGAGGACTCTTGAAATGAGGACTGGGGATGCCCTTCTGCATACTCAATGGGGATTGCAGTCCCTTCATTGTAGGGGAGCCTGAGAAGCTCATTTTCTGCTCGAACGCTCTTCTCTGTCAATGGCTTACGAAATGAATTCTACACTAATGTATTGTATTGATTGATGACCTTGGCTTACGCGCCGTCAATTAAGCGATGGCTATGAAAATATCCGTCGCTTAACCTACATGTGTAACCACATTTACAAAAGAAAATATCTCTTTGTGATCTAATGTATTGTATTGATTGATGACCTTGGCTTACGCGTCGTCGATTAAGCGACAACTATGAAAATATCCGTCGCTTAACCGACGTGTGTGGCCACATTTACAAAAAAAAATATATCTTTGTGATTTTTGGTAGGTTTAAAAGAAAAAATCCACGCGCCATCGGAAGTAACCGTCGGATTTTGGATCGAAATGTAGTAGTATCGACTGAAACCCATTCTTACAGCTCTAATATCTCCGGAGTAGTCGGGTTTTGTGGAAGCAAGACATATATTAGATGGGATTATTTTGGTTCATGAAATTTTACATTCTCTAAAAAAAAATACAAGGTATGTTGGTCAAATTAGATAATGCAAAAGCTAATGAAAAATTGAATTGGAAATTTATTAGGAAAATGCCTGAAGCTTTTGGTTTTAATCGGAACTGGGTTAATTGGGCTATGAAACTGGTTTGTTCTTTTTTTTTCTCCATTATTGTAAATGGGGTTCCCTCAGGAATCATTAAACCCTCAAGAGGCATTAGAAAAGGGGATCCCTTGTCATTGTTTTTGCTTATTCTCATGGCTAAAGGATTGGGGAGATCTATTTCGGCCCTAAGAGATAGCAATTCCATAAGAGGATTAAGGTTTACCACTAGAGGGGAAAAAGAAAACACCAACAATTTTTCAATGAAACTATGTTAATGGGGCATCCCTCTGTCCAGGAGCTTAGCAGTTTCAAAAAATTTCTGGAACGTTTTGGTCGATCATCTGGTTTAGAGGTGAATGAAAAAAAATATCAATTTTTTTTTAACACTCCTATGGTTACTCGTCACAATATGTGTCGAATCCTAGGGTTTCAGGAAATCTCCCTTCCATCCAAATACCTAGGCACTTCCCTGATCAACTCCATTTCTAAAAATGGTTCCTGGATTGATATGCTTGATAATATAAAGAAACGTCTGGACAATTGGACGTTACAACCGTTAAACCTTTCTAGCCTCCTTGTTTTGGTTAATTCTATTCTTCAAGCTATGTTGACTTATATGTTTTCTTCTTTGATGGCTCCAAAATCCATTTTAAGGGATCTGTGGAATACGAAAATAAAATTTCTTTGGAATGGAACCCACGATCCTTAGAAATGGGACTTGGTCAAACATGATGTAGTATGCATGCCCAAGTCGCAAGGTGGGTTGGGGCTTCGTGACTTGAAAAAGGCAAGCATTGTGATTGGGGAGAAACTCTGGTGGCATCAGGTAACTCACACCCAAGAACCCTGGGACACATTATCGCATGCAAAATATGTGGAAGGATGGAATTGTTGAGATCTTATCTGGTTCTCATGGGATAAACCAAGGTTGCAAATTTGGAGAACGACATGGCAAGGCCGCAGCTTGGTTCAAGAGAATAGTTTTTGGCAGGTTCGAAATGGAAATATGGATTGAGTATGGGGAGACTCATGCAAACAACTCCTGCCTCTGGGAAGGGAGGGAGAGTTCCAACTTATTCAGATGGAGTGTCGGTCTAAAGGCATTTCCAAGTTTAAGGATATCTAGGGGGACCAGGAACCCATGAACTCTTTATGCTCCGGGTATCCTTAAACTTTGTTGGAAGGGTTAGGTCCAAGGGTATAAGTTGATCGTTTGGAAGAAGAGCTAACAAACCATAGAATCAGAAGGGATGAGGTCAATGATAAACTTTGGTGGGGTTACTCCCAACAAGGGTTTTTTTTCTTAAAAAGAGGCCTATACCATTGTGATATGCAATGACATGGACGAGGAGGACAAAACCTAGCACACATTATGGGAGAAGAAGATATCACCCAGGATCTCAATTTTTTGCTGGAAGGTGCTAAGAAAAAAAAAATTAAAAGGAAAAAAATTACAAAAATGAGGGATGGTTGGGCCTTACCAGTGCCCTCTATGTGCACAGGAGGAGGAGACTTCCGCTTGTTTTATAGAGTCCTACAACTTCTTGTCTACTCACTAGGACAATGGAGCGATGATATTTCGTCATTCAGTCGGGTTATGACATAATCTGGTTGGAAATCTAATGGAATGATCCAAAAAACCTTTGTAAAATGGCATTCTTAACTGCCTTTGCGAAATATTCCCTCTATTTCTTATATGGGAAATATGGCATGAACGAAACTCTAAAATTTTTAGGGAGAAGGCTAGTCAAATTAGAAGAGTCTCAGATGGTATTACCAGTAAACTGACTGAAACCATTCTTTTGTAAAATTGGTAGAATGCATACTCTGATCCAACTAGTAATGAGAGGCATATCATACATGATTGGGGCTTCAGGGCTATTCCATAAAAAATAAGGGAAAGTACAATGAAACCCAGGAACCTGCAAATTCTAGATCGATGGCTCCATCCTCCGGAGCGCTTGTCCAAAATGAACTTTGATGAGGCATCTAAGGGTAATCTAGGCCCAACGGGTTGTGGTTTTATAATTCATAACTAGTGGGGGGCCATGAGAGGTTTTAGATATGTATTCCTCAGAAGGGAGACCAACAACACTGTCGAAATTGAAGGGTTGTTGCAGGGTTTGGAATAGGTTAAGGAAAAATTCAAGATGCTGATGGTAGTGGAAAACGAATCACAATTGCTCATCCAAATGGAAAAAAAACTATAGGGTGGCACCCTGAGTTCCAAGGTAGAAACCTCATGGATTCTTGAAGGATGAATGGAATTCCTACATAATCTCCTAATAAATGAGTTATCGGTATGGTTTTCCCATGTAAGGTGGGTAGGAAAAAAAGTTGCGGACATCTTAAGCAACCTTGGATTTAACACGCATAGGACTGTCGGGGAGAAGTATTGGGACATGATCCCGTATGGGACTGATCGTGACAAATGTAAGCATGTTGAACTGCAGGACAAGGTTAACCTCCATGTGGTTGTCTGGACGGGACACGATACATGTGGAGGATCATGCTATCATGTGGAGGAGTATGGTGGAAATAGAGTATCTTAAGCAATGACCAGGCACCTCAAAAATTACATTGGATTTTCTCATACGAATAGGCTCAGTCGATGGTGGGAGGTACAAAGTAATGTGAAGATTGTAAGTGGATATGTTAAATGTAGAAGCAGAAAGATCTGTTTAAGGAATGTGGATGGGAAAGGAATCATTAGAGCTAAGCATGTGAACATGGTGATTGAGGGAAGGAATATGATGTTTAGAAGGAAGCAAGGTGGAAGAGCAACAGACGTGATTTTGATGTTGGTTCTCTCTTATGCTTCTTGTGCAAAAATCTAGAGTTGGCATAATTTTGTTGGTATGATTAATATGGAGGGTGGTAAGAGAAGAGGTAAACGTTTTCTAATCAACTGATCGCTCCTGAGCGAGTTTCGAGGGTGCAAAGAAAATATTTTTGGGAATCTCGCATCTACGAACTTGAACTGCCCTTGGAGATCCATAACCTCGTTGCGGAAATGGAAAAGAATATCTAGCAGGAGATGGACTTCCAAAAATTGAGGGAGGAGTGCAAGAAGGTTGAGGAATGGATCCTTGATCTGGGTCACACGATTGGTCATGTAAGTCTATATGAGAATACGATGGTTGTGTATTGGTTGATTAAGAATTTAGATGGCCGCATAGAGTGGGATAGGAAAAATGTTGCAACGAGAGATAATGCTCAGGATGCTTGGAAGTTCTCTATCTCTATGGTTATCCAGCACATGGAAGGAAAAGTATATTTCCTACTATTCTATATGGGATTTCAGCATCCACATTCCCCTCCTCTTGGAGCGTTGAAATCATAATTTCTTGGTACCAGTTAGGGTGGTGGGAAGGACCTTACTTATATTTTACTTTCAGTTAGCTTAATTGTTGTTTTTTGGTAGGGTAGTATTATCGGTCTCTTTATGTTTCTTTTATATTTGATCTCTGTATGGTCGAATTGTAAGGGCTTATGGGCCTGGTTTTTTCCTTCAATATTTGTCACAAGATGTCCTTTAGATCTGTTTGATCTTTGCATAGTGTGGACAATGACTTCCTGTTCATGTAGGAAGGGGGTCTAATGGGAACTAAGTCTATACCTTCTGGGTTTTCTAGGAATCGATTATGTATCTTCTTTTGGTTTTATGTTGGCATGGGTTAAGAAATTTTGGGTCCACAAATTTTGGGTGAAGGTATTAAGTTATTACTAACTATATGACGATGATAATCTATGTAATGATGTTTTGTAAGGAATTTCTATGTTGTTAATATAATGTGAATACTTTTACTTACAAAAAAAAACATTCCAATCAATCACATGAGTAGCATAGTGCACATATGTTTTCAATATGGAAATATGAAATACATTATGAATTCTAAGATTAGGTGGCAAAGCTAACTGATAAGCCACTGGTCCAACTCTTGATAATATCTCAAAGGTTCCACAATACCTAGGCACTAATTTAGCACAACTCCCCAACTTAAAGGAGTTTTTATGGGTTTTACCTTGATAAACACATGCTGAACTATTTGGAATTCTTTCTGAGTTCTTTTAAGGTCTGCATGACTCTTTTGTCTTTCCTATGCAATTTTCAGATTTCTTTGTACCTGTTTCATAGTTAGTTCCAGTTCTTTTAACAAGTCAGGTCATAACATCAATATGTCAACCAGATTACTCCATGAAATGAGAGTATTACATTTCCTACCATACAATATTTCAAAATGACTAAGTTTAGCTGAAGTATGATAGTGATTCTTATATGTAAACTCGACTAAGTGCACATAATCTTCCCATTTCTTGGGATGATCTCTAACATACATCCATAACATATCTTCTAAAACTTGATTTACTCTTTTTGCTTGTCCATCCATTTGCCCATGATAAGTAGTATTGAAATTTAATTTAATATCTAATCCTTTAAAAAACTGACTTCCATAATTACCATTAAACTTAGGATCCCTATCAGATATTATTACCTTAGGAATTCCATGCAAATGAAATATTTCCTTCATAAAAATTTCAGCAATATTATTATCCTTGTAAATAGTTTTAACATGTATGAAATGAGTTTCCTTGCTAAGTTTGTCTACCACTACCATTACATAATCATTTTGCTTTTTATTTTTAGATAGTCCTATTATGAAATCAGGGCTAATAATTTCCCATTTCTAATATGGACTTGGAAATGGTTGCAAAAGACTTGCTGGGTGTTGATGCTCAACTTTAACTTGGTGGCATTCTAGACACCTAGCTATATATTCAGCTACTTCATTTTTCATGTTAGGCCAAAAATAATATTTCGTTAGCATTGTTATCATATTTTGATAACCCGGATGTACTGAATAAGGACTTTTATGTACTTCATTTAAAATCAAAAATTTAATTTTCAGTATATTAGGTACATATAATCTGTTCTTATATAGCATTAATCCTTTTTCATTCAAAGAGAAATCTGTTTTCACATTTTTAAAACAATTTTCTGTAAATTTTTCTCTTTGATTTTTATATTCTTTATCCAATTTTACTCCATCTTCCAATTTATTGTCAAATTCTATTTTTTAGTTGCTAACCATAGCTATAACATTCAGTCTTGCATTTCTACTTAAAGCATCAACAACCTTATTTTTCTTTCCCTTTATGTGTTTTATCTCAAAATCATATTCGCTAAGGAAAGCTAACCATCTTGCTTGCCTTGTGTTCTTGTTGATCAAATAGGTATTTTAAACTTATGTTATCAAACATTAATAAAAATATTCTACTGATTAGATGATGGCACCACATTTTCAAAGCATGTATTATGGAAGCCAACTCCAAATCGTAAGTAACATAATTTTTTTCATGTGTTTTTAACTTTCTTGATCATATGCTATTGCATGACCTTCTTCTGTTAATACTCTACCCAAACCCTCATTTCATGCATTAGTGCACAAAACAAAGGCCTTGTTTGGATCTACTATTTTTAATATAGGTGCAGTAGTTAACAATTCTTTTAACTTATTAAAATTTTCTTCACACTTTAGATGCCATACAAATATTTTTCCCTTTTTCTATAAGGATGTTATGGGATTCACGATCTTCGAGAATCCTTCTATGAATTTTTGGTAATAACCCGTAATCCCCATGAACAATCGTACATCCGATATGTCTTTAGGAATGAGCAATTCCATTATGGCTCTTCTCTTATCAATATCTACTTATATCCCTTCCTTGGATATCACATGACCTAGATACTATAGTTTTTCTTTAAAGAATTTGAATTTACTGAATTTAGCATATAGTTTATGTTTTATTAGAACTTGTTATATTATCTGCAAATGTTCATAATGTTCTTCTTCTTTTTTTGAATAAATTAATATGTCATCTATGAAGACAACTACGAATTTATCAAGTACTTAATTAAGAAATTGTTCATTAAACACATAAAAATTTCCAGAGCAGTCATTATCCCAAATGGCATACCTATAAACTCATAATGCCCGTATTGTGTTTTGAATGTCATTTTAAACATATTTTCATCTTTAATGTTGACTTGATGATATTCATATATCAAGTCTATTTTTCAAAATATCGTTTCTCTATGTATCTGATCGAACCGATCATCTATACATGGAAATGGATATCTGTTTTTAACTGTCATATTATTTAACTGACAATAATCTATACATAGATGTAAGGTATCGTCTTTATTTTTAACAAATAAGATAGGTTCTCCCTACGGGGATACACTTGGTCTTAGGTAATTCTTATCTATCATCTCTTTTAGTTGTAGTTTTAATTAATTAAGTTCTAATATGTTCATCCGACAAGGATCCTTTGAATCGGTTACATCTCCTGGTACTAATTCAATAGTAAAATCCAATTCTCTTTTTGGAGGTAATCTTGGAATCTCTTCCGAGAAAACATATGAAAATTATTTTAAGATTGGAATAAAATGGAATTTTAACTTATCTTCTTTATTCATATGTTTCTCATTCATTACATGTACAACAAAAAATTTATAACCTTTATGTACATACTTTTTCATTTGTAAAGCTGAAATTTGTCTAACAGAAACTTTTCTAGGTATCCCTTTGACTATGACTATTTCTCCTTTATCATATAAGCATGTAAATGTTTTCTCAAAACAATTTAAAACTGATTTGTATTTTTCCATCCAATCCATACCTATTAAAACATCATATGACCCTAATGATAGTACATTTAATTTCACTTGAGTTTTGAATTGGATCATAAACATTTCCCATTTTTCAACATAGCTAACTACCTTTCTTTTGGTTCTTGTAGCTAACTGAACCAACCAAGATTGTTCAAACTTTTTGAAATGCAAATTACATATTTCTGCTATACAAGGTGACACATAGCTTAAACTAGCACTAGCATCTGGGTCTATCAAATAAGAAATAGGATTGTTCTATATCATACCTTCTATTTCCACCATGGATGTTTGGTGATCAGCCTGTCGATTCTCCAACGATGCATTAATTTTGGGAATTTCATTCGCTACATCACCGACAGTTAATTCCTCTTGAATTGTATGCACATTGTTGAAGTTCCTCTTTCTATTTGAACAGTCTTTTGCATAATGAGGTCTCTCGAATTCCCATCATTTTATGGGTTCTCTTTGTTCATTATTTTTACCATGATTATTAGATAGATCTCTATTCTTAGCTGTTGTAAAATTTTGCTGTGTATTTTTAAAATTTGGTCCTTGATAATTGTTCTTAGAAAAAAATTGGGAATTGTTTTTGAAACTTCTGTTGGGCTTAAAACATTTCTTTCTTTGCTCAAAATTACTTGTTATTTTAATTTTTTGGTTAGGTATTCCTTCTTTCTTATTTTTCCTTTGTTCATAATAGAAATTAGCTTTCCACATTGCCTCTTCAAAATATTTTGGATTATCATATTCAATTATGTCCTTCAAGCTAAGAGGTAAACAACTCAAAAATATCGGTATCTTAGGTTTTTCATCAATTATATAGGTTACATCTCATAATAAAATTACAAATTTACTACTTAGTTACTTCATCAACATTGATCCTAACTTAAAATCATAAAAATCCTTAGCTCTTTCTTCATAATACTGTTCAGATAAAAAAAAATGAAGTGTTTCTTGAAAGTCCTCCAAGTTACATATTTTTCTTTAACGTTTTTAACTCTTTTTATATCCTTCCTCCATATGTCAGCATTTCCAGTTAAGTTATAGATAGCCATACGGACTTTTAGCCTATCTGAGTAGTTATAAATTTGAAATTATTTTTTCATACCTGACATCCATGCATTGTCTTCTTCACCCTTTTATACCTCTCCATTAAACATAGGGGGTTTTATCTTTTTAATTTCTCCCAAGATTTCTTCATAGGGTTTATATTTTCTCTTTTTAGGACTACTGTCTCTATCACTACTTTCACTAGAATATTTTTAATTTTCTTTGTGTGACCTTACTTTAATTCGTGAAGAATATTTACTTTCATTATCAGAAAATTTCAACTTCTTACCTTTACGTTTGTAATATATTGTTTGAGACTCGGTTTCATGATCTGTTATTTTATCCTTGCCTCTATTGTATATTTTATCTAGTAATATCTGATTCAGTTATTCCTGTGCTCTTAAGATTATTTTGTTATCTTCCTTTACAATATGTAATTCATGTTTTAAGTCTTTTACTGTTTGAAGCAATTCAGATGGTTAATTATTTAACTCCACGTATATATTATCTAGATTATTATGATGAGATCCATCTTTAGTGGATGCTTCTACTCCCTCTCCTCCAAAATAAAAGTATATTTATGTACAGAAATAATTTTTAAACATAATCAATATTTTTGTTTTCTTGTTTTGTATGCAATTTGAACCAATCTTCAGGCCCAATGTTTAGAAACTCGCTCTAATACCACATGTAACAACTCTAAAAATCCAACAATAAATTTTGTTTTATTACTAGGGTTTATCCTATGTAACAACATAAATCAAAGAGTAACTTCTATATTTAAAATTATAACTAGTGCTTAACCATTCGATTTACAACAACATAATTTTGAATAAAACCTTCACGACAAAACCATTCATGAAACCATAATACTACTAGGTTACAATTTTACTTGGTTTAAGGTTCTTATAATTTGTAACTATTTTCTTGTAATTTGTAAATAGAAAACTCAAACTTGTTTTCCAAGGGAAAAATGGATTCTTTAAGCTTAAAAATATTATTAACGCCCTATTCTTAAATATCTTGCCTTGATACAAGATTTACGAGGACCGAGGGTCTTACTTAACTTATTTGAGCTAAATCATATCTTCTACTTGTGTTTTATTTAGATCTTAAAGCTCATTGGAGGGTTTTCTCCTAGTAAAAATCCTATACAACTAAAACCCAAGGTAAAAATACCAAGGGGGGCCTAACATGGCTACGATATGAAAAAAATAAAGGAGCATGATACTACATCCTAACATATGCAATGTCTTGGTATCCTAGTATATTTTGTAATGCAACTCCATACAATGAAAACTTTAAACAAAACTATAGGATGAGGAAAAAATATTTGCATTGAAGTGGAGGTAGGTGGGGATCTTAAGGTAAGAACACTTGAAGGGATTAGCAACATAAAATTGGCCCTTGATAGTAAAACCCTATATTGAAATTCAAAGGGTCTTGTGACTTTGCATTGTTGTGAAGTGTGAAGACCGAGTTCTCTCAGCCCTCTCGGTCACGCTTATCTATGTTATCATTTTTCAATGCATTTGGCCCTCGCATCCCTGGAATTGATATCAAAATTGTTCTTGTTTCTCTTGGTGGTGGTCATCATATTGAGCCATCAACAAAACTCTTCATTGAGCCATTGAATGAGGTAAAATACCCTTTCGTTTTTTCTATTTTCCTTAGACATTATTTACAGTTGCTACAACGTTGTTTTGGTTACGTTTTGACCTCTATTTCATTTTATCTACTAGATGAAAAATAATAAAAACTGTTGGAGGAGTTTGGCTCATGGGTTTTTGGAACTATGGGATTTGGTAAGACCCTACGGACTTGACTCTACAGTCCTTGATGAGTGAAAAACTGGGAGGGATTCTCCATTTCGATTCTAAATCGATGGTGGTTATGGTTTTTCTTGGTCCCTCCATTGTTGTGGTAAACACCTATTGCTTTAGCAGAGATACAAAGTATTTTTATTTTGAAATCCTTAAGGTTTTATACGATGTTTAAAACCTCTATTTTATAAACAGGTTGTGAGCCTGCGTGGAATTTATATCCGGTCTTTAATTAAAGTGAAGATACTGCAGTAATTCTTTATGTTGTTCCTCTGTTTTGAAATTAAAATTATTTGGATCTACCATGTAAAGGATATACTTTTTTTTTTTTACATTAATCTAGAATTAACCTTATCCTATAGATTAATAACAGTTTATTCTACCTCCTATCTTTGATTTGCTTAAAATATATATGTGGAAACTTGGTTCGCCTGCTATGTAATTTCCTTTGGTGTTTTTTTCACTATAATTTCTAGTTAAGGTTGTGAGGCCACTCCATTTTCAAAATCGTTATTTTAAGGTGTTTCTCTATCAAGATTTGTCAAATTGGCTTTTGACAAGTTACGAATCCTTCTTGGCTAAAAGTCTTGAGTTAGATTAATGTCGTATTTATTTATAAAATTTCTGTAAGGAAATTACCCTTACGGGGTTTGAACTCTTGACCTTTAAATTCTTGATTTGTGTTATATATATATATATATTCTGTTATAATAGTATTGTTTTTGGAAAATGATATTCATTTGATAAGGATTACTATTTTGGTTACAGAAAGTTTGGAAATACGACTACGACCTAGCTCTATAGGTATTATATATTGCTAAAGTTGATTTTACTTTTCTTGTTCAGAATGAATAGCATTTACAGGCTTCGATTCTTAAACTTGTATTTCGTTTTTACAGCTATATTTTTTTTAATCGTAAATAAATTATAAAAAATTAACCTAAAGAAGATATGGGGTTTTAGTTAAACACTTGTGCAAATATTTATAAATAATAATCCTTCTAGCTATAATTGTTCTATACAGGGTAAGTCGTCACATATGTATTTGTATTCCATGGGTATTATCCCTTAGTTGTAAGCCATATATTTTATTTTATTTTAAATAAAAAAAACTAGTTCTAACTATAAAATATTCATTGTTTAACTTTAAACTGTGATAGCTCTAATTTAACCTTTTATTTAAAAATTAAGGTTTTTAGAAGAAAACTATAGAAATACTAAATGTTATTTATCTACGTATACCATGTGTAGTCAAACGAAATTTATATACATAAATATGAAGACTATTCTAGATATGATAACCTACAAAATATCATTAAGAAAATACCCTCGATATACTGTAGCATTCATGAACTGATAAATTTATAATCAAGAGAGATAATATCCTACTTATTACAAAAAGTGATAATACTTTTTGAAAATTTAATATTCAGAATCTCCTATAGATATAAACAAAAAATGAAATTAGGGTTAAATACCAAAACACTTAGAACCTGTTAACTTTCGAAGGGGACAAACACCCAAAGAAGATCGTTCCTCCCAACCATCTCCTAAAATAAGCTAAGATCACTTACTTTAGGACCCCCAAGCCTATTCACTAAACCACCAGGATGAATATGTTATGTAGAATCCTACACGGTATTCTCTGTAACTTAGCAACCTCACTTACAGACTTAATTCTCAACAATTCACTTTATCTATCCCATCATCGAATTCCTCTTGCGTTCCTAACTTTTCAGTTTCCAGCAAAATCACAAGGATCTAATCACTTAGAATATAATATACTGAGCCTCCTTCTTATTCGATGGTATATATAAGATTTCCTAGGTCTTTGGGTCAATTTTGCAATTAAATGAGCCACCTACTCAGTTCCTCTTTCGAGGGAACATGACCACATTTATAGGGATGTTTCCTCTTGCAATAGCTAGAAAGTGAATGATGTTGCTGCCACTTGTTATTTGTCCTTCTACAACATATCATTCCTCCTAGTGGGTTAGTGAACACTCTTCAATAGTATTATTTTTATAGGTGTATCCTCTTTTAATTATTTAAATAAATAAGATATTCAATTACGGTCATCTTTGACCATCCTTGGTCAATAACATAAAGCTTTATAATAACATTTAAAATAATGTTTTCTCAAAAATAAAATGTTTTTCAGTTCTAGGTGGGTTACAATATTTGAACCAGATCTATCAATATCTTGATGGCACTCTGATTGTCACAAAAAAATACATTAGAAGTTGTGCTATCAATGTGGAACTATGATATAATACCTTGCAACCAAACTTCCTGAATGCATGCATTGACAGCTCTATGATTATATGCCCCTACAAAAGATAAGGAAATGGATTCCTTCTTTTTCCTTGACCAAAAAATAGGCCCACTACCAAACATGAAGACATATCTGGAAGTGGAATTCCTATCTATGCTATCTCAATCCCAATCCGAATATGTGAATCCTACCAAATTTACATCGGAATCTGCAGCAAAATGGATGCCAAAGTCTCTAGTACCCTACACATACTGTAGATTCCTTTTGGATTCCCTCCAATGATGTTCATGAGGCTACGGCATGTACCTTGATACAACATTCATGGCATAAAAATTATCAGTACTTGAATGTGTCAAGTACAGAAGGCTTCCAATTAGTTTTGAATAGATAGTAGAATCCACCAACAGTGTAGAATTCCTTTCCTCAAACTAATTCCTAAGAGGAATGGGAAAGGTGATGCCTTACATTATTCCATACTAAACTTAATTAGCAGGTCTGAAGGATACTTTTATCTGGTGATAATTATCCCATCAGAATCTTGAGTGATTTCTAGGCCAATAAATTGCCTCAGTAGGCCTAAATCACTCATGTCAAACACTTCATGTAAATCATTTTTTATAAAGATGATTGAAGCAAGTGTGCTTCCTATAATTAATAAATCGTCAACATACAAAACTATAATAAAAATATTACCTTCATATTGGTTCAAGTACAAATTTGGATCGGACTTCATCTTTCAAAGTTTTGTGATAACAAAAAAGAGTCCATCTTTGCATACCAAGCTCTTGGGGCATGTTTTAAGTGATACAATGATTTCTGAAGTCTGCAAACTAATGTCAGTTATTATATGCACCCTTCAGGATGCTTCATGTAGATATCGTATTGAATTTATCCATGAATAAAATAACTCTTCATATGCATATGGTGCACCTCCCAGTGTTTGGATGCGGAAATGGCCAAGACTAGCCTAATAGAATCCATTTTTTCCACTGGTGCAAAGGTTTATGTATATTCCACTCCTTGAAATTGTGAGAAACCTTTTGAAACCAGATAAGATTTATATTTGCAAGTTGATCCATCTGCATAAATATTAGTTCACTAGACCCATTTGCATTAAACAAGTTTCCTCCCAGGTGGAAGAGAAACTAGCTCCTAGGTTGCATTTTTCTTAAGAGAGCGATACTCTTCATCCATAGAAGCTTTCCATCTAGGATCATGATGGGCCCAATAATATGATTTTGGATCAGATCCAACCATCATATATAATTTATCTAGCATAAAAGTATCAGTGCATGAAAAATCAATACATGTTCTTTGATAGTGTGGTCAAGTTCTCCTTGGATCAACAAGATTTCCAATGTTTGACCCGACAGAGGAGAGAGTCTTTTCTGCCCATTTTTGTATATGAGATGGATAATTCAGATATGATTAAGAACCTGATATTTCATGCTCACTTATATCATACATTACATATAAAATAGAATAGGACATACTTTCATTTCCATCTCCAGAATATTCATTTGAAAGAGGAAGCATTTTTCTAGTTTCTTCCTCCACGAGTTTCAGATCTTGAAGAGGTTCTTCAAAGCAGTAACTTCTCTCGATGATTATACTTTTATTTCTAATATTCAATATATTGTATCATTTTTTTTCTTCATAATACCCAATGAGGATATACTCAACACTCTGAGGCTCCAACTATTTTCTTTTATCTAGTGGAATTCTAGCCCATGCAGTGGACCCGAAAAACCCTAAGATTGGATACATCGGGATTGTGACTAGTGTAAAATTCGAAACATGTTATACATTTGAAGGATGAATGTGGAACCTATTCTTAATTTATGTAGAAACATTCATAGACTCAGCCCAGTTATTTGAAGCCAAATATTTAGACTCAAGAAAACAAGTTGTCATCTCTTTTAGTGCTTGTTTTTTCCTTTCTGCTACACCATTATGTTGAGGTGTGTAGGAAATAGTGTGCTCAATCTTGTCATGTTCCCAACCCTCCGACCAGTGAAGGGGACGTGACCATGGCGTTAACCATTCGGGAAACCAGCCCCATGAACATGTGAATTCATAAAATTGCTGAAATGCTGAAATAAAATGCTTTGAACTAAACATGCATACATGATCATTTATCATACACAGATGCAAGTGTTTATCATGCACATTGGAAACAACATACATTCATACAAGCATTCATTCAACATGTTCATCACATTCATTAACAGAAAATATGGTTGCAGAAGTATATTGAGCAAGATCACTTATCTTATGAAGAAGTTGTTCCGCAACCAGCTACGTCGCTGCAACGTTCCACCCAACCATAGGCCAGCGTGCTCCTTAATCTCTCAACAGCGCTGCCACCCCCAAGCTGGGCATGATTCTCCAAGGAATAAGGGAACAAGCAGGCTTACACATAGCCAAGGATACACAAACACAGCCAAGCCAACACAGTTGGGTTTATCAAGCCATCCAGGAGTTGGGAAAGGCTAAATGCTAAGCTAGTGAGCTCATTGCAGAGCTAGGAACACCTACACCAGAACTAGCCTAACTTCTAAGGCACCCACACACACCCAACACAAGGAATCAGTCCCTTCTATGCTACACAGCCCCTCAGGCCCTCCATTCCCTTCCAGTGTTATTCAGGGGTTGTGGAGAAGAAAGCCAGCCCTCTAGCTTCGTCTGTGTGGTTTCCAGCACCAGGTTTATCAAGCAAACCAAGCCCCCATCCCTTCTCCCAACACAATCTGAAGACCAACCATTGCACGTACACAATCAATCAGCGGTTATAGCTTAACAGGGGAAACAATTCCTAAGTCGTTCTTGGCCCTCTAACAATCTACAACATCCCCAAAGCGTAACAACAAACACAATCACAGGGGAAAATAATCCCAAGCGAAATATACAGTCCCAAACGAAATCAGTGAGCACCACTCACAACATGGGGAAAACGACTACAAACAGTCTGTGCATGAGGGAAGCTTGCACCAGACCCCAAATGTAAAGAAGACCACAACAATCACAACGTAAGGGAAACCAAAGAAACCCGAAATCAGCCTATGAGGTAGGTATCTGCCCACACTGTCCACAGAATCCGTAGAGGAGAATAGCGTGAGTAAAACCAGGTAAATTCCCATGTGTGAGAATAATCAACAGGAAACGATCCCTGCATGAGGACGAACAGCTCCCAGCTTGTGTGTGGATGAACAGACAATGGATAGATGCGAGTAGGGAGTGCGTGAGCGTTTCAGCACTGTCGTGGGGAGAGTGGAATGCCTGCGGGAGTAAAACCAGGTAAATCCTATGCGTGGAGGTGAACAGACAGTGGAGAGGATGCGTAGGGGAGTGAAAAGAAATCATGAGTCCCCTAGAGTGATGGCGGTGGTTTTCCCTTTTCCACTGTGAAGTCAAACACGGGTGGAGTGTGCGTGTAGGCAAGGACTGACAGTCCTGCCACCCCACTCGCAAAAACAATAACTGCATCAACCACCAGCAGCAATAATTAATGGGGGTGGTTGGGTAAGACAAGGTGGTGACACATGGGTTTTTCGCTCATGGCCAAGGTTTGACAATTCCCCCACCCTTATCCTCGTGAAAATCATGCCCCTTCTCAATTTAGTTGCTACGATCGTAGCTGGTCGGGTTCATTTTAATTAAAGATGCATATCTACATGATGACAAAACTTAATATCTATGTTGCATGCCCCGATACACCATCGGTGACAATTTAAATCTGAAACATAGCATAACCAATCAATGGTGGGGCCTTGGCCTTGAGCTCCACATCATGATCATTTACAATATATACATCATATACATCTAATGCAACGGGGTCAAAACCAAGGTGTTACAAATCTTGATTCCATTTAACATACAAAGTTGTAGCAGCTATGGTTTAATGTATTCACCTCCATTATCATATCTAAGAGCTTTGATCTTTCTTCTAGTAGAAATCTCAACGAAAGCTTTAAAATCTATGAATTTTTCAAAGACTCTTGATTTCTTTTAGAGAAAGTAGACCCATGTAAATATTGAAAGTTCATCTATTAAGGTAATAAAATACCTCGATCCATTCATGGAGATAGTTGGAATTGCAACAGTGATATCACTATCTATCAGCCCCAAAATACATGAAGCTCTGCTATGTTTTCCTCGATCAAACTTATTCCTATGATGCTTGACGACTATGCATCCTTTGCAAATCCCTTTTGAGGATTTGATTTCCGAAATTCCTACCACCATGGAATTGTTTTGTAGCAGCTACAAATATTTATAGTTTAGGTGTCCAAACCTCTCATTCCATAACCGGCTAACCTCATTTCCATGAGTCAGAAGTGCACTTGGCTTTGAATCAAGCACAAAGTTAGAAAACTCATAGGTCTTAGCAACATGATTTTATTTTCCTACTACAATGAGTTATCACATGGCTATCTCATATATCTCAAAATCATTGGGGATGAATACAACTATTTTAGGAAAACCAGTGTGTGTCATTTGATACAATGAGATCAAGTTTGATGCTAAAGAGGGAACATATAGAACATTCATAAAGCTTCCATGTTCTATATGAATAGTACCTTTTCCTTTTTATGAGACTTGTGAGTCATATCCCATGTGGATGGAGATCCAGCTATCGAAATCTAGTGATGTGAAACAATCCTTGCATGAAACCATATGATTCGAAGCTCCATAGTTAGTGATGAGATTTCTTTCTTTCGAAACATTAGACATCAGTGCATGTTTTCTTTCAGGATGATTATTCTGATCTCCAGTATCCTTCTTCCTTGCACCTTCTAGAAGAGTAATGTTTTTTTTCTCCAGGATAAAGTCCATTTGATCAATAATTCTCTTCATGCAAGATCTTTTAGGATGAAAGCCTCTAGAATAGTAAGATAACTTTTTCGTCTCTTTTCCTAGTTCCTTTTTTTTCCTCGTTCTTGAGGGCTTCTCCAACAATTGGTGTTTCTCTTTATGCTTTGGAGGATCAAAATTAGTATTCTCTTTCTTTTGTTTTCCTTTTGCATTCAAATCCTTGGGTTCTATGGAAAAAAAATACTGATATTTGGAGGATTTCATGCATCTCTTTTGAACAAGTTTATGATTCTCATTATTTAGTGACTCAATGAATGCATTTAGGGTAGGAATATTCCAATTTGTAATTGTAAGCTTTCTCGTATGGAACAGAGGGACTAAAACAGAGTAGTCTGCTCCTAGTTTTGAAAGAATATAAATAATTATCTATTTATCTTTCTTTTGAACTCTGCATTGCTTCAATTGAAGCACAAGGTACTTAAACTTAGTGAAGAATTCATTTATGATCTCAAAATTGCCCGTATTTAGAGAGACCAATTCATTCTCCAACTGATAGGACCTAAAAACATCTTGCTTTCCAAAGGGCTTAGCAAGTTTTTCCCACACTTCTTGAGGAGTACTCAAACCACTAAGATGGAAAAGGACATCCTTTGAAATGGAGAGACATAGAATACCATACGCTTAATCAAATTTATTCCAATATTTTGACTTCTCTACTACTGAGTTTGGCTCTATCACTGTGCTCATGGTGACTTTGAAGTGTCCCTTGTAGAGAAATGGTATCTATGTGTCCTCTTTCAATTGATGATATATGAAAGGAGTGAGAATATTTCTAGAGGAATAGTCCAGTTTCCATCTGTATTGAATGCAATAAGAGATTATGAGATACCTGCAATCACACAAAAAAAACAATATAAATTTGAACAAGCCGCATGTTTGATTTCATTCACGCCTTGATAGACTTCTCTAGACATAATACAAAGGGAGCAAGGCTAATATTCTGGAACTTATGTGGAAAACTCTCCACTTCTAGTGCATTGTTGGAATATTTTTTATCTTTTTTGCTCAATATTAATCAAAGATCCCTCAAAAAATCTATAGAAGAGTTGTGTTGTCCTGCCATGGCTCTGACACCATATAAAACTGAGACACAACAATTTTATAACCAATACAAAAGTTACTACAGATGAAACCAATCAATTTGATCAATGAAATGTCAGAAACAATGCAAAAGACTTGCAACTGTGTATTTCGTAATCATTAATCAGAAGAGATAGATTATAATGCAATGCAATGGAATGAATAGCCATGGAATTCAAATCCAAGAGAGTTCATTTTAATTAGGTTCATGAGAGTGGTTTACTTGTCAGTTAAAACACACTCGACACATCAGTTAACCACTTAACTCCAACATAATTGACTCTAACTAACTCGGAGGCAGGTTAGATTGATTCTAACTACATATAACTCAATTGCATGCCAACAAGTACGTGGAGGAACCTTTCTAACTTCAGATAGGTGACTTAAACTGAACGAAGTCACCAAATTTAGGTGAGGGCGCTTTTAACACTCCAATTAATTGAATTTAGACAAAAATTAAGAAAAAAACACGGGAAAGGTGCCTATACCACTTTAGTTAACTAAAAAGTAGGCGAAGTAGCTAGCAGTTGACTAAGTGGGGTACACAACTCATGCATATCAACCCATATTTTCTCCTATATTAAAGGAGGAGGCTCTGTTAGGCTCCCCGATTGCAGCAGGAGATCAAGTTTCATGATGCAGCCACGTGTTTGAGTCAAAACTTAGGATAAGTGGTAAAATATGCCAAAATAAGCCAAATAATGATGTGTGATTGGAAAATGACTCCAACATATTATAAAAAGAGATCAATACAGTACGCGGTAGATCAAATAGAGCTGTATATACTATTTTTAAACACTTCTATAGGTTATTAATAATAATAATATCCTTATTCAAGGAGCTAAGAGTTATTTCATAAAAAAAAATATTCATGAAACATATGCATGGAAAAAATACCATCAAGGATAGTATCCTGTAAACCAAATACTACACACGAGATGAAATTCACAATAAAGACCCTATTGGTAATTCTTTCTAAACATACAATAATCGTTTAAACAACACAATGCACAAATACAGAATGTGGTTGTAAGTCCTTCTTCGATGGCTTCCACTGTTTTGTAAGAACTATAATTAAATTCAAATAATAGAACCAGCGATGTGGAGTTATTATCATGCACGATGGCGCCAATAGTACTCTTGAAACCACTAAGGATTTAAACCTTTTTCACTTAAAAACATTGCGAAGAAAAGAAATGTAGTATGATTTTTTATCAAGAAGAGAAATAGTGGTGACTTAAAAGCAGGGTCGTATGGTTAGAAGCAGGGGATAAGAATACAAAAAAATTCATTGATATGATGCATATAGGAAAAGCATAAACACAATCTTGGAAATCAAGGACGTGAAAGGAGGAACAACATAAAATTTCCAAGACAAAGCCAGAGCCACAATCAATCATTTCCAGGAAAGATTTACAGCCCCATGACGTTGCCCTATTACAAAAATCTTAGAGGTTCTCAACATGTTTCCTCGCTTAATCAGAGAAGAAATGGAAGAAGTAATAGAGAAAGAGATTAATAATATTATACACTCTTTTCAGAAAGGTAAAATCCCAGGTTCGGATGGGTTTACCCTAGACTTCTTTCTAGGTTTTTATGATATGTTGAAGAGTGATATCTTGAAGGTTATTAGAGAATCTCAAAATACAGAGAAATTTTTAGGGACGATGAATGGAACATTCATCACTCTAATACCTAAAAATCAAAGAGGAGAAAATTTCTAGGATTATAGACCGATCTCCTATCGCAATATGATTTAAAAAATCAGATCCAAAATCATTGCTCACAGGCTCAAACCTGTCTTGAGTGATTTTATTACAGAAGAACAATTTGGGTTTTTGTTCAACAAACATATTCATGATGTTGTTTCTTTGGCAGAGGAGGCATTACACTCTATCATAAAAGAAAAGCAGTCAGTTTTTGCACTAAAAGTTGACCTATCCAAATCATACAACAAAGTTAGCTCGAATTTAATTCACTTACTCTTAATACATATAGGTATTCCAATGGAGATGGTGGGATGGATTTTGGGTTGCATACAATCAAATTTATTAGGAGTCCTCATATATGGAGGTCCTTCCAATTTATTTCATCCAACCAGGGGTCTGATATGGGGATGCTCCCTTTCTCCCTTCCTGTTCCTATTGGTAGCAGAATCTCTTAGACGTATTATTCACAAAGAAAAAGAGGCAAGGATCCTTAAGGGGGTAAGGATATCCAACATCATTGAACTGACCCATGTGATTTTTTTGGATGATGTGTTAATGTTTCGACAAGGAACCATTGGAAACCTTCAAAACCTAGTAAAAATACTAGATACTTATCAAAAGGCCACAGGGATGGAGATCAACTTGGAAAAATATAAAATATCACACAAAAACATGCACGAAGACATTCTAAATCAAGAAAAATATTTAATCTTAGTCTCTAGCCCCAATTTTCGAAGGGTTCAAATATCTTGGCTTTCAATTGAAACCAAATGCTTATTCATTCCAAGACTGGTTATGGATATATAAAAGATTGACAGCAAAATATCCATGTGGGAAAATCGTTTCTTATCTAGGGGAGGGAATTTAATCTTTCTTAAATAGGTATTACAGAGTATACTAGTCTATTGGGCTTCAATTGGATACATCCCATAAGGGATCCTAACAAAAATAAGGAAAAAATTCTATCTTTTCTATGGGAATCTAGCAAGAAAACAGAAGGATTACCATTAGTGAAATGGAACACTATAGTTCTCCCTAAATCCAAAGGAGGTTGGGGAATTAAGAACCCTGATCTATTTTGCAAAGCGTTAGTAGCAAATCATTATGGAGAATAGTGGAGAATCTGGATTCACTATGGGGAAGAACAATGAGAGTGAAATATTTCCCACACGCCTCTATAGAGGAATGGTTCAAACAACCTGGAAAAACACACAAGGATGGGTCAATAGGATGGACTTCCTTCGTTGTTTCATTTCCATTGGTGGGGAATTGGGTTGCATGGAAAATTGGAAACTGAAGAACATAAACGTTGGATAGGATCCGTGGGCAGGATCGGGAGAGAACTACAAACTATCGAAGTAGCTCATTTCACAACAAACGGATAAAAGGATCAACACTCTAGCTGCCGCATGCTCTCAGACCACGTAGATGCATAGAGGCACTATATAGAAAACATCACAAAAAATGGTATTTTCTGAATCTGACGAAGGAGAATGGAACAGTTATATAAACAAGCTAGGGTCATGCTTTATACAAGTGGGAAATGAACAGGATAAATTATATGGACCTAGAACAGAAAGGATGGAAAATACTCAGCAAATATGGGATATGAACCAGTGATACATTTAGAGCAAGAGGTGATCGATCATTGGTGGTGGTTTAAAATATGAAAAAACCCTTGTCCCCATAAAAAAAAATTAACTCTTTGCTTGGAATTGAGCAATAAATTTTTGACATGGGAATCCCTTCTTAAACGTGGTTTCAATGGGCCTGGACTTTGCTTACTCTGTAAAGATGAAGGTGAAACAAATCAACAACAATTTGGATCATTCTTCAAATCCGAATGAGGACTCTACACTTGAGCACAAATTTAAGAATTGGCGGAGCAATGATAGGGTACGTACCCAGGAATCTATCCCTACTCTATTTATTTTTACCATTTTGGAAACAAGAAACCGAGCATGTTAAAAAATGTTTGGACCCGAGTAGAAATAACCATGAATATGCTCATGCAAAAGTCAATCGAACATCAAGCATATCCCAAATCCAAACCAAAAAGAGTGATCAAAGCGCCTAAAATAGACAAAGCCAACCCATCGAGTTATTTTGATGGATCCAGTCAAGGAGAACCTTGACTTGGGGGTGCTGGAGGAATTTTATATCTCAACGAAACTACAAAATTTGAGATCACCTTCGCACCAGGACAAGGCACAAATAACAAAGAGAAACTAGTAGCACTTTGGTCAATCCTGTAAGTGGCTTTGGAAAAACACGTTAAAAAATTATAGCTTTACGGGGACTAAAAAATGAGCACAGATTGGGAAAATGAAAAATTCAGATCAATGCTCCACATCTCCAACATTTTCTCAAAACAATAAGAGAACAAATGGAATCTTTTGAGTCAATCACCTTCCAACATATTTAGAGAGAGCTAAATTATGAAGCTGACAAGCTCTCTAAAATGTCCCTCGCTCTCCCTCAAGGCATAATGGAGGTGAAGGAAATTGTCAACAATCAAATTGTAAATCAATATGTATGCCTGTAAGGAATTTTGGGACACCAAACTAAGTGACAAGAAGGATTGTATGATCACTTTGATGTACAGAAAAGCCCCTAATGAAAGAAAATTCTTGGTGATCTTGATGTATTGTAATGTATGCTCCTAGAGGGCAGTCCATATGTATTCAATAAGAATAAAGTGATTTTTTTCCTTCGATATATATATAACAAAATCCTCTAAAACTAACAACAAAAATTTATTAAAAATTTATTTAAATGGAAAATTTTGTAAATTACTTGTATTATTTTATAAAAAATGTTAATATATTATTAATAAATCACACATTAGACATTAAAATTCTAAAACATCATCAAACAATTTTCAAAATTTATATTATATTATTATTTATATATTTTTTTCATTATTATAATTTTTTAATTTTTTGATGTGACACAAATTAATAATATGACATTTAAAGATGAATTTTGTGGGATTTGATACTTTACTCTCCACTTTGGAGTGGCTTTTGAAATGTTATTAATGTGACAGATATTGCTTTATGTCAATGTATATCATAATATGACAACCCTTATGAACTTTGCAATGTAACCTAATAGTTGATATACATCAAAATGAAGCATTAAACTTTATGACATTATCAAAATGAAGCATTAATCTTTATGACATTAGTCTTTATGAATGTTGAATATCACATAATTAAAGTATGCATTCATTTCACCGTATATACACTTTATATGCACTTGAGTGAGATCTTAAAAGAATAAATAAAAATACACTTCAAATTTATTTTCACAACTTAAATCTAAATTTAATTTAATTTTAAAATAAATATACATAAATCAAATTTAATTTTAAAATATTTATGTTAAAGTTAGATTTTAAAAATTATACACAAATTACATCATGTTTTAACTAAATAAATATAAATATATGTGTTTTTATAATAAAAGTATTTTCCATTATTTATATAACATTTTTCTTTTTAAAAATATGATTTGTCTTATTTTCCATTGTATATATAACAATTTTCTTTGTAAAGAAATTATTTATTATACAATTTTTTTTTAATATGGTTCATTTTAATATAAGAGTGTAAAAACATTTTATTTTGAGTATTTTCTCAAATTGGAATTATTAGTTATCATAAAAGTATGTCTATATATATAATAATTGTATCATAACATACCCAAAACTCGAAAATAAATATTTATTATTTATTTCAACAAAACATTTATTTATTTCAACAAAACATTAAGTTAAATTTTATTGTGGAATTTACCACCAAATGGGTCAAAGATGACTGTAATTGAACAATTATGTATTTTATTAATTAATAAAAAGAGGACACCGGATAGTGGTCATGTTTCCTAAGAGGGGGAACTGAGCTTGGTGGATCATTAAATTACAAACTGACCCTAAGACCTAGGTAATCTTATATAAACAATGAAATTGAGCCGGAGGCTCGTGCCACTCATTCTGATTTCTGAGAGAATGAACTTTGTGATTGCTGCAAACTAACTAAGTCAGGGACACAAATAATTTGATGAGGGGATAGCTAAAGTGAATTGTTGAGTTAAGTCTACTCACTGATGAGTTACAGAAGTCTGTTGTGTAACAGAGACCTTATCCTAGTGGTGGGGTGAGTATGCTCGAGGTCCTCAGCAGGTGATTAGCCACTTCAGGAAAAGGTTGGGTGGAACAGTGTCCCTTGTGAGTTAGTTCCTTTCTACAATACATTCAGGTTCCAACTTTATTTCTGTAATAGGTATTTACTTCTATTGACTAAGATGGACTATTTCCAAATATAGTTATAGATGAATGTTAGTTAATCAATAATTAATTGATGAAGTGATTGTATTGGATTGATTTAAAAAGAATGAGTTTGAATATATCTCCTCTATTTTTCAACTCACCTAAGTGACGCACACTCTAGTACAATAAAATATAAAATTAGGTTGGAATAGTACTATAGAAGAATGCTTAAATACGTATCTCCTTTATCTTGGAAAATGGAAGTAATTTTTATTAAACTGTTTACAATATACTATTAGTTCTAAGTTATGGTTTTAGTTAAAGTTCAGGTTGCAGCCTTAAATCCTTTTAAGATAGAAATTTACAGTACAAGTCTAGGATCAAGGTTGAATTGCAAAGTCACTCTTTCATATATGATAAGTTATCTACGTTTCCCAAAAAAAATTATCGGCAAACCACATAATTGTTCAGATCTAAGTTGTTCTCAATAGACTTTGTTTATACTATTTTTTCCTTAAGACCAATTGTTTCTTCATAATCAATTCAAGTATGGATACCCAATAACCAACGTTTATAGTGTTTTTATTTACTTAGGGTTTTTTACTTATGCAGCTAACCTTAATTTAATACCCAATCAATATACTACAGTCGAGGTTCGGGATGCATGCCTTTTTAGGTATTATCATCTGGAATGTTATCATTGGCAGAACAAAAGCACAATAGCCTTAGGGCTTAATCTATTCTGATTTTTTCAAATTTAAGGAACAACATTATCATTTAAATTAAATACAAGCCACAATGAGTAAACCCGTGTTACATAAACCGAGTAATGAAACAGACACCTCACGGCCCAAACGGGAACGAGCTCTGATGAACACGGGAACGTAAGGGTGGAAGTGTATCATTGCCAAACTGGATACAGACTGCACTTTTAAGCCGAATAATTTTTGAACCAGTCATCATATGGAAACCCTGGGGTAGGATGTAAGCTTTAACAAGGTTATAGATGTGGGGTTCATCTAAGCTTACAGAGTATTTTGGAAATACTGTCCCGAAAGAGGGACCATCGTGCAAAGGAGCTGTAAAGCCTCCTATGATAGTGTCTACAAAATTGCAGTGCCGAGTGTCTTCTGCAACACACAAAGAAGAAACTAGAATATACAGACGTACTAAAGGACCAAGCCCTAATTTAATGGCACCTAAATGAG
The DNA here is from genome assembly GCA_001517045.1 of Pseudotsuga menziesii. Taxonomy (NCBI): domain Eukaryota; kingdom Viridiplantae; phylum Streptophyta; class Pinopsida; order Pinales; family Pinaceae; genus Pseudotsuga; species Pseudotsuga menziesii. The sequence goes on along the minus strand of LPNX010967223.1, from coordinate 25,906 downwards.
CATATTTATATCTAGACTTAATTGCCCAATCAATCAGGTGTTTATCAATGAGGTTTGTATGAACAGGCTCCTCAGAGTCTGTAAACGATATATCTACAGATGATATTTTTATCTGAGTGGCTGATTTGTATTGCCACCACTGGAGTTTGTATACTTCAGAAGGTAATATGCGAGGGAGTTGCCAATCCTGAAAAGGGTTGGAGTCCTAGATATGGTTGATAGAGGAATCAGATGTAGAGCATTCATTCTGGAATGAATATCGTCTTTCTGCAAGTGAAACTTCAGCATTGTCCTCTTGCTGACAGTATAAGCTAAGGTGAGGAATAGTGTCCATTGACGGGTCCATTGGTAAGAGATTTAGACTCACTTTGGTCAAAACTTAATAGGGACTTACTTCGCTCTCAACTGCGGCTGCTGTCCTTTCCTATGACCACTTAAAATCTCTAGACACTACCAATTTACTCAGTAACCATTTCCGTTACCTACACGGCACTATTGCGAGCTAGAATTTGAAAGCAGATTAAATACAGAAACTTCAAAGCATTTATATTTAAAACAGTAAACTTACAGAATGAATAAACTCAGACTGTTGGCTCTGATACCAAGTGCACAAGATCGAACAGTCAAATTCTTCAACAATCTCTTAGCTTCAGATTCCAATTGCAAGATCTCTTTATAAACTTGCAACTTCAAACATATTACAGACTTCTGGGTATTACAAACTTTCAGCAGATTGGATTCGGAGGGCGAAGCTCATCACCGTGACTTGCTCAAACTAGAAACTCAGAGTTTCTGATATAGTCTTATACCACTGAGGGCAAGCTGTAGAGCATACTACTCTGTTACAGACTTGATAATATATAGACTACGAGGTTCTGGTGCATTCTTATACCTCGAAGGGCAAGATGCAGAGCATACTTCTCTTACAGACTCTAGACTCAGAATTGCAGAGCAATCGCACACTAGACTCCCTATAACTCGCTATGTCTCAAATGAAACCGAGACCATTTATTTATACAACTTCCAACCGGTGATCCGGTGGGCATCGACTAACAGTAATACGTCAATTGGTAATCCGGTGACTCAAAAATGACAATTGCAAGTCAAGATTATTCATCCGAGGTGACAAGTGGGGACTACCACTGTCATTATCTCGTCCCTTAGTGATCAGTAACATATGGGGACCCGGAATCATTATTATGACGGACTAGACTTTATGTCATAACAGACAAAAGACATGACTGACAAAATACAAAGTGGAGCTATTATGGCCCATGATGGAGTACAATGTGGAGCATAAATAGCCCATGACAGTCTTCAGTCGGTTGAGTGGTCCACCACAGCTTCCAGATTAATCGTATGGATCTCTGCCTTGGAAGCAGACACAATGGTAGTGGCCGTTAATATCAACACCTCCGCAGGGATAGTCCCAGTTGTCATAGTCTGAATCATAGTACTGGGAATCTTCAAAAGCTGGCGGATGGTCATAAAACTTTGGTGGTGGATATAGTAGAGGACTAAAGCACCTCTCAATGTCGGACCCATGGAACAACTCATTGGGGTCGTACAGAAATTTACCACGGAAATGAGACTCGACTCGAAAGTCTACTAGAATTTGGCGAGTACAGATCTTTGAGTCTATTTTTTCTCTGTGAACATTTTTCTTGATAAATTTCTGAGTAGTGAACACTGTATGTTCCAATCTGCTGTATTTGCCTCCTTTATGGTGGAGCAAGAACTTAAACAATTGATGCTCCCGAACTGCAAATTCAAGATCGACCTTCATGTGTAGAATGAAATTTGCACGCCGATTCTCCCAATCGGTCCTTGGACATAATTTGTCCAAGAATACCTCAGTCCAACCAGACCAAGCGCCATGCTGCAGATTATAGGGATCTGCAAATATTTCTATCTTCTTTTGTTCTCTGCAAAACTGGAGAATGAGATTGTAGGAGGTCCAAGTGAGATTACCATCGCCAATATCTATGTACCAGAGCGGACCTTTTTCTTCATCGTTACAGTCTAACCAGATTTCTATGCATTTTCTTAGTTTTTCTTGGGCTCCTTCAAAGCTCCTAAATGCATCTTTTTCCTAGCGCTCCATGATTTCAATCTTCATTGGTGATGATTGAATCTTCTTGATCAATGTTAGATCTAGGAATCTTTCTGCTTCGTTTCTAGATGCATATTCCAGTAACTGGCTTCTTACTTCTTCTGGTAAAGAAGTATCCCAAGGAAGGAGGAACAGACCATCTTTCTGCTTTTCAACTGGTGCTTTTCCACGGTCATTGCTTGGCTGGCCTGGATTAGAGCTTGATGCTCCTGCAGAAAACATACTTAAGGCTGGCTTTCTTTCTTCAGACTGCTCCCTGGTGAGCATATCAACAAGACAATTTAAGTAACCTGGTTTATAAATGATTTCAAAATCAAAATTGCTTAACCAGATAAACCACTTTAATATTCTACTACTATTTTCAGCCATTAAGTTTTAATTTTTAAAGATACTAGGCATAATCTTCAAATATGTTCTAATAATAAATTTGATAGGTTTAAGGAACAGAATGAAGTGCTGAACTATCTTCTTGACAGCAAGAATCTCCTTATGGCTGGATGGATAGTTTAATTCGGCTGCTTTGAATGATCCGAAGCCATATCCGCATATATTTTCTTTGCCTTCAATTGCTTCTAGCAGGACTCCTCCCCAAGTATGAGATGAGGCGTCTATTTCTATAATCAGCTGTCCTATACCCTGAGGCAAAGATAAGGGAGGCAGATCAAAAACTTTAGTCTTGATATTCTATATTGCCTCTGTCATTTCGTCTGACCATTTCACTGGATTCTTTTTCAATCTCTGCTGCAACAAGTGAATTTTAGATGCTTAACCTCTGTAAAAAGGTCGAATATAACTGAGACTCCCTAAGAATCTCTGAAGCTGGGTTTTATCCAGCATTTGATCTGGAAATTGACTGAAAACATTGAGAACATGTTTCTACAATACAACTTGTCCTTTTTGAATCTCGAAACCTAAAAATTCAATTTCAGTCTTTCCTATCTCCATTTTGCTTTCAGATAGGACTAACCCATGCTTAAAAACAAGCTCGTAGAAACTCTGCAAATGCTTGAGATGTTCTTGCACATTTCTAGAACAGATGAGAATGTCATCTTCTCTAAATATATCCTCCATTCTTTTCTGAAACTCGGAGGGGGCATTATTAATTCCGAACGGCAAAACTTTCCACTGGTACTGACCATGTGGTACCACAAATGTCGTTTTGTAGCAATCTTCAGCTTTTATAACAATCTGATAAAATCCTGACTTTAAGTCAAATTTGCTGAAGATGGTACATTCAGCAATTCTTTACAGCAGGCTGGTTTTATCCGGGAGAGGATAGCGTACTTTCTGCAATGCTGCGTTCAAAGGCTTGTAGTTAACTACCAACCTTGGCTTTCCTCTTTTTATTTAAGAATGCTTGTTAACAACAAACACTCTGCATGCCCACAGGCTCTTCGAAGGTTCTATTAGACCTTTTGCCAAGAGGTCTTTTACTTCATTAGCACAAAATTCCCTTTCTGAGGGTGACATTAACCGGGATGATGCTTTCATTGGCTTAATTTTCTGCAGAGGGTCGAACGGAAGAGAGACAAAGTACTTCTCTCTTTTCCAGAAAGCATTAGGGCTTTCTGAACAGCATTCTTTGACAATTTTCTCAGTGATACTAGCTAAGGCTTTGTCACTGCGAATTTCTGAGAAAACTTTACATCTTTCCATCTTTGACAGATGAGCAGGGTTTGGCTTATTTACAGGCTTCTGCTCAATAGCATGACATCTAGGTGTAGAATGAAAAGATATAGGCAAAACAACAGACTAGTGGTTTATAATACAGGTGATGGTCATATTTTTAGTGTCTATTGAAAATGGACTGACTCTATGCAAAAACTCAGATCCTAATATACAATCATCACTAATATCATCTAGTGTGTACAAAGTTAACAGATCATTGACTCCTTTGAATTTTACCGGAAACTTCTCAGATTTAGATTTTAAAGGGACAGGGGTACCTTCAATGGCTGAGCCTCTGTTTGAAGTGTTTTCCCAATAGAAGTGAGGAAGGGCTAAACCTTTGGCAAGGTTGACTTGACATCCAGAGTCTATCATGCAGTCTAGGAAGTAAGGTTTGAATTCACTGGGTTGAAACTGGACTTTTATAAAAATCTTCGGGCCTGTAAGCATTCCTAGATCAGGACCTGGAGAAAGTTCTCTAACCTTAGGACTTTCAGTCTCCATTGCTTGCTCATAATGCTTACTTAACTCTTCATCTGAATATTGGTCTCTTTCAAGCTGGATTATCTTGATCATGCTCTTGAGTTCCTCAATTTCTGCAATCAACTACTTCATCTGCTGCTGCTTGTCTCTAACCTGCAATCTCAACATATGTTCCTTGTCCATCCTGTAACTTTGCCTGCTATCATGACCATCAAGATAGCCTTTGTATAATTCTACAAGATTATAAATTGCAGGGGTAACAACACTTACTTTGCTTTTACCTTTCTCTTGCTCAATTTGTTTGAGCAGCTGCTTCTTTTCCTCTTTCAGGGACGCACGTAACAGGTACTCAAATGGTGGTGTCTCTGAAAGCTACAGATCAATGGCTGCAATCCACTTTTCTATATTTTGGGGCTTATTTAGCGAGAACATGTTTAGTGCAAAATTAAAATCTGGCGGCTCGAACCCTCCCAAATTTGGAGCGGAATCAGATTTTGAGGAAGACGAGGAAGCACCAACTTTCTTTAATTCGGCATGATCTGAATCAGGTTTAGATTCAGAATCTGAAGAAGCATCTAAAACATCAGATGGGAAGAATAAAACATCGCTTGAAGGGAATTCATCTTCAGCAAGTAGATCCCACCATCTAGGATCTAATGAATCACAGAAAGCAGCAAGGCAGGGCTTTGATTTCCGTTTAGGACATTTATTCACCCAATGCCCTTTATTTCCGCAGATAAAGCAAACTTCTTTCTCATTCTTCTGAGATCTGCATTTAAGAAACTTTCTAGGATAAGATTTCCTAGACTTCCTTTACTTTTGCTTTCTTGCATACTGCAAAGGCTTATCAGGATAATGATATCATGGCTGACTACTGTAAAAGCCTTTCTTTTTATTTTTCTTATGACATTTGCAGGAATCTGCTAAATGTCCTCTGTTATGCGCACCACATCCCCAATCTGGCATTTTTGCTACATTCTTACAGAAAGAAGGGAAGTACATACTCTGGTGCCGCTTAAAGTCTTTACTGACTCTTTTCTCTAAGTAGTGTTCTTGCCAAGTCTCTAAAATATATCCATGTAATTGAGCTAAAGAGAGACTTCTATAATTAATATTCTTATCTTTCATGAATTGTTCCACTGCGTCAGGGACATGGTCGGGAAAACTTCGGATGTAATGCTTTAGATATGCTGGGTCACCCGATTTTCTGGACGAGATCAGTAATTTCTGCATATAGCAAAAATATTCCTCGCTCTGTAACAAATTACAAAGGCGAACAGACATAAACAGAGATGCAAGATGTTCTGAGTCATCATGTTCATCTGTACCATGAAATTCTTTTCCTAGAGCCCTTAGAATTTGCTGGTCTGCATCGTCAGCTGATAACATCTCATTTCTGGCCTCTTGAGGAAGCCATCTCCACCAATCATTTGCAAGTCCAGATAGACCTGCAACGATCTGACCTGCTAACTGCTGGCCTATAAGAGTACTATCTTGAGTTCTCTTATATAAGTTCCATTGAAACAGAAGTTGGATAGCAGTTTTAATGTCTTCACGGGACTGAAACTGAATGTTCAACACAGGCTGGTCAGGCATCTGTGAAACTAGCCGATTTAATGAATTTATGCCAAAATGGGTTTTTAGACTCGGAGGTCTGGAAGCTTCTGGCATAGCTATGTCATAAGTATTCACAGTTGATGGATTATGTGTAGCTGAGGATTCTGCATGGTGATATGCAGACATCATGTTAAGGTACTTCGGCTCTAAGGCAGATTTAAAGGACTTAAAATGTCCTATCCATTCTTTGACTTCTTCAAAGTCGGCTTCATCAAGTTGAACTCTGGTCGCTCATCTTCATCAACTACGCTAAGCATGCCAAATGACACACTGCGTTGATGTTTTCTCTCTGTATCTTTTCTCTGGTGTCCCTGGGCTGCTAGGGCAAGGACAGAAGGACTGAGTCCTAGAGCTCTCTTCTTAAGCTCTTTTGTTTGGCCAATTAGTTCTTCTATTCGGGCCAATATCCTCTCTATCTTATCAGCAGCTTTTTCTACTGCTTCCTTAATCTCTGCTGAGTAAGTTAGAACATGATCCAAGAGTCCTAACTTAGTTTCAACCATAGCGACTTTCTCTTTTTCCTCGATGATAGAGCTTTTAATATTCATCAAATCTGTTGCCATATCATCTAAGTTTTGGGTAGTCATTTTATTCTGCATGTTTCCCCAATTTGCTCACTTAATCTCATCTATCACTGATTCTTCAGGACCAGAAGATTTGTATGGCAAAAACTCTTTCTTTACTGACCCATCGGCTGAGTATTGCCTAAAGGGGATTTCTGGTAGATTCCTACCAGGAAAATAGGACTTTCGTCCTTGTGAGACTGCTTCATATGAATCGTTTTGTCTGGGCAAGCTAAACATGCCAAGACTGGGAGTTTGTCTATGGTGTTGTATTCTCTGGAGGATTTTTCTGCAGGCAGGACATTCTTTATGTTGGCCTCTGTGTTCAGAGTCATACAGGCCTGTGTAAGAGGTAGATGAAGACTGAGATACAGGTTGAGAATTTGTTTCTAATCTTCTATCGGAGTGACTAGAAGATAACGAATTAGATCTGATGAAGGGAGACGAGAATTTTGGGGTAGGTGATGAATCTAGCAATCTGAAGGAGCTAGTCTGTCTGTCAATACACTTCCACCCTTATGTTCCCGTGTTCATCAGAGAAACAACACCGTAAGAAATATTCACGACTGTAATTATGACGTTCCATGGGTTACTCTCAAAAAACCCTTACATAAAAACATAAACAGTAAAATATTAGTTCGATAGTGGCTACATAGCCAAAATAAAGGTTACCAGAAAAAGACCACGGCCACAACTCAGATTTTGCTAAAATAATAATTGTAAAAAAAAATCAATGTAGATACAAAACCCTCACGGGTCTTTTAAAAAAAAATTAAATCCACTTGGCTAGAACTAAGTAAGTTTAGTCGATACAGTAGTTTGATAGTGGCCATACCGTTTACCTTCTCAAGCTAGCACAATAGTAAAAGCCTCGCGGCCACAGTTTTGTTTTCTTTCACAAACTGTCCTAACTTTGCAATTGACAAACTTGACTAAAAACCATTTATGATATAAACCCGGTATAGAATCGAAAGGCTTTTAAACAAAATTATAATATCATAATCTGAGTATTATACAAACCCTCACGGGGCCATCCTATCAAATTAAATATTCACAAGACAGAAGTAGACTGTTTTAGATCCGAATCACTTTCATAACTCAAGTTTCAAACCGGGCGTAACGCAGTCAAACAACCTCATGGTGGAATGATGTCTCTTTATTACATTATTCTTCCAAGTATACTTTATGCTTCGCGACTTCTCCCGAGGATCTCTTTACTTCCATCTAAAGCCACACAAAGTGGGCATTCAAACTACGCGATGAGCACTCCAGTCAAACCTTAAAGCCATGAAATGGAGGGTATAAGTCTTACTAGAATCAAGAACCCTTCAGCACTGGTTCCATATTTTGCTGCAACAAAATTCTCTGGTTCACCTCCTGCGCATACAACCCAAGAAGTCATTTTAGTAATGTTTACATGAAAACAAAGTGGGGCATCATATAATCTATCCTTTCAATTTACGAATCTAGAGAGAAACTAATTCTTACCTATCAAAAACCATGCAGCATTTTTATCTAATCAGTAAACAAGAATAAAGGGTGTGAGGGCCGAGTAGCTCGGCTCCTCCACCACCGGCGTCGCAGAGGTGGTAAGTTCTCGAACATGCAGAGACAAGACAAAGGAAAGAAAAAATATTTGCACATAACCCTGTTCAGAACCTCTGCGACGCGCATATTAACATAAGCATCGAGGCGCATTTAGAACTCTGAAGGTTTTTGTACCTCTGCATAATGAATGCCAACGGGAGCTTTTATTTCTTTCACATGGCCGCAGGTGGATACTTTCAATACCATAACATTTACATAATGTTTTCACCATAGATATTTTTTATGTTTTATGCCAAGCATCACATCCGGTGATCAAATTTGAACGGTGGGTCTTAATTTCAATGGGAAGGGAATTTATTAGAGGAGCCATTCAAATATTAAGGGAAATATAAATAATTGTACTTAGAATTGACAAGTATAAATTAACTAAACCCTTTTACCAAAAAAATGTAAAAACTAAATATTGATTTTCAAAATTTTTACAATTTTAAATAATTATCTCTTAATATCTACATGAAAAATGATATGTTTTCAATAAAACTTGTTTTGAACACATTAATTTGTCATATATGTATCATTACTTTTATAGTTCAGTAACATAACAACTATTTTATTGTATTTTTTCGAGTTGGGGCCAAGTTTATTATATAGAAAAAAACTACTTAGACTATGTAATAACCATATTAGGGCATCTGCCTCATCTTATGCATAGTGCAGAAGGTCGTAACTAGATATAGCCGTAACCATGAGAGAATTACT
>LPNX010967223.1:2171-17099 GCA_001517045.1 Pseudotsuga menziesii | reverse complement strand
ATATATATATATATATATATATATATTGGACACTGCAAGCTAATGAATGTCACTTTTGGCATGTTAGACGCAATAGAAAACTAAAAAATCAGCAACCCCTCTGCTTAATTATTTTTTTAGATACTTACACAAAATATCTTGCTTTGAGTACAGAATATTAAATGTAGGAAATTGAATCACGTTTCAAAATATATAAGGTTTATGTATTGAAACTTTTTATAACTATCTCAAATTTCATTTTTTCTAACGATCATTTTTTTTAGACAAATGATAAGGTATATGTTTTGTGGGTGCATCCTTTGAGGTCCTAAATGATGCTTTCGGGATACAAAACTTTGCATGCATGTAGAGAACATATAACACTAGTGCACCGCTATTTTTCGAAAATAAAATTAGTAATTTTTAATTTTTTTTATAATTATCTAAGTGAACATTCCTTGAAAATGGTACGTCTTTTGTGGGTGCAGCCTCAGAAGGTCTTAATGAAATAATCATGAAATGGGTTTTTTATAGAATGTAGAGGTCATTGTCTTCTAGTGCACAATATAATGTTTTTTTAAAACGATTATGAATTGAAAAAGTTATGGGAATAACACTAATGACATGTATTTTGAGTTAAGGATTTATGACACAATAGAAATTGAAAACAAATAGGAAAATATAATATTTTTTAATAAAAATTACGTATTAAGAATCTGCAGAAAAAATGCTATTTATGTTTAAGATTTCGTCAAAAATGACTATGTGTAACATACTGTAATGAGTGTGTAAACAATGAATTCTTCAGAAAATGGGAGAAATGCCCAATTAGCTATGGTTTATCATGTACCATAGCACAAATTTGGTATTAACGAAGAAAATTCCAAACCATACACATAGGAGTATTTGTGACATGCGAGCAAGTGAATTGGCATGTTTAAATTCAAATTACATTTTCCGCCTTGTAGAATTTACAAATGCATGAGCATTATATAACTACAAAATGCGAGCACGTTATATAAATATAAAACCTGTGCGCATTATATAACTATAAAGCATGCATGTCACCTACAAGGATAAGATGTGAACGTGTGTTATAGAGCTAAAAATCTAGCACCTTATGTAATATACCAAATGTATGGATAATAGTTTAGAGGGGGTGCGAAAGGGTCAAGGGCCTAGGAAGATGTTGGAAGTTCAAGTGGGGATGGTTAATAGTTGAGAGTGGGTTGGGAATGGTCAGGGTCCTAGGAGGATGTTGTAAATTTGAGTGGAGAAAGGGGGATAAGGTGGAGGGGAGGAAGTGGGTGATGGTTTGATGAGAGAGAGGATCAGTGGATTGAAAAGTGGATATGGAGTATTAGAGGAGGAATAGGATGTGTTGGAGGAGAGAGGTGAAGGAGGGGGAAATTAAAGAGATGGGAACGAGATGCAATAAAACATATAATAGGGGTCATAATGAGGTAGGGGGTTGAGAAGAAGGGATAAGTTGAAAACAGAGAGAGAGAGAGAGAGAGAGAGAGAGAGAGAGAGAGAGAGAGAGAGAAAGTGATGTGGAGAGAGTGAGAGAGAGAATAAGATAGAGAGGGAGGAGGAGGGTGAGGGAGGGATGAATATAGAGTGAAGGAAAGAGATATTGAGGGAGTGATAGAAGCTATGTGTGTGAGAGAGAGAGGGGTGACGAGGGAATAAACACAAGAAGAGAAAGGTGCAGGTTCACAATAGTAGAGAGAGGGAGAGAGAGGGATGGATGGTTTCACCATCATCACCATCATCTTCATCATATTGATCATCTTCATCACCATCATCATCATCATCATCATCATATTGATCGTCATCGTCTTCATCATCATGATCATCATCATCATCCTCCTCATTATCATGACGTTCATCATCATCGTATTCATCATCATGGTGCTCATCATCATCATCGTCATCGTCATCATCACCATCATCTTCATCATCATCATCATCGTCGTCGTCGTCATCATGTTGATCATTGTCGTCGTCATGACCCTCATCATCATCATCATCGTATTCATCATCATGATATTCATAATCATCATCACCATAATCACCATCATCATCATCATGTTGATCATCATCGTCTTCATCATCATGATAATCATGATAATCATCATCTTCTTCTTTATCATCATCATGTTAATCATCATCATCATCTTCTTCTTCTTCTTCTTCTTCATGCTGATCATCATCATGATCATCATTATCATCATCATCATCATGTTCATCATCGTCGTCTTCATCATCATGATTATCATGCATGAAGGTAGGGAGGGCCAGTGAGTAAGTGATAGAGAGATAGTGAGTAAGGCACATGTGTCTTCATCATCATCGTCTTCACCATCATGACCCTCATCATCGGCATCATCATCATCATCATCATGTTGATCATCATCGTCATCGTCATCATCATCATCTTCATCATCATAATGTTCATCATCGTCACCACCATCATCATCATCATGACCCTCATCATCATCATCATAATCATCATAATCATCATCATCATCATCATTATCATGATGTTCATCATCATCATCTTCAACATCATGATGGTCATCATCATCATCATCATCATGACCCTCATCATCATCATATTCATCGTCATCATCATCATCATCGTCATCTTCATCATCATCATCTTTATCATCATCATCATCATCATAATCATCATCACCATCACCATCATCTTCATCATGTTGATCATCTTCATCACCATCTTCATCATCATCATCATCATCATCATGTTGATCGTCATCATCTTCATCATAATGATCATCATCATCATGAACATCATCAGCATCATCCTCATTATCACGATGTTCATCATCACCGTCTTCATGATCATGATGTTCATCGTGATCATCATCATCATCATCATCATGTTCATCATGATCGTGATAATCATCATCATCGTCATTATCATCATCATGACCCTCATCATCACCATCATCATCATCATCATCATCATCATCATTATCATCATCATCATCATCCTTAACATGATGTTCATCATCATCGTCTTCACCATCATGACCCTCATCATCATCATCATAATCATCATCATCATCTTCATCATCTTCATCATCATCATCATCACCCTCATCATAATAATCATAATCATCAGCATCATCATCATAATCATAATAATCATAATCATCATCATCATCATCATCATCATAAACATCATCATAATCATCATCATAACCATCATCATCATCATCATCATCATCATCATTATCATCGGCATCATGATGTTCATCATAATCGTCTTCATCACCATGATCATCATCATCATCATCGTCTTCATTATCATGGTGGTCATCATCATCATCATCATCGCCATCATCACCATCATGATAATCATCACCATGATCATGATCATGATCATCATTATCATCATCATTGTCTTCATCATCATCATCATCATCCCCATGATCATGTCCATAATCATCACCATCATCATGTTCATCATCATTGTCGTCATCATCATCATCATTGTCTTTACCATCAAAATACTCATCATCATCATCATAGTCTTCATCATCATTATCATCATCGTCGTCTTCATCATCATCATCATGTTCATCATCATCATCACCATCATCATCATAACCATCATAACCATCATCATCTTCATCATCATCATCATGTTGATCATCAGTGTCTTCATCATCATAATCATCATCATCATCATCATCATCATCATGTTCATCATCATCATCTTCATTACCACCACCATCATCATCATCATCATCTTCATGATCATTGTCATCATCATCAGCATCGTCGTCGTCATCGTCGTCGACGACGTCATCATCATCTTCATCATCATCATCATCACCATCATGATAATCATCATTGTGATCATTATCATCATCAATGTCTTCATCAGCATCATCATGTTCATCATCATCATCACCATCATCATGTTCATCATCAACACCATCATCATGTTCATCATTATCATCATCGTCATCTTCATCACCATGATCATCATCATCATCATGATCATCGTCATCTTCATTATCATCATCGTCATCGTCTTCATCACTGTGATCATCATCATCATCGCCGTCATCGCCGTCTTCATCATCATGGTCATCATCATCGTCATTGTCGTCATCGTCGATGTCATCATCATCATCATAGTCATCTTCATCATTGTCGTCATCATCATCATCATCACCATCATGATAATCATCATCATGATCATCATCATCATCATCATTATCATCATAATCGTCTTCATCATCATCATCACCATCACCATGTTCATCATCATCATGTTCATCATCATCGTCTTCATCATCGTCATCATCATCATCATCTTCATCACCATCATTATCATCATCATCGTCTTCATCATCATCACCATGTTCATCAGCATCATCATCATCATCACCATCATCATGTTCATTATCATCATCATGTTCATCATCATCATTACGGTGAGAGAGGGATGGATGGAGTAAAGGAGAGAAAGAAACATATAGGGAGTGATGTAGAGAGGGTGAGGGAGATATATTTAGAAAAAGATAGGGGTTATCTAGGGATTATTAGGGGTATAGAGAGAAACATTTATATGCATGAAAAGAAGGGAACACTAAAAACATTTGTTTTGTTTCTAGCCATTGAAAACATTTGTTTTCTAATGATTTTATTCATTGCCTTAGCAGTGCACCTAACCTATCAATTGTGCTTAAAACTATCGCATGCACGTTTTACTTCTACAAATCGCATACACATTTTTACTCTATATAACGTGTGTGCATTTTAGGACTGTAAAAACAAACAATGGATTGTTTTTGTCCGAGAGCAACTTTACTTTGTCTTTACGAAAATCTGATTATCGCACGTTTTTTTTCAACAGAGCAAGCCCACCTGTGGAAATACTCACAATACACATTCTCCATCATTTTTTTTTATGCAGGTGCAGCATAGAGCACATCCTTCATGGTTGAGGAGCACACAGGATAAGATATCAAGCTTCAATATCATTTCATGCTGATGGTGGATATACACAATTGTATAAGAGAATCAGCTTGAGGAACAATTTATGATTTAACTTTCATTTGCTTATTATTCAAGAGAACCAAAGGTAAATTTTCTCATTCATCATTCGATTTGATGGGAAATATGAACAATTGAAAAAAGGAAGATTGAAGAACCTTGAAGGATCTATAGTTATAAAGCAAGTTAAAGGTTTGAAAGCTTGTAATTAAGGAGCAGCAAAAACAAACTATATTGAATTGATCATTGTGGTGATGGGGAATGTACGTAACTGAGGAAGAAAATCAGCAAGGAAGAAGAGACCTCAAAGAAGTCATTGAAGAAGAGAAACAAAAGAAAAGAATAGGCATGATGAATCAGAGGCTTTCTTTGGAAACTAATCCAAATCCAATTATAGAGGATACGATGGTTCATCCTATTAATCCAGCACAAGAAAAAGGGAAGCATTCACTAGAGGGACCTTCAATTTCCACAATATTTGTTGAACAAGCACCCCATGGAAGTATTCAATAAGAAAAACATAGGTGCTCATTAGGAGATGTTTCAAATCCCACATCAAGTCAAAGTGATAAGTTACCATCTCAAGACGAAGCTCATGAAGAGGCAATGGACATGGAGCATACTGTTGAAGAGGCGTTGGACATGGATCCTACTATTGAAGAAGAAAATATTATTCAGACCATCGATGAGGATGTTGGACTTCCACCATCCAACTACTAAGAAGAGAATGAAGGACAACAAGTTGCTACTGAAATGCCAAAGCATATTGTTGATGCGCTAGATGATAGAATTCCAACCCCCTTACCTCCATTAGAAAGCACACGTCGAAGAACTATGAAGCATATACAAGTTGATGAAGGACTCCTCAATTCCATTGGAGGTACACTATCTAAACGTAGTATTGCTTATCAAACTCAACAAATACTAAATAAATATTTTTTTTCTAAATGTGATGGAGGTAAATGTAGATTGGTTTTATCATTGTCAAAATATAAGGGCATGAATATTGTTAGGAAATCGTAAGGGATAAGTATGACAAAGACTTATGGACCAAGTTCTCATATACTTAAAATATTAGTAGATGCTTTTGGTAAAATTGGTAAGAACACACATTCAAAGGACCGCAATGCAGCTCGTCGTGTGTTGTCACAAGCAATTGTAAATAAGAACACCAGGGTCCTTCATTTTCTCAAGCCTGTGTCTAAACTAGTTAATTTGAATGTAAAAACCCTCCGTAGGTATTCTATTAGAAGAGAACATCTTGACACAACTGTTCAAATAGATTTTTAAGCCCTTATTGGTCGGTTTCCACGTCATGACATGAAGCTAGTTGATGCAATAAAGGGACTAGTGCGGAGTTTTTGGCATGATCACACAAGGCCTTCTTCAAACCGGAAGGATGTACTAAAATTGAGAAGGGGTTCAAAGGATTGTGAACCACATATTAAGCATCTTCTTGATATAACACTGACAGAACTATACAATAAATTTAGGAATGAACATGGACAATTGAATTTGGGGAAAACATATTTTGAGAAATGTAAGCTCTGGTATGTTAGAATAAATACTCTTCGTAACACTTGGTGTTGTAGACACCATGTAGAATATGAAATAGTTTTGCACATTCATCATGTGTTGCATACTAACCATGTGCAAGATTGCTCCTTGACAATACCATCGACTTCATCAAGAGAATTCATTCATAGTATCATGTGCAATAGGCATGAGGGGCAAACATACTATGGAAAATCTTGTTTGGATGGAACTTGTTGCAACTATGATGGAATGGAATTATTGAGCCAATGTATGCACAAGAGTGGAGATAATGAATTTGGGAATATTTTTATAGACATGAAAAGTTTCAAATATATCGGTTATGAAATAGTCCCAGGGAAAGAAAGCAAAAAAATACAATTGGTGACATCTCAGGTACATGCATTTATCTATAAATTTATGTTTGAATAGTTACATTTCATTCCTTACTCACAAAAAAAAACTGATATTGAGATCATTTTGTGTCAACAGGTACAAGTTAGTGACTTCGTCAAGGAATTTATTGAAAAGACACATCAATATGTTCAACATGTCCACTTGTCATGATGGTAGAATGAGAAGTTTAGAATATGCAGAGATACATTTCCCCATGGTACTATACTTTCAGTTGTTGATTTTGCCAAGAAATACACTTTGCAACCTCAAAATGAGATCCAAAGTCAATATTATCACTCTGAGCAGGTTTCCTTGATGGCGCATATCACATACAAGCATGGCCCAATTAGCAGTGAAGAGCAAAGAGAAATTCTAAAGGAATATCACTTCTACATAAGTGATGATAGGTGCCATGACTTCCACTATGTAAATCAGTGGCTTCATCATGTTCTATGATAATTTGAAGGGTAGGAACATAAAGATGAATCAACACTAGATTTGTTCTGATGGATGTGCTGGTCAGTTCAAAAATGCATGCATATTTCAATGGTTGTGTTCATTGCATAAAAACTACAAAGTTTCACATATGTGGAACTATTTTAAGACTGAGAATGGTAAAGGAGAGCATGATGGAACTGTAGCATGTGTCAAAACAGCCCTACGAAGAGAGGAAATGAAATTATCTACAGTATCTACTATTCAAAATGCTCAATCTATAGTTAGGTGGTGCATGTAAGTAATGGGAGAGGAATCAGCTATGCAAGTAGAATCCACAAGAAAGAGACATGTGGAGATATTTTTTTGGGAGGTGGTAGACATAGATCATTCACATGCATGGGAATGCAAGACTATTCCTGGGACTAGTGGCTTTCATTTGATTCAAAGCTCTGCTAACCCAGTATTTGAAATTTGGACCAGAAAACTCGCTTGTTTTTTCTCACCTTGTTGTGATGGTGACTGGGATGGGTGTGAATCATTGGATTGGGTTGATGGATGGGATTGCATATCACTTCCACTTGATCAGTGTGCAATTTTTGAGTTAACTCCGTTGGAAGAAGACCAATCATCTAATTCTTTAGATTTTGATCATGTCTCGGACCTTGTACAACTTGGTATGATGCATTTCCTTAACATTTTTTTGTTTATTTATGTAGTCTTGAAACTGACATTAATGGCCTTGTATCACACGAAAAATATTTGATCATATACCTACAATCATATTATACAAGACACATATATGTAGTAGTTTCCTCAAAATATAGTGAATGGGGTGGTGATTACTGGTTGGCACATTGTATAGAGGGAAAGAAAACCCTCATTATGTCTATGACTGACGATGAAACAACCACTTCCCAATAGGTTCTATGGTTTTTAAAGGTGAATACCTTTTGTTACGGAGAGAAATTCCTATGGATTGGGGTACCACAACAGACAGCTTGACTCCAGAAATCAATCATTTCCAATATGCAAGAGAAATCAAATATCTAACACTAAAGGATCAAAACTCGTACCTTATTCCGGATGGTTGAAGTAGATCCCCGTAGATCTTTCCAACTCCAGCTTGAATTGATAAATTACTTCCTCAACAATCAGTAAACAAGACAAGCATTCTATATATATTGGTGTTATATCTACTCTAGCATATATAATCAACAATGTATAAGCATTTGAAATCATCCATGGATAAAATATTCATTCAAACATACATTATTGGACATGAAAAGATATTTCTATTAATATAAAATCGGATATAACAATGAATACAACCTTTGTCGGCACGTCTGCGAATCAGAGAAACTGAATCCCCCACTTGGGCCTCCACCACCTCAATCATCCATCTCTCAATAGCAAGCTTACAAGCAAAATGAAATCTTGGGAAGAACACCAAAGTGGTTCAAGGGACAAAGGGATGCAGACTCAAGCATAAGTTCTGGAAACAATGAAGTATAGTTTCTTTGCTCTCAATTCTCACATATTCTTCAATGTATCGAAAGGGTTCCTTATATAGATCTTTAATGGGGTAATGAAGGGTCAAATCCGAGTGATCTCAAGGAATATGGAAAGCTATGTGACAAGTGAGTCGAATCCATGTCAAGGAAAAGTCCAAAAAAATTTGGCCTTTTGCACACATCCTGATGTACGCAGTTTTAGGGGTCAAACCCGCGTATATACACGAGAAAGGGTTTAAAAGTCATGTATAGTAATTTAAGTATGTTTTTAGGGATGATCTTGGAACCATCAAAGGTATAAAAAAATTCCATGGAGTCCAAAGAGTCTGCAGAGGGACAGGGGAAGGACATACAAGTGTGATTCACCAGGTGTGGTAAAATCAGCTATAACAGATGCCCCCTAATGTGTGAGGATAGAGGGGTCATACCATGGCTGAAATACATTATAAGTCCATCCCAGAAGTGGAGTGATGAAGAACCCAGTGGAAGACCAACCACCCAATCAGCATAGTACAATGATACAACTCTACATATAACTGCATATAGCAGTCCTAGACACATAAGAGTACAATGGCCATCAATAGGTATGATATAAAATGACATATGTGGTTATCGCCACATACAATATACATAGATAAGAATCTCCATGATGAAGATATACAAAGGATCATGATCTCCATGAAGACTGAAGATATATAACATATCAAGATCTCCATAATGGCTGGAAATGTCTGACATATACTGGAATCAAGTCACGAGAGCTTAAATCTCATGAACACTAGCATGATCAAGGAGGAAGCATATATGAGATGCCACCAATCTAGAAGGTCTTCTGCACACACCGCTACGAGTACATGTCCTACTATGTGAATAGAGGTGTCAAGGTCGAACATAGTAGTCAATCGTCTAATTACTGGTGATTGGTGTATACCATTAATAGACACGAGATCACCCTCCGATAATGATAATGGGAATCAAGCCTACTAGAGTGCAAACTAACAAGTGTGAATAAATGTGTTGAGGTCAAACACTTGAGAGAATCCATCGATCAGGGGACATAGATGTATTCCCAAAGAACTATCGATAGCGAGAGAACCTACCACTGATGACTGCAAGTCTCAAGGCACTCAAAAATGACTCTAGATTCCAATCCCAGAATAAATGATCTGAAGTCGATTGGATGAAATCCACTAGAAGGAGGGCATTAAGGTATCCCCCATAATCCAACACGAGGAACTCAACAAAGTTGTATAATGTGGAAGGACTCGATCATAAGGTGCATGAGCCAGTAACTGTACCAGGAATGGTCGACATGCAAAGTCAAGATAACTAAGGAATGGCTGACTCAGGTTTCAACTTCCTTTAAGAAAGAGAATAAAAGTGAATGGTGACTAAATGTAGGCAGCATAGACTCAATATACAAAACTGGGACATCTCTACGACACACGAGGCATCGACAGAGGCTCCATAGGGACTAGAAGCTTAACCAGTCAGTGGAGATAAACTCAAATAAATGAGTACAGCTCCTAAAGTCAAACTATAAACCCAACCAATGGATGTGATATACAGTGCTCTGTTCGAAGGCAACACAACTTGACAGCTTCCAAAGATAACATCTTTCCTTGTCCGGATTTTTGGATTTAAAATTTTTTTTTGGACTTTTTCAAATATTTAAAAAGCTTGAAAAAGAATAAAATTTCTTTATAGTTACAGACTAGGAGGAGACGAGTGTCATATGGAAAAACAAACTAGTTCCAAGCAGTGGAACATACCTATGGTCAATGCAAGGATACATGTGTAGGATAGTGACACTCGGGGGAAAGTCCCCTCCTGGTAAAATAGGGAATAAAGCTACAAATGATATAAAAGATGGCTTTGCATGGCTAGACATGAGACAAGCTCGGGCTATATGGCTGAAACTCAAAGTTAGGGAAGTCAGCATAAGGCTCAATAAGGTGGGCAAAGCTCATGATAATGCAATTACAACTTGACATAAAGGAGTCCCGAGGAAAGAATCCAACAAAAAGATCAATAGGAGTATGAGGCTCTTGCAAAATGTCATGGCGGTACTATACAATGGACTCTCGGACCTAAGAGAGGGATCACAGCATGGGTACCAAAGGCAAAGGGGAGATAACTAGGACACCCATGTATAGGAAAGCTCTACCATTCACATAGTACCACTTCTAACAATAACATGAAGGTTCCGTGATAGCATGGAATGGGTTTGTACCTAAGGTTAAAATGAAACAGTCATAAGGTCATGCAAAATGCAAGCGGATGTGAAATCCCAACCTATATGCCAGTTTAGACATGATACCTATGATAGGAATGAACGGGTCGAAACCTCGAAGAGAATGTACAAAAACTAGACCATACATGACAACCATATTAGTCCAAAACAACTCGAAATAGTCAATAAAGAATCCAAACTATAGGATATAGGGAGGAATGATCATGACAACTGCACCCAAAGGAAACAATGTGGTGAAATATGGGACATAAAAAGGAAAGTAAGGTGTAGACCCAATGTTCACGCATCCACAACCACCCCCATGATGGTGACCACTGGTGTAAACACCGACAGAAGGGAGTCAACAACCTCCACAAATGGAGTAGAGGACATAATGTGACCTCTCCCAAATCTATGAGCACGGTAAGGGGCTGTGATGCCCCCAAGTCTGACACCAGAGTCCATACTAGGACCAAGGACGGGTGATAGGATACCAGGCATGCCAAAGATAAAAGGACCCACACTCAAGAAAGCATAAATATACTCAAGTAACCATGATCCCAAAGGCCAATTAGCGCACAGATAACACACTCCCAATAAAATCTACAGCCAAAATACAAACAAACCAAGGGGAGGATATGTGAGCTACCGAATGCAGTAGGTATGTCTCGCCTAGGAGAGGCTTGAAACTCCCATACACTACAAGCGGAGGTACATAATCAATTATAGTGGCCCTCGGCTTCAACGCATAAAGTGACTGTGTTTTCCAACCTCTACCTGGCCAAGACACCTATAGAATAACCTCTACAAGTACCCCCTATGATACCTAGGTAAGGCAACTAAGGTCACTTCAATATAACCAGTGCTTAGGTGGACAGTCGTAGGCGGGATCAACTGTATGGGTAGGGTAGCAAAGCCCAAAACTCTCGAAAGAGCCCCCAAATACGAATACAATCCTAGAAATATCTCCGATGCTACTCAGTTATGACTAGGGGTCATCCCAATCAATGACTGCTCACACTACCTCGTGCTTAACTCCCTTGTAAGAGGAGGATCTTGAGAAACACTAATTATACCTAGGAATTTCACACTCTCACCTGGACAGACACATACATGTTGTTTTTTAGTGGTCTTGGAGAATTTAGTCACAATGAACTATTCCAAGACCCTAAAACCTAATCTTGTTGGTGTACCCTATCAAAGAAAATAGTGTAATTCATTTTAATTAAGCGTTTATTTTAGTTGGTTGTAATTACTCAAAGGGAAATGGTCATGCAACTAGTGATATGAAGACTCAATAGTGAAATAAAAGTGCACACCATAACAAACAATGCTAAGTGCAATCTTTGTCAAATGAAAAACAGGATATGCCACTACATGAGATTCATAAATATATATTCCTTTCCGAATGCCAATGCAATCCTTCCTATATGAAAGCCTAAATAAAACTCTCATCCAAGAAATCCAATGCAAGTACCTCCTCAAATCCATATGCAAAAAATGCAACTACCTTGCATTTTTCAATATAAAAGAATGAAAAATGCAATAAAAGTCATCTAAAACTCTCAGTCTCTGCAGCAAGTATAAAACACAAGCCCAACAAGACACAGAGACAAAAAAGAGTAATGCACTAATGGAAAAACAAAAAAGATAAATGACTAAAACTACTTTCAAAGAAATATCAATGAAAAAGTGGTCTCTGGTCACAAAAGAAGCATCCAGCAGACAACATCAGACCTAAGGAAGACCCAACCACACTCACAATACACCTAAAAACTTCCCACAACATCAAACTCACCAAAAAGGAGGAGGTACTCGACTGTTTAAAGAACACTTGTGTATATACGTGACTTTTGGACAAAAAGATGCATGTATATGCAGATTTTGGCCAAAAAATTACGTGTATACGTGACTTTTGGCCAAAAATCCGTGTATGTACATTACTTTGGCCAAAAACCTGCGTATACAGAGAAGATAGTGGTAAAAATCAGGCCAAGGGTCAAACCAATAATGGAGAGTGTCAATGGATGAACACCCTATAAAATGCAACACAGAAACAAGGAGAAACAAAGAGCAAGTCAAGAATATCAATCCCATTGTGCCGATAAAAACCCCCAAAGAAAAAATGACTAGGAACTCCCCAGCGGAGTCGCCAACTCTGTTACGAAGAGAAATTCCTATGGCTTGGGGTACCACAATAGACAGCTTGACTCTAGAAATCAATCATTTCCAATATGCAAGAGAAATCAAATATCTAACACTAAAGGATCAAAACTCATACCTTATTCCGGATGGTTGAAGTAGATCCCGTAGAGCTTTCCAACTCCAGCTTGAATTGATAAATTACTTCTTCAACAATCAATAAACAAGACAAGCATGCTATATATATTAGTGTTATATCTACTCTAGCATATATAATCAACAACCTATAAGCATTTGAAATCATCCATGGATAAAATATTCATTCAAACATACATTATTGGACAGGAAAAGATATTTCTATTAATATAAAATCAGAGATTACAATGAATACAACCTCTGTCGGCACGTCTGCGAATCAGAGAAACTGAATCCCCCACTTGGGCCTCCACCACCTCAATCCTCCATCTCTCGATAGCAATCTTACAAGCAAAAGGAAAGCTTGGGAAGAACACCAAATTTCTCCAAGGGACAAAGAGATGCAGACTTAAGCATAAGCTCCGACAACAATGGACTATAGTTTCTTTGCTCTCAATTCTCACATATTCTTCAATGTATCCAAAGGATTCCTTATATAGCTCTTCAATGGGGCAATGAAGGGTCGAATCTGAGCAATCTGAAGGCAAATAGAAGGCCAGGAGACAAGTGAGTCAGATCCATGTCAAGGAAAAATCCAAAAGAATTTGGCCTTCTGCACACATCTCAATGTACGTGGTTTTAGGGGTCAAACCCGCGTATATATGCCAGAAAGGGTTTAAAAGTCGCGTATAGCAATTTAAGCATGTTTTTAGGGATGATCTTGGAAACATCAAAGGTATAAAAAAGGTCCATGTGGTCCAAGGAGTCTGCAGAGGGACAGGGGAAGGCCATACAAGTGTGATTCACCGGGTGTGGTAAAATCAGTTATAACAACCTTACACATGACAACAATGCAAGAAAGAAGGGTGGATATGTTTACAGGGATCACAAACCAAGTGCAAGTGTGCATCGATTTACCAACTTAATCATTGGTACAAACCTCTAGGTATGAACAATTCCTAGCCGAAACTCATCGATGGTACGATACTTCTTACCAGATATAGAGTACAAGTGATCAATTTTGCCACGGAAAAACGTGGCAATATCCACGGAAAAGCGTGGATATTGCCACGTTTAAGTGTTTTTTGTTCCGTGGAAACTTTTTCGTCGCAATAGAGACAACCCCTAATTTGCGTCGCAAGAGTGACAATGTAATCCGTTGCTATATCCACGCCTAACCGTCTATGTATCCCTGTCTGGCCATCGATGTATCCACGGCTTATCGTCACTGTATCGACGGCTCGTCGTCGATGTATCCACGGATCTTCGGCGCTTCATCCACGTTTTGATGTCGCTCTATCCACAGATCCTCGTCGATGTATCCACGGATGCCCGTCGCTGTATCCACGGAACCGCGTCGATGTATCCACGGTTTCCCGTCGATGTATCCATGGTTGCCTCGTCGATGTATCCACGGATGCCCGTCGCTGTATCGACGGTTGGTCAATTTTAAAAAAAAAAAAATATTTGCAGCCGTCTCTATATCCACGGATTACCGTCGCTGTATCGACGGTTAGTGAATTT
>LPNX010967221.1:615677-645757 GCA_001517045.1 Pseudotsuga menziesii | reverse complement strand
CCTGTAGTAGATTAATTTCACCCACAACAATTAACAATTGATCATGCAAAATTATCAACAATGAAGACTGAATATGGAGCTGTAACACAAAATTATATTAAGTGAGTGTACAATATCCAACCTTGTAATAACATAGGCTGCTGAATATATAGAATACATGAGCAAATCGAATGCATAAGGAAGCATCCAAATATAGCATAAAGCAGGCTTACCCAAAATAGGCAAATCCCCCATAGGTGTAAAAAGCTGATCCCAAATCTATCAAGGACCCCACGAATTAGAAAGGGCACATGGGCAAGCTAAATAGTGGTCAAATGGAAGCTCATACATTCTTTTTCATGGAGGAAAGAGTGGAGGATGAAAGGGGAATAAAACAGGTTCACCTCACCTAGTCTAGCTTTCCTTATGTGCTTTAAAAACTGGAAAAGCAGTCAACAAAGCAGAAAAAACAGAAGGGCGCCTAGGAGGCCAGGAATAAAGCAAATTTGATTCCCAAGACTTTACAAAGCACTCCATGAGTCAATAATGGCAAGTTTGACCTCTATGGATAGGCAATTGACAACTTGCACATGGTGGGACTCATGGACTAGGCAAATAAGACAAAATAAATGAAATAATGTCTAAGTGGGTAAATACTATGGGTTGATTATTCTAACATAGTTCTTCTTATACTACCTCTCATGGCCCACCAAACCCTCCTCGCCTCCAGCAAGCCTGCCTCAAACATGCATTTATCCCTCGTGTGTGCAGGCTATGTATCTACACCTATGACACATGTATATAACCTTTGTGTTTGGTTTTAGTTAGATAAAATGATTATGAATTTCTCCCTCTTGTGTGCAGGTTATATATGTATCACTACACCTATGACACATTTATATAACCTTTGTTATCTAGGCTAAACTTTTTCTTTTTTATTGTTTATCTTAATTTAAATATTAACTCGGAGTTGCTTTTTTGTATGCAAAATGTGTATAGTGAATGTATATTTTTGTCTGACTATCTTACTTTTGTGATCATTTTATCTGATGTTGTAAATGATTTGATACCAAAATTATCTATTTTGACCTCTGACGTATGGATCATCGATCTCTATTATGGGCCTTGGAAATTGGATCTTTGTCGAGGGCTTTGCACTTCCAGGATACAAATGCTTTAATCCTACAATTATATGTTTTATTGTCTGAACTGTGGGTCATGGATCTCTATTCTGGCCTTTGTACTTCCAAGATGAAAATGCTTTGATACAACAATTATCTAATTTAACTAGCGAAAAAGAAATTCTGCAATGGTTTTAACAAATTTTAGAATTTAACACATTGCCCCAAACTGAATGTTATTTCCATTTATGCTAAATAGATTTACTATAGGCAAAACAGTGTGTTTTTTTGGAAAATGCTATAGTATTTATGTGTGACATTAAATGCTGCCACAACTGACAATATATGAGCAAAAAACTCTGCTACAGACTGTAAATTTACTGTGCGTAGACAATAAAAAGAAAACATACACTAAAAAAAACACACCATAAATTAAGCACAGGATTTTGCTGGAGAAAGCCCTGTATGGACTAAAAAACTGAAGGACTATATCGATGCGAAGAAGAATGAAATATAGTGTTTGGTTACAAATGAAAAATACAATCTTCTTACACTCTGATATTGTTAGCTAGGGTCTACAGTGTACATACTCTGTTCAAAGTTGCGCTTTGTTGTGACTGCAGCCTCCTTTTGGTATGTGTCTTTTATCCATCTCCTTTTCATAGCTTCTTCATATTCCCCCTACTCTGCTAGAAAAATTCCCCTTAAAATTGTCGAGTTAGGGTTTGTAACTGCATTTTCTTTTATATTACAAAACAGGGACAGATCAAATATCCAAGGGGGGTATGTTCTTCATTCGACGGACGAACATCCCTTCAGCGGGTTTAAACTTTTTAGCTTATTCTTGGCATCCTCTACCATATTTTTTACTATTCCAGATGTTGTTTCAATTGGCAGGATAGACCCTTTGTCTGATAAGCAATTCAAGGCCGAACAAGGAACTGCTCACACTCCCAATGGGGGTAAGACAGAGCCTTTATCTATCAAGCCCAAATAGGAGGGTCCTGAGACTCTCAAGGGGTAAAACATCGTGAAATATTTCAGATAAAAAAATTTGATGATGGTTATTTGGTGAACAAACCCAAATATGCAGAGCGTTTCTTAGAATACCAGGGAATCCTCGGTCTGTTTGGACAGGTTATTTGGCACCAGCGGGCTAGTAGAGTAGTCATTTGTGAAATTGGAGCATGAAAACTCCATGCGTTTCAAAATCAGCCATGGATTCCCTCAAACAGAAGAGGATCCAGAGCTCGTGGGTCGATAGGTGCACTTGCATAGATATTTTTGTTTTAAAAATTATGTTTTTTTATTTTTATTATTATGTCTATGACCAGTGACATTTATAAATGGTGAAGTAGGATTAATTGGTTTGAATTTTTTATTGGTTTTATAAAGTCATACTAAAGTTTAAAAAAAAATATTTAACTAATTTTCTGAATAATGCAATTTTGTTTCATTTTAATTAGCTCAAAAGAAGTGACGCCAGCTTGGGGAATCCCACCTTAGGTGTTGGCGGCATGTTTACCGTCAGCAATAGTTTAATGGTAGTACGCGGAGTTTAATGGCATGGCACTACGTGGAGTTTAGTGGCATGTAGTAGCTGGAATGAATTGAATTAAACCAAATAGTTTAATGGAAGTATGCAGAGTTTAATGTGGAGTTTAGTGGAGTGTAGCAGCTGGAATGAATTGACTTAAACCAAATAGTTTAATGGTAGTACGCAGAGTTTAATGGCATGGAATTACATCGAGTTTAATGGCGTGCAGTAGCTGGAATGAATTGAAATAAACCAAATCTCATGGATCATCAGGATTATGGACACTTGATAGAATATTAAACTACAACGCTATACCGAGATTGCTGTCGAACTTTCGAGAGGTCTGTGGCTTACATCCAAGTAAGGTTTCACTGCCATGCCACATTCTCTGTAACAAAACTCTGATCTAATTCTTGCTTAACATCTATAATGTTTAAGAGGGTGTTCTTTGCAATTTAACTCTAATCTAATTCTTGCTTAATGTCTATAATGTTCAAGAGGGTATTCTTTGCAGTTTATCATGGAGGTTTATATCTATTATCACGCCATAGAACTTTGGTCGTAGCAATTGGAGTCTGTCAAGAATCATAGAAATTAGCAGCAACAATTAATGGAATGCATGGGTTCATTTGAATTGAAGGCTACCAACACTAGGGTTGAGCTTCATTAGGAAGCAGTTGAGAGCTTGAATAACGTTTTGCCGAAAGGTTATGAAATTATTTTTCTTTACAAGGAAAGCCGAACAAGGAATTTCCCACTAGGGTTTGACAAAGACTTGAAGTATCTTCACAAGATCAAGGTAATGCAAATGACATATAAATGGTTTTAACATTTGAAAGCTATGTTCTATTTACAAACATCAAATGTGCTCTTAAAATAATGACCCGGACTTGGGAAGCCCATTAATAGTTCCAATATTCAAACCTATCAATTTTTTTCTCTTGACATGTAATTTATCATTTCCGGACTCGGTTCCAAAATGGAAAAATAGAGCATGAGATGCTTTTGGATATACTAAAAATGTTTAGGATCAGCTTAAGGAAGAATTCTGTCGATGAACCATATCGAGAGGTATTATTTATTGTTTCCCCAAAATGCATTACAAATGTTAAATGTTGATATTATTTGCAATTGTCATAAAATACATTATTCATATAGTTTAATTCTATTTGTCTATTTGCAAATAAAAGAATTATTTTGTTATCATCCAGATCTCGTAGAGGATATTTCATAATTTCTGCCAGAATCTCAAAATCTACACTGAAAAGGCTATCATTTGTTATTTTGACAATACTGGACCAGATCTAGTAGAGGAGCTTTCAGAATTTTTGCCAGGATCTCAAAATCAGCAATGAAATGTCTATCATTTATTATTTTGATAGTGCTGGACCAGAGAAGACTATTTCAGTATTCTCGTACTTAATTCTGTGTTATTGGTTCAAAATTTACCTATTTCATTGTTTTCATATAAACTGAGAATGTCTTATGCTATAAATTTTGAGGTGCTTCACACGAGATAGAAGAAAAGTTCCAATAAATTCCAAAACAAATCAGTGGTAAAGGTAATGATAATTCTTTAGGAGAAGTCATGGTATTTGTTTATAAAAAATAGAGAAAAAATTGCATCAGTCTTTGTAAGTAGAAGGATGTTAGACATTAAACCTATAGATAATCGCCTTGCAGATGTTCCTTGGGTTCCTTCTCAGTTTCAGACGTCTACAGATCAGTTGTCGTTATATAAAAGAAGTTGTGATGAATCTATTGAGAATGAAGAGCCAATGGCAATGGAGGATGAAGATATGGTGTTGATGGAGGACAACCCATTACAACTAGAGTGACCGGTGATCACATCCACTAATCTAGCAAGTGAAATTGTAACTGATGGAGTGCAGTGGCAACATTGTTTAACACCTCGGCCCCTATCAACCAACCAGTGATGTGGTCGTACTAATGAATTCCCATTGGTATTGTTTTGGTTAGTGCCCTTTGGTTTTATGGATCTTACTAGAACCAGCCACTTAAGATATATTTTATCACTCCCATCTGAACTTTGTATGGCTCTAATTAACGGAGACATTGACTACCACAATGGTTTCAGTGGCTTGGCATACAAAATCCTGGAAAGGAAACTATATAACCATCACCACCTAAAGTATACTAATGCTCTTTCATCCCATTGTTCCCTTATGATGATGAAGAATATCTTCCCAAGATAATCATTGCTTTTATATTATACTACGAAATCACATATCAACTTGTACATATATTCTTTTTTTGCAACTTATGTAACTTTTGACTAACATTTCCTTTGGTCAGTTTGTCTTCTGATCTGAGAAGGATGATTTGATGAAAGGAGTCGTTGCTCTTGTTCTGTACCATATACAAACCTTTCTTCCATCACTATCTATGCATTGCTATTCTTCTATTAATTAATAATATCATTCATTCAAAGTCATTTGTTTTTCATAGAGCCTTAGATATTGCATTAAAGCGATAATTATAATATCTATGTAGTTGTACCAGTCCTCCAAGACATGACTGTATATCTGAAGTAATGTATTTCCAATTAGAAGCAATTATGGTTAGGTTATACATTTATTGATTTATTTGTTACATTGGTTAAATATTGACATATAGATAGTGGCATTGCATCTTACATGTCCTCCCTCATATGGTTACGGTTTTGTGTCTCTTCTAGACACAACCTAGGTACTTGGTGTTCCACTTGTACTTATCTCTGGTTATAATTCTAATTTCTCTTTATATGTGAATATTTATTTCATTATTATCTTGTTTAGTCATGTGCTTGCACTATCTTGCATTACCTAGACTTAAATATATAAAATTTAAAAAGTATTTTACATAATTTTTCAAATTGGAAAATAATGAATTTGATAAAAGTACGATGGGTTGCTTTTGTAGGATAAGCATAGCTTTAGGATTTAAAGATCAAAATTGGTCAATTCAATACTTTTGTAAATAAATAAAAAACCTTCACAATTATTTTTACAGCCCCGCATCCATTCTTGCAAAGTAAGTCTCATCATGCATGCAAGCCAAGAAATTTTCTTAATTGTTTAATAAGATACTGCCATTTCCTTACACTTCATACTTTTCCTCAGCATCATTAAGAATTGCGAGGAAATTTTAATAACAATCATTGTTTGATATTACAAAATTGTATTATTTTATTAGAAGTTGGAAATTCTAATTGTTTTTCTAAGTTGTGGTATAGGTGCTCATTCGATGTAATAATATCTTGTATTACATTAAATAGAATGTTACAGTAGTTTGCATTCTTGCATATGAAATTTTTCATAGATAATGCTATTATCAACTTAGTAATTCAATCCTAGGTTTATATCTATTTCATGGCTATCATTTGCCATATAGTCTAGTGTGGATCATTTTTTGTGTTGGTTTATTAATACAATCTAAGGGTTGTATCTATTTGATGGTTATCATTTGCTATATAGTCTATTAATATTTTATATGTAACATTTTTTGTTTTGGTTTATTAGCTTTTTATGTAAGAAAATGAATATAACTTAGTTTCAATATATATCACATAAACAAAACTATATCACTTAGAACATAAATTTTCACTTGTTTTTAGATCTTTACTTATAATTATTAAGAGTCGGGGACATTGCCACCTTGTGGCTCTCGTTATAATTATATATACTATTAATTTGTTTTATTTTATATTTAGTTTAATAATTATTATAAAACTAGTTTAGTTTTACAAAATAAGATTAATATAAAACTTGTTTAGTTTTATAAAATAAGATTAATATAAAATATAATTAATTTATGTTTTATATAAATATAATATTTGTTTTAATATTATATAATATTTGTTTAATGTTATTTTTCTTATAGTAGTATATTTAATAAACTTGGATCGAAGATGTTGGAGAAGAGTTGTGTATATCGTGAATTAGGTGGGTGGTGACGTCATATCCAAAATTTACCTGGACAACGATGCAAAAAGGAGGTTTACCTTGATAGTGATAAGGAAAATCCATCACTGCAGTATACATATCATATTATGCGAGGTCATACCTGTAAGAGGAGGAATCAAAATATTTACCTGAAAGTCCAAGATGGGGCCTCTACCTTTACTACATATGGATCTGAGCTCAGTTGTTCTGGGTCAGTACCCCAGCTTATAATTGAGTCTTCGATTGGTTAAAATATTGTTCTTGGTGCTTCCACTAGTTCAATTATTGGATCTACTACTACAACGTTTAAAGGAACTGATCCTGGTGAAGCTATGTCGATTGGTGTAGCTAGTTCAATGGTCACAGATCATGATAGCTATATTGAAGTTACAAAAGCACCTTAGTATGGGACTGGGGACTCTCACATTGAAGGATCAACAACTAGCTATGATGCTTCTAGGTATCGATATGCTATTGGTTCTCTGTCCTAATTCATAATTGTAGGAACCTAATTTTCCTTTGGTGCTTAACGGTTTGCTTCAATGGTGTAGCAGGGATAAATATGGTCAAGAGAAATTTTGTTCAATTGCTTTATTGGATCTCTAAGATCGAGGTGCATGGCACCATTACAGAAAAAGAGTTTTCCAACATATATATCATCTGGGATTTGTGATCCCAATATTATATCTGGTAAGAAATATGAACATCTAATGCACATCACCTGCAATAACCTAGAAAACCCTAACACTATCCCGACCACTTGGGAAAAACACTAGATATCCCTAACCCCACAAATTCCATTTTGGATTCAGAATTGTTAATCTACACATGGTCAGAGATAGAAGGTAGACAATTTACAAAAAATACTAAATTGTAACACTTCATTATCAAAATTGTAATTTCCCATGACACAATTAAAAATCACTAACATAAATGACTAATTCATATTCTTCTAGCTAGTCATTTTTTATTCTATGACTAAATGAGTCATTTATGTTAGTCATTTTTAACTCTGTCACTTATTATCTAGTCATATTTGTTAACTGGTGACTAAATTAGTCATTAATTTTAGTCATTTATAGTTGAGTCAATCAAAATTGTTCATATTTAGTAGTAAATCACTTGAAAAACCTGTGGTGACTAGAATTTTTAGTCATGCAGTAGCTAATTCCTCATTTTGTACTAGTGAAGGTGCCGAAAGATATGGAGCTCCAAAAGAGAATCACAGAGAAAGAAAAAGGACCATATCCTGTTCCGGATATGTAGCTTTACTATGTGATTTCATTTATAAAAAACCTTCTAGTTATGAAGAAGCAGCAGAACGGACAAAATTGAAGGATGCTATGATTGAAGAGTATTAGTCGATCATGAAGATTGATGTTTGTGATGTTGTCCCAAGACCAAAAGGGAATTCAGTTGTAACTTCCAAATGGATCTACAAGATCAAGCATGTTGTAGATGGTAGCATTGAAAAATATAAGGGAATATTTGTGGCTCAGGGTTTCTCTCAGAAAGAAGGAATAGATTATGAAGAAACCTTTGCACCTATAGCCAGATAGACTTCCATTAGATCAGTACTTTCTCTGGCTGCAGTGATGAAATGGAAGATACACCAGATGGATGTCAAGATTGCTTTCTTGAATGGTGTAGTGGAAGAGGAAGTGTATGTAGAACAACCACTCAGTTTTGAGACACATGACATGGAGTCTCATGTGTGCAGATTGAAGAAAGCCTAGTACGATTTGAAATAGGAACCCAGGACATGGTACAACAGAATTGATAGCTTTCTATCTAGTTTGGTCTTTACCAAGAGTAAAGCAGATTCCACCCTTTACTACAAGGTTGAAGATGGAAACCCAGTGATGATTCTACTATATGTAGATGATCTATTTGTGACAGGTATGGATGGGTTGATTGCTAATACGAAGAGAAAGCTTGCTTTCGAGTTCAAGATGAAGGACTTGGGTTTGATGCATTATTTTCTAGGTATGGAGGTGTGGAAGAGTGCGGATGGAATCTCCCTTAGACAAGGGAAGTATATAGTAGAGATCCTGAAGAGGTTTGGGATGCTGACTGCAAGGCTATGGCCACACCTATGGCATCAAACCTGAAGCTATTGAGTGATGCTTCATCAGAGTTGGTTGATGCTATGATGTATCATCAGATGATTGGGTCCTTGATGTACCTGAAGAACACGAGACCAGACATTTGCTTTGCTGTGAAAACCTTGAGCCAGTTCTTGACAGATCCGAGAAATGTTCACTTGATTGCTGCAAAGCATGTTCTGAGGTACCTGAGGGGTACAGTTGATTATGGGCTCAAGTACGATGTGAATCAGAAGATTAACCTGGAGGGTTATGTTGATTCAGATTGGGCAGGCAGTGCCATCGATAGGAAGAGCACTTCAGGGTGTTGCTTCAGTATGGGATCAGGTGTGATCTCTTGGTTTAGTAGGAAGCAATCCTATGTGGCATTGTGTATAGCTGAAGTAGAGTATGTCACAGCTTGTTCAGCTAGTTGTGAGGTAGTATGGCTGAGGAAGCTACTGTTTGATTTATTTGATCTCCATTTAGATGCTACTTGTATACATTGTGACAACCAGAGTTGCGTGAAGTTGTCAGAGAATCCAGTGTTCCATTACAAGTCGAAGCACATCGAGATCAAGTATCACTATATCAAGGATATGGTGCAGAGAGGAGCAGTGAAGCTCCAGTATGTTGTGACGAAGGAACAAATAGCTGATGTATTGAAAAAGCCATTGGCTAGGATAAAGTTTGAGTACTTCAGGGAGAAGCTTGGTGTTCTCTAGATCGAGGTTTCCTCCAAGGGAAAGTGATGAGACCCATAGCCATTCTGACATGGTGAGAGGATTGGTTCCTTCCATGGTCAGATATAAGGGCTGAGCCATTCTATTATGATGAGAGGATTGGTTCCTTCCATGACAGATATGAGTGCTGAGATCCATAGCCATTCTGATGAGTAGGTTAGATATAAGGGTTGAGCTATTCTGTCATGGTGAGAGGATTTGGTTCCTTCCATGTTAGATGTGAGTGCTGGCAATTCTGATGAGTAGGTTAGATGTAAGGGCTACCGCTATTCTAACGAGCAGGTTAGATGTAAGGGCAGAGCCATTCTGTCATGGCTAAAGGATTAGGTTCCTCTCATGTCAGATGTGAGTGCTGTCCATTCTGTCGAGTAGGACAGATGTAAGGGCTAATGCCACTCTCCGGGAGAGTGGAGGCACTTGGTCCATTACTAGGTAGCTTAGTCTGGGACTGGGGGCCATTCTGATGAGGGTGTAGGATTTGGTTCCTACCAGGTCAGATGTGAGTGCATTCCATTCTGACGAGGGTGTAGGATTTGGTTCCTACCAAGTCAGATGTGAGTGTTGTGCCTTTCTGATGAGCAGGTTAGATGTGAGTGCTGGCCATTCTAGTGTAGGATGAGCTCCTACATAGATATAAGGGCTACCGCCTTTCTGACGAGTAGGTCAGATGTGAGTGCTGGTCATTCTGATGTGACTATAGGATTAGGTCCTATATGATTAGATATAAGGGCTACTGCCTTTCTGACAAGGGTGTAGGATTTGGTTCCTACTAGTTCAGATGTGAGTGCTGGCCATTCTGACGAGTACGTCATATATAAGGGCTACCAAAGACCTACAAGGAGGTAGGCCTACAACCATCATGAAAGAAGGCTGGCTCTGTAGAACTTCTTATGATGAGAAGAATCATGAGATAGCACACATGATGATGACCAGATGAGATCCAGATCGAGCGATGATCCAGATCCAGTTATGATGACTCCAAGAGATCCAGATCCATTCTAGTAGTGATGATCCAGATCCAGTCCAATGATGATGATCCAGATCCAGTGATGATCCAGATCCAGTGATGATGATTGAGTATGATCTAGTGATGATCCAGATCCAAAAAATAAGATGGCATGAAGACGAAGAAGACTTGAAGATGAAAATGACAAGATGATCTAGTTGATACAGAGAAGAATACCAGTGCTAAAAGTTATGTCGAAAGAATACCTTCCTAGTTAAGAGGGAGTGTTGATGCATTTGTAACTTCAGAATGTATTCATCTATGTATCTTATGTCTTGTAACCCAATGTTTATTCCAGGATGTATCTATTATGTAATTGAGTCATGCTGGCATGCCCCAATGTTCCGATCAGGAGAATCTATAATGTAAACAAGTCATGTCAAGTCATAGTGGGTAACCCTTCAATTGTCTAAGGGTTAAAGTCCCCGCAGTTCCAGGGAACTAGGGTTATTAGACTCTCCTAGTAGAGGTCAGCCCTGGTAGGGTTTTAGTCATGCCGATATTAGTATAAATAGAGATCTGGAGTCTCTATTTGACACACAACTCATACACACTCAAGTGTAGTGCATAGTTGAGGAAGGAGAAGACAATGGGGCTAAACAAGAAGAAGATTACTGCTGTCAGGAGTGCATCTTACCATTTTAGGTTTTTACCTTTTGTGTTGATTCTATCTCTGAGGAAGTTGCAGCATTTTCTCCTTTATGGTTTCCCCGAGGAAAAACACAGTGTTCATTGTCTCTTGTGTTTGATTGTTGTGCGTGTTATTCTCTCAGTTAAAGATCCTAATAATGATATCTTGAATGTTGAAAAACTAACACAGTCAAGCTGCATCAAAAGAAACATGAGTGAGTAGATTAATTAGTATTCATCTTCCCCAATTACCATCATCAAGCAAAAATCCAACGCCTCGATCAAACTGTAAATGGTGGAAAAATACCCAAAGGAAGTGGGAACTCCTGGAAAGTGACCTTAGCGCGCCAATATCTGTTACACCTTCGGGTGTATTATGAACACAGTCTCAGAGTATCCATTCAACCCACACATTCCTTCTGGGTAGCCGTGAAGTTTTATTTTTGGACATACTCCAAGTACCCCTCAGGTATATTTGGAGTCCCCCTATTGCCTAATTTAATCCATTCATATTTCACATTAACTTAAAACGTACTAAGAGGCAATCACAAAACATTTACTCCAAGCACATACAAGTACATTTTATTATTTTATGACTCCATTTTTAAGGCACTAGTCCTATGTTTAAATATTTTGATATATATATATATATATAGTGTGTGTGAGCATTGTGCTTTATTATGCTCATTTTTCATCTTGTCATCTATGGTTATTTATGGTTAATTTCAAACTCCTAAGCAACTATCTCAATCTAACATCATCATACTAAAGTAATTTTCCTTAGTAACTTAATAGGGTCTACCCCCCTTTGCTTCGGTAGGAGTTGAGCCTAAATGGAGGAGTCAAAAATAAGGTGATAGCCTTGACTCAAGAATTTCCCCTAAGGACACACCGAGTGGCTTGAGGATTTCTGCCACGTCCCCCCCCCAAGTGTGCGAAAAGGCAGAAACAATCTTATTCTGTTCATTGAAATATTTCTTAACTTAATAGTTTATAGCTTTTTTGTTTGACATGTCATAAAATTGGATATTCTGTTGTGTTATTTAATTTATTTTGATTAAACAATATCTATCTGAATTTAATTATGTAATACTAGAGAGAGTTTCATCTGTAGTTGGAATGTGAACTAGCTAAACATTACTAATACAATTCTACTTCTAGTTTATTCTATTCTAAAATACTCATTCTGTAAAATACAAGCAAGATTAATATAGAGGATTTAACTAGATCTACAGTAACTTTTACTTAATTTACTAGTAGTCTTAACAATACACTTTTCACGAATCATTCAATTTGGGTATGGGTTCACGAAGAGAGATTCATTAAGAACCTTACTAGTACTAAATAAAATTAGTTTAGTAAACATGAATATAAAAATAGGAAGAATATTTATATCAGATACTCAGTAGTAAAAATATTGAACATATTCATAATAGGATTAACATTTGAGATGGATGCTTAGAAATATTACTGTAAAAAGAATAAATATGATTCCTAGTTAACTTGAAATCCTATCGTAACTAGTTTTAAACAGATAAAATGTTGAATAGCGAACGTGGTACCACTGTCTGGAAAACAAAAATGAAATAGTCGTTCCTCACAACCAGCTCCTAAAGCAGCAAAGTCTCACTTGCTCCAGAACCCCTGAGCATGTTCGTTAAACCATAAGAGAAAAATTCACTTAATGCACCATCTCTTGCATTAACAGATTAGTTCCTCATCAACTGCTAGCTTCCTTCTTTCTAAATGGACATACTGTTTATATTATTTTTCCTAGGACTTGTTCATTTATGAGCCTCCTTCTCTTTAGCACTCCCTAAGGAGTGGTGACCTGATTTTGGCAAAGATGCCTCCTGCATACTAAGTTCTCACTCAGCAGCTTTAGCCACTTGTCTTTTCCTCTTATGGGTCAGCAAACACTCTTTCAACAACTATTTCATTTCTGATTTCCTCTAGTATTTTTAATTAATAAAATAATAATCCATTACATTTATTTCTGACTTCTTGCCAAAAATAATTAAAAATAAATATTCAAAAAGAATAATAACAATTTATTTGATTTTTGTGTATTAGACACACCTCCCTTTATAGGATAAAACTATCCTCAGTGTTATTATTTTTATGTCTTTATTTTTCCATCTCTTCATCTCCAAATAGGATCAGATATGCCTCCTGCATATCACTTTCCAATTCTCAAGTGGACTCTTCCACACTAGGTGCTTCAATTGCACCTTTATTTGTTCGATGGTGCGGTTCCAGAGTAAAAGTTTTCTTCTATCGAGAATATGGTCCAGTCCCACTTGGAACTCTCCTTTGGGTTGTACCTGTATAACATTCCAATCAACTACATGAGTAGCATCATGAACATACTTTTTCAAAATGGAAACGTGAAAAACATTATGTACTTTAATCATTGGTGGTAGGGATAAGTAGTATGCTATCAACCTCACTTTTGCAATAATTTCAAATGTCCCACAATACCCAGGTGCCAATTTTGAATACTTGCCCAATCTTAGGGAGATTTTATTGGTTTTTACCTTTATATACACATGCTTGCCTACATGGAACTCTCGACAATTTCTTTTCAAGTCAGCATAACTCTTTTTCCTGTCTTGGGAAGCTTTCAAATTTTATTGTACCTATTTCAATGTTAGTTCCATATCTTCTAACAATTCAGGTCCTAACATCAACTTATCAACTAGAATGCTTCTAGAAATTCGATTATTACAATTGCATCCATACAAAATTTTAAAAGGACTCATTCGAGATGGTATTTGAAAATGTTATAGTAAGAAAATTCTACTAAGTGCAAGTAATCTTCCCACTTACCTGGTTTGTCCAAATTACATACATTCTAACAATGTATTCCAGGACTTGGTTTACTCTTTCATATTGTCCATCCATTTGCAGATGATATGCAGTGTTGAAATTGAATTGTGTGCCTAGTTATTTAAATAAAGACTTCCAAAATTTCCCTGTAAACTTTACATCTCTATATGAGATTATTACGTTAGGTACACCATGTGACCTGAAAATTTATTTCATAAATTTATTTGCAATGTCAACATCCTTATAAGTAGATTTTATTGTAATAAAATGGGTCTCTTTACTTAATTTTTCCACTACGACCATGATTGAGTCATGTTGCTTAAATTTTTCAGGTAGACCTGTTATGAAATCCATGTTGATTATTTCCCATAATTTCCATTCTGGAATGGGTAGATATTTTAGTAACCTTGGTGGATGTTGGTGTTTTGATTTTACGTGTTGGCATTCGATACAACGAGCTAAATATTCTTCTACTTTTTTTCATGTTAGGCCAAAAGAAGTCCTTTCTTATCATAGTGATCATCTTCTCGTATTGAGGGTGTCCTGAATATGGTTGTTTATATAACTCATTCATAACAGTTAATTTAATATATGTTGTATTAGGTATGTATAATATGTTTTATGCAACAATAACCCTCTTCCTTTCAAACTAAAATATGTTTTTATTTGGTTCTTTTCATTTTGAGTATTTGTTTCCTCCAGGTTTTGGTATTCTTTATCAAAATTTTCTGTATTTAGGATTTGATTTTCCAAATCTTATTCATAGCTATTGCTTGCGAATAGTAAATTTACTTGATGACTTAAACCATCCACATCTTGGTTCTCTTCCCCTTTTATATGTTTTATTTCGAAGTCATATTCACTTAAAAATGTCAACCAGCTAGGTTATCTAGAATTTAGGTTTTGTTGATCAAACAAGTATTTTGAAATTATGTTGTTTTACATTAGAAAAAACTTTCTTTTGATGAGGTAGTGTCTCCACATATTTAGTGCATGTAAAATTGCAATAAGTTCTAAGTCATGTGTAGCATATTTCTTTTCATTCTCTCTTAACTTTCTAGACTCATAGGCCATGACGTAGTTCTCTTGAATTAACACCCCACCTAATCCTTCCTTACATGTGTCAGTGCATCGATGAACTCTTTAAAAGGATCAGAAATTTTTAAGATAGGGGTGGTGGTTAACATGTGTTTTAGTTTATTAAAAATTTCAGTACACTTTTCGCTCCAATCAAATTTTGTACATTTCTTTTGTAGTGAAGTTATGGGGTAGGCTATCTTATAAAATACTTCAATAACGTTTTGATAATAACCTGTAATCCCAATGAACAATCCTATGTTAGTTACATTTTGAGGAACTGGACATTCAATGATAGCCTTAATCATTTCGAGGTTGACATATATTCCATATTTAGACCCTATGTGTCCTAGATATTGAAATTTTTGTTTAAATAAATCACATTTGCTAAACTTAGAAAAAAATTTCTTGTAAAATTATTCTTAAGTGTTCCTCATGTTCCTATTTATTCTTTGAGTAAATAAGTATGTCATCGATGAATATGACTATGAATTTATCTAAGTAGTTACTCAGAATACTATTCATTAAGGACATAAAAGCTCGAGGTGCATTCGTTAAACCAAAGGGCATTACGACAAATGCGTAATGACCATATCAGGTTTTAAAAGTAGTTTTAAAGATGTCTTCATCTTTTATCTGTACATGATTGTATCCGAACCTTAAATCTATTTTGGAGAAGATTATTGCCCCTCAGAATTTATCGAAACAATAATCTATCTTGGGTAAAGGATATCGATATTTAATAGTAATATTGTTTAGTTATCAATAATCTATGCATAATATTAAAGTTCCATCTCTCTTCTTTACGAATAAGACTGGTCCTCCCCAAGGGGAAACACTAGGTCGGATTTACTTCTTATCAGTTAGTTCTTGCAATTATGATTTAAGTTCTATAAGTTTTATTATATTAATCCAATAAGGATCTTCTATGTTGGTACTACTCCCATTATTATATGCACTAGTACAAAATGAGGAATTGGCTATTAGGTGACTAAAAATTCTAGTCACCACGGGTTTTTCAAGTGATTTACTACTAAATATGAGCACTTTTGATTGACCCAACTATAAATGACTAAAATTAACGACTAATTTAGTCACCAGTTAACAAATATGACTAGACAATAATTGACATAGTTAAAAATTACTAACATAAATGACTAATTTAGTCACGACATAAAAAATGACTAGCTAGAAGAATATGAATTAGTAATTTTTAATTGTGTCATGCAAAATTGCAAAACTGACAATGAAGTGTAAAATTTGTAAATTGTATACCTTCTATTAGTAATATCGGTGCTATGCACCTCGATCTTCAAAGATCCAACAAAGAAATTGCATGAATTTTCTCTTGACCATCTTTATCCCTGCTGCACCATTGAAGCCAACCTAGTTAAGTGTGTTCCAAAGGAAAATTAGGTTCCTATGTCAATTATGAATTAGGTATTAGAACCAATAGTACCATATTGATACCTAGCTAGAAGCATCATAGCCCTACATCCCTTCAATAACCGTCCATTAGAATGCACCTCCTCCATGTAGACTTACCAAATGCATCCAATGCATGGCCAAAAAAACATGTCATCTTTGGATCTATGGGTTGAAGGTATTGTTCGGCCCCTACTCCCCTGTTTTTGAACTCGATACCCTACTTTTGCATACGATAGGATGGTTCAAGATCTCGTAGTGAATAGTTAGAGCACTCCAAAGGTATGGTTTTTTCTACTGCAATCATGTTCATCACTCCAATCAATAACCAGTTGTTATGGATTTTACAGGTCTCAATGTTGCTGTAGTTACTGCTTCCACTTTACATTCACAATTATCACCATCTCCAGCCTATGTACTCATCATAACCATATGCATTTTGAGCTTTCATCCTTGGAAAATCATGTGCACCCTCCTGTAATGCCACTATTTGCAAAGCACACTAGTTTTTGCACATCGACATTCCTCACACGCTCAAAAGGAAAAATGAAATAGACATTAGAAGAAGTGATTAAACTTTGCAAGGAGATTTACTTGTTGCAGATGTCATTATAGCTAGAGCAGGGATCGAACGATACCTTCAGCCCACAAATCCGAAGTTGACATGGTTTTTTGGCCATGCATTGGATGCATTTGGTAAGTCTAGGTGCAGGAGGCACATTGGAATGGTCGGTTCTCGAGAGGATGTAGGGCCCTCATTTGTGGCTGTCACCTATTGCCACCCCAAAGAGAATTGATTGAATTTTGGTAACGATCAGATTCGATGATTTGGCCAAGAAGTAATGACAACGACTGACCTCCGGACCAAATCATCAACTCCATAGACTACTCCATATATAAAACTAAACATATATGATAATTATTAAAAATATATAATATATAACCAATTAACATAATTTATATAATAAAATAATAAAAATTAAACAAATATATATATAAACTATATAATTTATATAATAAAACAAAAATATATATAACAAAAACAAAAAAAAGATATTATCCAAATACAACAGCTTTGACCCAACTCTCGACCCAAAAAATCTCAAACCAACATCTCTCCATCCACCTTCGTTACGACATTCATGGCCGATGGATGATTTTCCTGAACCATTATCCCCCAATTCGGTCATTTACTACTCAATCTGTTCATTCGTGCCAAATACCCTTTCCAAACACACAATTGGC
The DNA here is from genome assembly GCA_001517045.1 of Pseudotsuga menziesii. Classification (NCBI taxonomy): domain Eukaryota; kingdom Viridiplantae; phylum Streptophyta; class Pinopsida; order Pinales; family Pinaceae; genus Pseudotsuga; species Pseudotsuga menziesii. The sequence continues at coordinate 628,137 of LPNX010967221.1, read as the reverse complement.
ACCAAGTGTAGGAAGGTTACGAAGGAAAATAGTGTGAATTAGGTTTTTCCATGGCTGCTATGGATAAAAAAACATTGGATAGAACCTAGAGATTCTACAGCTTTAGAGTCAACATCACTTTCTTCCCTTACAAAATCCCTAGTAAGTTTTTTGGTTTACTATGAATTGATAAATTTTACCCTGTTATAATACTCAAGCATAGCTAGGTTAAAATCCCTGGTAAATTTCCCTTTTACTATGAATTTTTATCATTTCCTTTTTACTATGAATTCTATATTTTGCCTGATAATATTGTGTTCCCAGTAATGTTGAATCTATAATGGGTACAACAAATAAAATAAAACCTTCTTGGGTGCACCAGGGATGAAACCTATTCAAACACGTTGACTCACCTCCTAACTGACTCGCCTCAGTAACCCATATTGTCCCATGGCTTCTTCCTGTCCCGTGTATCATCCCATCGTATTGGGTGATTGGGTGATGGGGATAAATATCAGTCATTGATTCACTTGCTATACCTTCAATTCAATTTGTTTTTCATGGCAGAAACTTGGAAAGCTCGTAAATCAGCTCTAGAACTGAGGTAATGAATTTGCCAATAATTCTCTTTATTGGGAATGAGATAGTTAAGATTCATGCAAGTAGAGAAAGTAACTAGACTCTATGGTTTATAGGCTTCTGTATGACATGGCCTCAGGTTCAGCACCTAGAGTGGCAGAAGAATAAGTTTCAGGAGAGCCAGTTAAGAAGTAGGCTTAATCGCAATAATTACTATATGCATTGGGGATAGATAACAGTCGGTTACTATTGTGACTAGGGTTTCTCCCATGATCCAAGCCATTTTGGGAATTAAATAAAGCATCATTAGGGGGTTATACATATATGACTACCCCGATTCATGTTATCTCATTTGAATAAGATCTTCTAATGTCTAGTCTGTGACATCAATAAGTTAATACCTTACCCCATTAACTATAGCCTACGATATTCAATAGGTTATTGATTTGATTCCCAGAGCTCAGATGGAAGGGGAAATTACAATGGAATACTTCTATAGGGGCTACTGCTACATCTCCTTTTCAAGGAGGTTTAATTTCTGGAAGTACCCAACCCCTGTCTGAGAATGCTCTATTGAAGCAGGTCCCACTCTATGTGAGGCTCATCCATCCTTCTATTTTCCATTTCATTCCATCTCATCAAATGCATTGATTCTAAGTAAGGGTAGTATATATAGGTGAACAGGGTTAGTGGTGATAAGAGTAAAGATTAGAGTAAGTAAGCAGGCAGCTGAGTAAAAGGTAAGTATTCTATCTAGTTCAATGATAATATTAAATATTTTCTAATCACCAAAGTGCTTTAGTATTCAATATAATTTCGATCTATTTACCCACACGCCATAGTTGTGGCCATTCAGAACAACATGTTCTTGTTTAGAACTCATAATGTCTTTGCAAAAATCTAGTCCAAATTCCAATAGGCAAGTTGAAAACCTAAGTAAATATACAAAATATATACGACTTGATAGGACGGCGTATGCAATAGCCTAAAAAATGACCTATAGAAAACATGTAGGGTCTAAAATAAAGATAGAATAGTATGTTGGAGAACCATGGAATGGTAAAAGTAAATAACAATGGATTCCAAGAAGTGATGGTGTCAATAAACATTGTTATAGCACTAAAGCACATAAGTATTTGTTACATTAAAACCCATATTATTTAATGTGTTATACCCAAATCCTGTAACCAACATGTGATGAGATACTTAACACCTATGTTTTCCCTAAATCCCAAACTTGGAGTGGAAACATGCTCTGGATGTCAATTCTACATAAAAAACCCTAACACTGCTTAATCCTTTTAGCTGATGAGTGGTACCTTGTTCAACACCACCTGAGTCTTGTTATAGAGAAGCGGTGCCACCGCATATGTGCTTTGTTCTTGAAGCAGTTCTTACCCTTCACCACTGTGTCATAAAGTTATATAAGCAGTACCCTTGGTAAAAATGGAAAAAAAAAGAGGATTCTCGAGGCTTCTAGAACCTGAGCCTCATGTCCTACCTTATCCCTATCAATCGAGGTTGGTTGGAGTCAAGATCCCTCTTGGTAGGATCTTATGGCCAACTCACCCACAATTCTCTCAGCTATCCCTATCCATTGAGCCCTATAAATACAAGCTCATGTCCCATAGTCGAGGGAGAGAACTGAATGGTAATGTTATGTTGTTTAGTTGACTATCTATCCCAATCACTTGGAGAGCACAAAAGAGCAAGTTGGAGCTATCGAGGATGAGGTGTTTGTCTTGTGGATAAGTTTGTCAAGATTAAGGCAATGGTTGTAAGCTTCTTCATTGATTTCTTAATGCAAAGCTAATTTATGTCCCACATATCTGTTGTACTTATCTCGCATGTATATGTTACTAGATTCCTTAGTCACTAGTATGAATGTGTAAATAATGTTCTGGTAGCTTTGATGTTCTTGTTTTTTTGACATGTTATGTAGGTACACAGGTTCATCTTCAAAGCATTATTCCAGGTGTTCACAACATTCAAGCAACGTTTTCACCCTTTGTCGTTCACCTATTTTTTTTGGATCTAAACCATTCAAGCTAGAGGAATAGCTTCTGTCTGTAGAAGGTGCAATATTCCTGACAAAAAATCTAGAGACTCTGCTAGGGAATAAATCAAGTTTCAGCTGATCTAACCTTCTTCAGTTCTTTAACACGTGTCCGAATCCAGGCTCCAATCTATAACTCTCTTCAGTCAAATCTGCCATCTGACTTAGTGAAGTTTGGTTTGAAACTTTCGTATCTATTCAGATCTGAACTGCTTTGACTTTATATGCTCTATTTTATTGTCAATTCATTAGTCTTTATCTTGAATTGAACAATTTTTGACTTGAATTCTTGTTCTCTTTGTGTTTTGTATATAATCAAGAAATCATGCATTTGTTGTAGGAAATAAGCTATGCCATTGCCTGAACATTGTTAGCAATAGGCGGTGCCACCACCTGAGTGCAGTGATCCAGAAGCGGTGCTCGTCTAAAACCACTCTGTCAAACGCCCCTCCAGCGTGGTGCCAGGTAGGCCTTGTTATAGAACTTGATTTTTGTGATTTTTTGCAAAAGTAGGGTTTTGCTTGCTTTCATCCTTGCACTGTCAGGCTTGTTTGTTTGAATATGAATGCTCATGGTTGAAAATTTTGTGGTGAAATTTTTTTTGATTGAAAGAATTCAAAATCTAGGTTAGTATTGTTGATTATTCATTTGCTTTCATGCTTGTTGGTTGTGATTCTGAAAGGAATTGTTGAAAGTTTAGGTTTTAGTTGGATCTGGTTTCACTTCATTTATAAAGACTGAAAGGAAAACCACTTGATTATCATCTTAATTTCATTTTTTCCATAGAAGACTTCTTTTTGCTTTTAAAAAGCATTTTTTTTGTTGAGATTAGGTCATTATTTTTACTGAGCATAGGGCACTGGATCTCTGATTAGCCTCACAAGATTTTAGGTTTCCTTTGTTCTTTTGTCTCTCTTGCATTAGTTTTTTCTCATCAAAAGAAAAAATAGTGTAGTTTTAAGTTAGATCTATCTATGTTTCAAAGAAAAATAAAAATAAAAGATTGCATATGCATGTAGAGTGCTTGTTGTTTTTCTTTTAGGAAAGGGGACTCTTACCCATCTCATTGTCTTCAAAAATAAAAATGAGTTTGGAATGTGTTGCTTGTCTTTGGATTTGATTTGTTCAAAGTAGTTGTTTGGGAATTTTTTCTTTTCAAAACGAAAAGAAAATACTAGCTCTCCCTCCCGTGAGTAGGCATACCTCAAATGGTAAAGTGAAATATTTGCATCTACATATCTACATGGTTTTACTTTTTCTGTCAAAATTCCATGCATTCACCTAACCGTCCGCTTTAAAATTAACGGTAGTTATAGGCTTAAAATTTACATAGAAATTTGAATGATACGCTAGAGACGTGTTCAGGCGTCGTCAAGCATAAGAGTTGTCGTTACTTATCTGCACTACATCTCAGGACTCGCGTTGTTCTTCCATGTACAGTCGATATATAGAACGGCCTTTCACGTACCCTTGAGGTATATAGAAAGGTACTTCACGTACTCAATTGCATATAGGAAGGCCCCTTGTGAACGATTGTGCATTAGATAGGACTACTACCGATCTGAGCTCCCATGTACATTGCATATATCAGGAGACCCCACTAGGATACCTTATCTACCTGAGAAAATCCCTTTGGCCATCTTGCTTGGAGCCATACACAGAAAAAAACATCTGGGGAGATTACTACGCACGTACCTAGAGTATATTGCGAGTGGCACCTTCTTGACAATCCTGGTGAGAGACCGGACTATCTGAACTCCTCTTGTCATTTAAGTTTGCTTGTTTGGTCTGTAGCTTGAGTAGGGGAATTTTGGTGTGTTTTTTCTAGTTTTGAAACCCTAGGTTAGATAGGAACTGTACAAACTAGATGAATTGATACAATCTAGAAGAGTGTGGGGCTTGCTACCTAATTTTACTCCTGTTTTAGGAGAAGATCCTATGGAAGCTATCGACGAAGGAGCTGCTACCAACTTCCAAGCATGAGAAAATGTGGTTGTAGAAAGCAGAGATCCATATCCTTCACACGGTCCTCCCTTGGATCAACAACCTTCTAGGGGTAATACTTCTTTCTATTCTCCCATAGAAGGCCATGTTGATGATACTACCCATCTAGATTATGGTTCCAATGCTCCATTTTGGGATATCTCTATGCGACAATATATTGCTTCGTTTGTAACCCATCCAACATCTTTTGAAGAAATTTTACCAAATGAAGAAGAACGTAGACAATACCGGGAAGCTACTCTTTTTGAAAGATACCTTGAGAATAAAATAGATAACATATTGGGTACACCACCACCTCGCTTGGCAGTTTTTCCTCGTAATACAGACCCTTGTCCTGTGAGATATCACTCACTTTCTGATTCTATGAAACCCATTGAACCTATATTAGATCACGCTATGAATCTGCATAATCCACGTCAAACCACCAACCCCACCACCTCCCATATTATGTTTGTTCCAAATCCTCTCAGGTCTTACGCACCTAGGGAACAACATTCAACTCTTGTTTCCTCCTCACCTTCTAGTTCCGGGGGGCAACCCCCGGCATGAACTACGTTACTTGTCATTGGATTTGTAGCTAGTGATGGACAGACCTCTAGTATATAGAAATCCGCAGTCTATGTCCCTCCTACCCATATGAATGTGGTTAAACCCCCATCCAATTCAGGTCAGCCCTTGGGGGTACAACCTGTAAGCAATCAAACCTCTTGGGGGTATGGTTACATAGCAAATCAAGTACCTATAGGAAATATCAATTACCAACCCACCCCTATATGAATTCCTTATGCTGGAATTACATATCTTGGTAATACTTTCACTTCATGGGGGAAACTAGTCCTACATTCCATCTATAGGAGGGATACCTATACATACTGTGGGAAGTGTCAGAGGACCACCTTACAAATTCCCTCCCTCTAGGGGTCCTAATGGTCCTGGAGGGCCTAGCGAATTTTCTCCTTATGTTCCTAACAATCTCGATGGTCCTAGGGGAGCTGGTGGCTTCCCTCCTACTAGTCCCGAAGGGTCTGGTGGCCTTCCTCCTAATGGTCTTGGAGTGTCTGGTGGCCTTCCTCCTAGTGGTTTCAAAGGCTCTGGAGGTTTACCTCCCAGGGATCCTGGAGGGTCCTGTGGTCCTCCCCCCAGTGGCCTAGGTGATCCTGGTGGTCCCGATGATTTTGGTGGTCCCGAAGGCCTTGGTGGTCCTCCTCCTAACGGTCCTGATCCTAGAAATCAATGCCCTACGGGTGTATCTTCCAGCGGTTCTTCATCACAACATCCATTTCAACAACCTATATATCAGTCTACTTACGGTTCTACTGGTACTTATATGCCCTATCAATACTACCAGTATGTACAACCTAATCGCCAGTTACCTTTCCTAGTAACTTTCGAATTGCCTGGTTTTTCCAAGTTGATTAATTATCCCATTTGACATAACCCCTCGTGGCCTACCATTCCGATAAAGTTACCATCAGAAATTCCAAATTTGATGGCAAGTAGGGAGATGATCTAAAAAACCATGTCATGAAATTCCATTTTTGGTGTTCTTCGAACTCCCTAATGGATGATTCAATTCGTTTAAGACTCTTCCAGTGAACTTTGACCTGTACCGCCGCGAAATGGTACATTGAACTTCCACAACATTCGTTTGTGGATTTTGGTTCTTTGGCAACTGTCTTTCTTACACACTTTCATCTTCCTATCTACCAGGAAATGGGTACAGATCTCTTAACTTCTCTGCATTAGAACACCTCCATGCACATATCAGATCATATCCATGAGTGGAGAAGGTAGAGAAGACTTGTTAAGGCTCCTATCCCAGATCAATTGTTAGCTGACTGGTTTACTGAATCTTTATTGCCTCCAATCACCCGATATGTGGCTATGGACAGTGCTGTTACTGAAGAGAAAGCCATTATTCGAGCCCAATATCTGAACTTGGTATATTCCTAGTCGAGAACATTGTATGACTTAATCCCTCAAGCTCCTTTCCCAAGTATCGATCCTGCCAAGCCACCAGCAAAAATCCCTATTGATGGGATTGTTGGTTCATTCAAGTCCCTGCCAACAAAAAAACTTGCTAAGCAACCCCAGACTTCTAGCCCTACTCCTTCAACTCCCAAGGTTTTCGTCGAGGTAAATTCCATTTAGAGTACACAAACACCCGTCAACAATAAAAATAAAGGCAAAGCCAAAAACAAAAAACCTGGAAACCCGCAGGAGAATCCAAAACCAACAATCAATGAGAAGGATAAAGGGATAAGAAAATCAAAATGTCCATGTCTGCTATGCAGAGGTGACCACTTCACCAAAGAGTGTCCTCATCATGAAGAAATAAATCAATTTCTAAAAACTAATCCCACGCCAGCAATTCTCATAGGTCCTTTTCCCTCTCAACATCAACTGATAGACCACATGTCTAATCAGGGAAATTCTAGCTCTTCAGAGGAAGTTCGCATGATTTCCTCGTACACTATTAATTTGCAAACTTGAAGTCAGAATTATGACAAACCCACAAATAAGAAAGAAGAAAATTCTTCTTTAGGAAAATCTCCCTCTACCGGTTCTCTCGAATCCTCATCTACTGGTCCCCTAACCATCGAGAAACCTAAGATCAACATGGTTTTGTACCCACCCAAGAGTACTCTTAGGAAGGCTGTTTTTAACCCTAATGCCTGAGCTTCCCAGTTTTATAATGTAGTTGAAGATCTTGCTCAGGAACCATGTACGATGTCTACCTTTCAAGTACTCCAAAGTTTTCCAACACAACATAAAAATTTGTTAACTGCGTTAGGAGCTTTAGACCCAAGAAACACTAATTTAATTCACTTTAATGTTGAGAACTATAAGTCTAGACCTCCTCACAAAATTTCTTTCCAAATCATAATGTAATTAGTCACAAAGAAGGTTTTTAGAACTATCATAGACGAAGGAGCTTCAACTTCAGTTTTTTCCCTGTCTTGTTGGAAATTTATTGGCTCTCCCAAGATCATAACATCACCAATGAATCTGAAAGACTTTGATGGACGAGGTTTCTAGCCCCATACATACCATCCCTTTCAGTCGAGCTTGGGGCCAAAACCATTTCCATTCAAGTGGAAGTAGTATATACCTTGTTAGACTACAAGCTCCTATTAAGAAGAAATTGGTTTTACACCATGACTATTTTCGCTTCGATAGTATTTCGAACCGTCCAATTTTCGCATCTAGGGAGGATTGTAACCATTGACCAACTCGATTTCTATACGCCCGATGTTACCACCCCTACGGCTAATAACATCCCTATGTTAGGCCAGTCCCCTCCTCCTTACCAGTCGATTGGGGTAGGCATGTTGAAGGATTCTTCCTTTATGGGGATTTTTTCGTCAAACCCTCCTAACACAGAAACGACGATGGTAAATATGATTTCTTTGTTTGATTGTGATCCAAAGGGAAAAAAATTTGTTGGTTCCTCCTCGTTGAGTCCACATGAAGCAATGTACAAATTTATCCAAACCATTTCCAATGACCACACTAATGACCTTCATCCAGTGGCTTTGGACCCTTACCACCTTCCCTATTAGTTATAACCCTCTCTTCCTACTCTGGATTATCTCTCCCAGACTTTTCCTTCTCATGAGGCCATTATGGATATCATGAGTATGAATGAACCTACATGGGAGGATTATCATCATAGATCCTCGTTCCTCCCCAAAATCAGTTTGGTAGACCATGATTTTGCATCCCTACTATTGATATTGTCAAAACACCTCAAACTCCTATATTGTTGCAGAACATGGAGTTTGAAGGAAATCTATGCAACATTACTCAAACAAATCCAATTGACATATCATCCAATCTCGACACCCTTGAGCACGTTCATGTTGGGAAAAACTGCTTAGCAGAAGAATCTGAAGCATATAGAGCACTTTTCAAATAATTCTGAGATGTCTTTGTCTGGTCATATGAAGAAATGCCTGGGATAGACCCATTCATTGTGGTTCATGAAATAAAAACCTATCCCACTGCAAAACTTGTCAAGCAAAAACTGAGACAAGTCCATCCATGGAAATCCGCAGCTATCAAAGCTGAAATACAAAAGCTTCTAAAAGTAGGGCTTATTTATCCCGTAACCCTGATGAAATGGGTATCGAATGTTCTCCCTGTCAATAAAAACTAGGGCACCATTAGAGTCTGCATTGATTTCAGAGATTTGAATAAAGCTTGTCCCAAAGACAACTTTCTCACTCTGTATATCGACCAGATTATCGATAACTCTGCTAGAAGTGTCATCTTCTTGTTTATGGATGACTTTTTGAGTTATAATCAGATTGAGATTTTACCCACCGATCAGCACAAGACAACATTTATTTACCCATGGGGAACATTTGCATACAGGAAGTTACCATTCGGCCTAAAAAATGCTGGAGCCACTTTTCAACGTGCTATGTCCTATGCGTTTCACGATATAAAACATATTGTAGAACCGTACCTTAACAACCTCCCAACTCATTCACAGTGATGGGAGGACCACCCTGGTCATCTTAGAGACATTTTCCTGAGATGTCGTCATTATAACATACGGCTCAATCCTAATAAATGTGTTTTTTGCATTGAGATGGGATGCCTGTTAGGTTTTGTGGTTTCTAAGGATGGAATCCAGATAGACCCATTGAAAATTATTGCTATTATAGACCTACCCGCCCCAACCAACCTTCTAGAACTCCAAACATTGCAAGGGGAGGCAAACTTCCTCTGCTGTTTCATTTGCAATTTTCCAGAGAAAACATACGATTATATGCATCTCCTTAAGAAGGACACTCCATTCTTTTGGGATGACCAAGCCCAACGGGCCTTTGATAATCTCAAACACGCTCTGACTCACTCACCCGTGATACACCCCCAAGATTATCCAAAGGATTTCCTCTTATACATTGTTGCCTCCACTACTACCATCGCTATGGTTTTAGTGGAGGAGAATCCCGAAGGTCAGGAGCACGTGATCTACTATGCTAGCAAGAATCTCATGGATTCCGAAACTCAATACTCATGCGTGGAGAAACTAGCATTGGCCAAGGTCATTTCTGTTCAAAAATTTTGTCACTACATTTTGCTCCGCACAACCACCATATTGGCAGACCAGAACCCTATGTATTGCATCCTCACTTGTCAGGTGCTCGAGGGGAAATATTCTTGATGGATAGTCAGCCTACAAGAGTTTGATCTAGAACTTTCCAAGGCTATGTCAAAGAAATCCTTGGTCTTTGTTGAGCTCATGTGTGATCTTCCCTATGCTTCAATGGAATCTAATCCCAATGATTCATTCCCAGATCAATTCTTGCTCCTGATAAGCACTACTGACCCATGGTATGGATATTTGCTCATTTATCTCCAGACATAGAGATTTTAGCCCAGTCTATCTCGTGACAATTGCCGTCGTATCTGTCACCACGCAAAATACTACCTCATCTTGAATGACACTTTGTATAGAACTGGTATCGGTTCTGTTCTCTGGCGATGCCTTACCCACCAGGAAGATGAAAAAGTTTTGAATGACTTCCACTCTAGAGCATGTGGCGGTCATCTATCTAGGATGGCTACAACCTAGAAAATCCTTCGCGCTAGCTATTTCTGGCCTTCTATCTTTAAATATTGTCACGAGGTTGTTAAGAAATTCCCATCTTGCCAGCATTTCTATCCGAAAAAGTGCACCCACCCCGATCCGTTACACCCGATTATTGCCGTTGGCCCTTTCTCCAAATGAGGGATCGATCACATGCATTGTAAGCCTACCTTAGCCGAGGGGCATGGTTACATCATCGTAGCCATTGATTATTTTATGAAATGGGTTGAGGCTATGCCTACGTATGCAAAGGATGGTAAGACTGCCGCTCTCTTCCTGTTCAATCATGTGATAGCAAGATTCGGAGTACCGTGGTCCATAGTTACGGATCACGGATCACATTTCCGCAATGAAATGATGGAGGAATTAAGTGCTAAGCTAGGTTTTCGTCATGAAAACTCAATGCCCTATTATTCGCAAGCTAATGGTCAAGTCAATGCCATTAACAAAGTTTTGAAAACAATGCTACATCGGATGGTTGGAGACCATAAATCCAACTGGCACCTGATTCTTTTCTATGCTCTTTGGGCTTACAGTACTTGGGTTAAAAAAGCTACTGGTTTTACACCCTTCCAGCTTATCTATGGAATAGAAGCTGTCTTGCCTATTCAATGTCAAATTCCCTCCTTGAAACTTGCCGTCAAAATTCTCTGAGACACTTCCACAGAGGAAGAAATATTTCTCTACTTAAACAACGTTGATGAAACTAGAAGATATGTTGCCTTAGCCAATGAGGCACACAAGAAATGTGTCAAGGCGCAGTATGACAAGTCTTTACAACCTCGTGCCTTTAACGAAGGTGACCTAATTTTAACCTCTAATCAGAGACATGACAAACTAGGGAAGGGGAAGTTCAAATCCATGTGTTATGGTCCTTTCATTATTTCCAAAGTTCTAGAGAAAGGGGCCCATGAGCTCGTGGACCCCCTTAGGACAACCTCGCAATGGGTTGTACTTGAAGAGGTACTATGCCTAGATCTTTCTTGTATACTACCTTCTATATATGTATATTACTTGAATTTTTAGTGTGCTTAACTATTTTCAATATGGTTTTGAGTTTAGTGTCTGTATCTATTTATACCATGTTTTGGTCGTGTAGAGCATATGGATTTCTACGGCTTCGCTGATGGTGCTTGCTGCCACACCTTGAATCTTGCCTCGGCTGCTTGGGTTCTCTATTCCCCAGCTTATGATTTGGTCATTTTAGGAGTGGCTTGTATTGGTCCCGGTACCAACATCATCGTTGAGTATCAAGCAGTCATAGGTCTTCTCACTGAAGCTGCCTCCCAATATGTTCGTAACTTGGTAGTTTTGATGGACTCACAACTAGTGGTTTGTCATTTAAACCATGCCTATACCATCTGGACTCCTGTGCTTCTCTGTCTATTCAAGAGGGTACGTTGTGGAGAGGTCATTTGAAGCTATTACCTATAGGCATATCCCTAGGGGAGGTAATGCAGTAGCTGATTCATTAGAAAGTTACATCCTAGACTAGCATATTGCCCACTTATGACATAGAAATCAAACATGGTTCACTGTAAATAAACTGTAAAAGACATATAAACTCATGTAAATACATTTTCCATTTGAGACGCATAAACACCAAAATTAAAAGTCTGTGTGTGTATATATATAAGTGTTTTACAAAAAATAGGTCACGACACCTCATCTGAAGTGCTCAGGCTTTCAAGAAAACAATCATCATACAAAAATACTGAAGCTATCTATCAGTTTTCAGTAATAAGTCATGCATCCTATCATCTAGTGATGCTTGTGGTAACACATGACCACTTGGGCTACTCGACATAGCAGTCTATTGAAACGACCTGGTACTCCTATAGTGGGCCTCTGGTACCTCAATGGGAGGTCGTTGATCGAGGCATCTGGTATGTCTAGATTTAACCTCTTGAGGTTCTCCTCTGGCTCCCCCGTCACATCATCTCCTTGTGGAACAAAACAAGCTCCGACTCGCCTATCTAGTGGGAAGGATCCCCCAAGTCGTGCTGCTCCAACATCTGCATGAAAACATTTAAGTCTCGTTACTACCACTAGTACAAAATGAGGAATTAGCTACTAGGTGACTAAATTTTTTTGTCACCATAGGTTTTTCAAGTGATTTACTACTAAATATGAGCAATTTTGATTAACCCAACTATAACCGACTAAAATTAATGACTAATTTAGTCACCGGTTAACAAATATGACTAAATAATAAGTGACAGAGTTAAAAATGACTAACA
>LPNX010967221.1:593813-610625 GCA_001517045.1 Pseudotsuga menziesii | reverse complement strand
GGTTTGGTGGGTTTTGGATATGGATATTGGTCATACCCATTGAGGAGTTTGGGATCGATATTAACCACTGTTGAGAGTTTACAATTTCTCTATTTAATTGCCATAGCTACCATGGATAAAGCAACATTGGAGAGAACCTAGAGACTTTTGAAGAGGCGGGCCGCGAATTCTGCACCTTTGGCGTCAACACCACCTTCTTTGCTTACAAAATCCTTGGTAAGTTTATCGATTTACTGTGAATTGATAAATTTTTAGTGAATTTTGGATAAAAACCCATGTGTTGTGCGGTCATAGCTAAGCCAATTTTTTTCCATGTTGTTGCTTTTACACTAGCCCTCTTGTGAATTATGCCCCCAGCCTGTCTATATTGAACGATACCCTACATGTTCCCATTATATCGGATAACTATAACTCAAGGGAATTTTCTACATGCTAGTTATGTTAGCATTTGCTATGTCAAATACCCTCTGCATGTGCCCAATCTTAATGTTTCAGTGAAAATATTTCCCACTGTGGGCTTCCAGCTGATCCTCTGCCTCGAACATTGGAGCCGTTTCTTCATTTTACATATCTCCATATCTTTGTTGGAATGTGTCTTCCTCCATAGCCACATTTTCCATATCTACATCGTTTTAGGCCATATTTTGTGAAGCTTTTGAGTCAAGAATGTATGGAGTAAATTTTTTTGAAAGTGCGTACATGCAATGACCAATTTTTTTTAGTGTGGCAACTTGTTTGTTACACTCCTCATCTTTCTTTTATTTAAAAAAAATGTTTTATACATGTAATACTCTTCTTTATGTGGTCCTTTATTGTATAAAGGACACCATGTATGCTCTTATTCAGTAATTTTGTCATTGGAGTTTAATTCTTCATGAAAACCCAGACCTTCATCCTCAGACTTTTCTGCTCCTTCAGTTTGAAAACCCAAACCTTCATTTCTGCTATTCTTGTTTCCAACATTTACTTGTGATATTGAATTTTTATTTGGTGCTAGGTTATAAGGATAGGAACAGGCCCCAATCATGGGAACATACTAAACATACTTTTTTCTGCAGGCCTGCAATCCATGACTGAGGAGGAATTGACCGCAAACAATGAACCATGTTGCTCATAGAATTTTGACAAAATTGGCAGCTCTTTAGTGCTTTCTCTCAAATCCATCACTGACTATTCAAAAAATTGTTGATTCTTCTTGCCTGTATTCTCAAACTCAGGTTTGTTCTCACTTGTATTCTCAAACTCATCTCCCAAAATGTCTGACAATTTTGAATGTAAAGACTCTCTCTTTGAGACCTTTGACAAACTCCACATATTAGCCTCTACTGGATCATCTGAGCTACTTGTCAACTCACCAATGTCTAGTCCAAACAAGTTTCCTTCAGTGGTCAGATTCTAGGTTGAAACCATGTGGGGGTCAAATCTTGATAACCAACATTCTAGGACTAGCAATTGTCCAAAAACAGGCTACAGACTAGAGTGTAATGTGTATTCATGTGCATCTCCATGAGGTAGATGACTTTAGTTATTTTAACCAAGTACATAGTTAAACCAAAATTTTCTCCGTATCTTTATTTATGTAAAGAGTCCTCATTTTTTTGGAGGTTTATGTTTGTTTTTCTCTTATTGTAATCCATTTAGTGTAGACATTCATAAAAAGGGTTTGTATAATTGTCTCCAGTGGCCGGGAATGTATGGTTCTTTTTGTCATCTAGAGCTTTCATAATAGGGACCCAGGAAAATTATATTTGTTTCTTACACACCAATAGGATAAGGTGTTTCTTTAGTCAATATAGATACTGTGGATGGATTCCACATAGTGGAGTTTGGACCTCAAGTCCCAAGCCATGAGGCAATAAGTGTAGCTATTAAAAATTTAGTCTAGTTAGGTGCAGTTGTTTGTGGCTAGAAAGGCCTAAAAAAATTAACTGAATCTGGTTTGAATCTCATCAAGCTAGGTGTAAAACCTCGAGTAGGGATCTGGTTCTGATGTAGTTGTTGTCCTGTCATCCTATAGATATTTATCGGCGTTGATTTCTCAATAATTTTTGGATATTGGATCTGTATCAAGAATTCTGGACAGCATCATTAAATTATGTTTACATCTTTGTCGCATTATTGAACAATACGAAGGCACTCCAAATACAATAGAGTTGGAGTAGATTATAGAGGTTAGTTTAATACTCTTTGTAACACCTTGGTTTTGACCCCGTTGCATTAGATGTATATGATGTATATATTGTAAATAATCATGGTTTGGAGCTAAAGGCCAAGGCCCCACCATTGATTGGTTATGCTATGTTTTGGGTTGAAATTGTCACCGATGGTATATCGGGGCATACGGCATACATATCAAGTTTTGTCATCATGTAAATATACATATTTAATTAAATGAACCCAACCAACTATGCTCACTACAGCCATAATGAAAAGGGAATGATTTTCCCAAGGATAAGGGGTGGAATTGTTAAACCATGAACCAATGGGAAAAAAAAGCCATGTGTCACCTTCCCTTGTCTTACCCAACTACCACCATTAAAAACTGCTGCTGTTAGTTGGGGAAGTTATGGCTGGGAGTGGAGTGTGGCAGGAATGTCAGTTCTTGCACACATGCACACTCCACCAGCAGGTTGACCCCACATTGGTAAGAAAAGACAACCACCACCATCACTCCAGTGGAATCCCCATTCTCACTACTACGCCATTCTCTCCATTTCCTGTTCATCCTCACGCATGGACGATAGTCTGTTCATTCTCACACATAGGCATCTTTTCTGTTTGATCTCATGCAGCCAGGAGGGGAGTCATTTCTCGGTTGTCATTCACATTCTTCCATAGAGTGGAATCTGGTGTGTTTTCCCTCTGTATTTCCTGGGTCTGGTGTAAAAATTTCCTCATGCACAGGTTGAGCGTCTGTATCTTCCTCCACAATGTGGTCTGTGTAAGTTATTCCCAGTGGCTTCATTGTCCAGGAGGGACTGTTGTTTTCCCCACGTTGTGATCTATGTTATTGATACATTTGGAGACTGCTGTAAGTTGCTTGGGAGTCATTTTGGCCATGATAGGGCCAAGAATGACTCAGGATTCGTTTTCCCTGTCTAAGTTGTAACTGCTGATTGATTGCATGCGTGCAATTGTTGGTCTTAGGACTGTGTTGGGATCAGGGATGGGGGCTTGGGTTGCTTGATAAACCTGGTATGTTTGGAAAGCACACAGAGAGAGCTAGAGGACTGGCTTTCTTCTCCATAACCCCTGAATAGCACTGGAAGGGAAGTCAGGGCCTGAGGGACTGTGTTGCAGAGAAGGGACTGATTCCTTGTGTTGGGTGTGTGTGGGTGCCTTAGAAGTTAGGCTAGTTCTGGTGTCAGTGTTCCTAGCTCTATAATGGACTCACCAACTTAGAATTTAGCCTTTCCCAGCTCCTTGATGGCCTGATAAACCAACTGTGTTGGCTTGGCTATGTTTTGTGTATCCTTGGCTATGTGTAAGCATGCTTGTTCCTTATTCCTTCGAGAATCATGCCCATCTCGGGGGTGGCAGCATTGCTGAGAGATTAAGGAGCACACTAGCCTATGGTTGGGTGGAACATTGCAACGACATAGCTGGTTGTGGAACGAGCTCTTTACAAGATAAGTAATCTTGTCTATTTTACTTCTGCAATCCTATTTACTGTTAATGATTATGATGAACATGTTGAATGCTTGTACGAATGTATGTTCACTTCTGCTGTATGATAAATAATCATGTAGGCATGTTCTAATTGAAATCATTTTATTTCAGCACTTCAGCATTTTATGAATGTACATGTTCATGGGGCTCTTAGCCCGGATGGTTAACGCCATGGTAGCATCTTCTTTGCCGGTCAGAGGGTCAGGGATGTTACAGTGTGGTATTAGAGCTCATGTTGCAGCATGGGCCTGAATGAGCCATGAAATACCAGTTACCAAAGGGATGCTTCCTTCTGCCCAGGAAGAAATTAGTGAATGACTGGGAAATTCACAAAAAATGTCTAAGTGTTTGAACTGTCGGTTCATTGGAACGCTTAGTGGGAAGGACTTCTGATGTAGCAGAAAGATAGGTGGAAACACAACCGACGGAGGATAGTTGGAAGGAAAATTGCAGGAAAATTTTTCTAAGTGTTCGATGGCCGTCAACGGAAAATAGATGTTGGGTTCGCCGACACCGCGGAAGAATTTAGTGGTTTGAAAGTCCGTCGTTGCGGCTACCGTAGGGACTAAAACGTCGATGCAACAGTGTTAGTGGTTCTGATTGCCAACAGTAGGAAAGTCTTGAAATTTGATTTAAGTGTTGAAATCATCGGTGAAAAACAGTGGAAATTGGAGCCGCAGTTACGGGGAGAATCAACCGATGGCCGACGATATGTCGAAAAAGCTTAGTTGTTTCGAGGCACCGATAAGCAGCGGAGGAGTTAGGTGATTGCTCGGTGAAATTTAGAAGAAGAGAATATTTTTTGAAAAATTCGTCTAAGTGTTGAGACCATCGACGATCGACAGAAGTTAGTGGTTTGGACCGTTGATGCGCCAGAAGAAGGTTAGTTGATGAGATCACCGATGTTGTCGACGAAAAATAGTTGATCAAGCACCCACCATTGCGGATGGCTAGACAACTACGTGTTCGATGGGTAAGGCCTCCGACCGTTGATGCCATAAAGAAATAAAGTTTAAAATTTTTTCCAAGGCCCAAAATCGTCGGCTATCGAAAGAAGATAGTGCTTCGTGCGTCTGCCGTTGCAGAAGCCTAGAGCACTAGTCTTCTGATGGGGAGAAGCTCTGACTGCTGATGTCGGTCAAAATCAGTTCACTGATCCGATGAAGATCGAATATGGTGTTCCGCCGTTGCGGCTGCTGATGGAACTATTTCACCAATGAAAAGAAGAGAATTGAGCCAGTCAAGTGGCGAAAATGGAAGACTAAAGGGAAAATTTCAAAAATTTCTCTAAGTCTTGGAGTCATCAGCCAGTGGATGAAGTTAGTGGATTGAATGTCCCTCGTTGTGGCTGGTTAGTCGATTATCTTGCTAACGAACTTGTCCTCTAGTCGTCGATGCCGAAGCAGTAATGAACAGTAACCCTGGGCGGCGGTGACAAACAGTGGATGACTGGTGATGGAGAGGGGAAGTTTTCTCTGATAGGAAAGAAAAGGATTGGTAGAAAATAGTTGATTGGTTTGCCACTGTTGTGGACACCTAGAGGACTGAGAGTCTGATTCCATAGTGGGATGATATTTTGACCGCCGACAAAACTGTGATCCACGGAAATTATAAGGAGCCCGATACGAGGAAGGAAATTAGATAAGCAACTCACCGATCGGAAGTCTAGATGTTTAGCTGCGAAAATAGTAGGAAGATCACTTTCCGCTATTGCGGCTACCCAAAGGACTATGCACCCAATGCATAGTCAACTTGATCGCCGATGCAGGTCGAAAGTTTGGTGATTTGCCGCCGAAATGTCGAAAAAGTTGTGCGGAAGAGACAAGATGAAGAGAAGGAAACTTTGGGTTTTTCGAAGTGGAAATTTTCTTAGGAGATTGTAATTGTTTTAGTAGATTTCAGTGAAATGTTAGTGGCTTACAGGGCTGAATATGAAATAGAGAAAATTCTATGTTTAGCATAATTGTTGTTTTATGAATTTCCAGAAGAAAAGGTAAGTAATTTTGATTTAAATTAATATTATGCATCTAACAGTTTGATACAAACACATTTGCAGAAATTTAGATAAGTTCCAAGAATAGTACTCCACAGACAACAGTGTGGTAAAGCCAGAGGTGGTTCAGTCATGAGAACCCATGATGGGTATGATGCTCGAGATTCTTACGAGCGAGCAAAATATGCCATGGGAGAAAATGTCTATAATGGGAATGATGACATAGAGTCTAATGGAAGGGGATTCAGTGGACACCGTCCGAGGTTACAGCCACCATGAGAAGCTTGATCAAAGCCCAGGAAGAGCAGCATCAGTTGAATGTTGCAATGTTGCAGAGTTTGACAGTCTTGTAAAGAAATATAGACTCTAGATGAGGTACGACAAGACCAGAAGGCAGCAACAGTAGTACTAGGAGAAGGAGAAGGACTTCTAGTAGGTCATCTGACTCTGAAGAATCTAGCAGGGATTCCAGTTCTTCTTCTCATAAAATAAAAAGAAAGAGACAGCATAGGGATCGCTCTCGAGATGAATTTAGGAAAGCTAAACCTCCTACATTTGATGGTGAGGTAAAGACTGGACAAGAGGTTGAAGCTTGGCTTCTTGGAATAAAGAAATACTTTCAGGTGCATGACTATTCGGGAAACATGAAGGCAAGAGTTTCCATATTCAATCTGAATGGAAGAGCATCCATTTGGTGGGAACACTTCAAGCAAGTAAAGAGGATCAGTGAAAGGAGACTTAAGTGGAAATAGTTCAAGAAGTATTTCAAGCATAAATACCTCTCTGACAGGTATTATGATGACAAGATTAAGGAGTTCCATGAACTGAGATTAGGACAGTGGACCATGGAAGAATATGGAAACTTAGTTTTTGGAGTTGTTGAGGTATGTCCGGTACATCAGAGATGAAAAAGTGAAGGTCCAGCATTTTCTGAGTGGATTTCCTCAGTATTACAAAGATAGAATTGAGTTTTATGAACCTAGAACTCTTGAAGAAGCAATAAGGAAGGCTAAGTATTGCTATGAGAAAAGTAGAGGTAAGCCAGATTACCATAAGGCATGGAAGGACAACAAGAATGAGAAGTATGACCAAAGAAAGAAAGGTTTCAAACCTTCTAACTTCAGGAATCAGCAAAAGCAGCCATCCCAAGCTACGAGTAAACCAGTTGGAGTGACAAGAGAAAAGCCTAAGGCTCCACAACAGAATAGAGGGCCACTCCAATGTTGGAAATGTGGAGGATCCCACATGCGCAGAAATTATCCACTCAAGAATGAGAGTGCAAGGCCAGTTTATAACATTCAAGAAGCAGAAACAGTGGATCAAGTAGCAAGGGCAGTCCCTAGGATTTATGCAGCACTGGAGGACCGCCAGGCAGATCACCAGTCAACTGTGGTTGAAGTAGCAGGTAAGATTGTTGAGCAATCTATTTCTATTTTGATTGACCCTGGTTCTACTCACAACTACATTACTCCTAGAGTTGTGGATATTTTTTATTTTAAGAAAGTAAAGCATAAGAAGTCTTGTTTAGTTCAGCTAGCCACTTGAACTAAGAGAAAATTTAGTGAAGTGGTAGAGAAATGTCCATTGGTCATGGATTGATTGGTCACTTATGTAGATCTGAAAATTTTACCGCTTGGTACCTATGATGTTCTCATTGGAATGGATTGGTTAGAAGCTCACAGGGTGAAGCTTGACTGTTATAATAAGACTTTCAAATGCATGAATGAAGAAAGGAACCTAGTAGTTGTGAGAGGTATTCCAAAGGTGATTTCAATACGACAGGTTTCAGCAATGTAGTTAAAGAAGTTCTGTAGGAGGGGTTTCCAGTTGTATGCAGCTCAGATTTTGGAGGAAACAGACAATGAAACTCCAAGGTTGGAGGACTATTAGGTGTTACAGGAATTCAGGTATGTGTTTCGTGATGAGATTCCAGGGCTTCCTCCAAAGCGGGACATTGATTTCATAATTAAACTTGTACCAGAAGCAGCACCAGTGTCCAAGACACCCTACAGGATAAGTACACTGGAGATGCTAGAGTTGAAGATGCAACTATAAGAGTTGTTGGAATAGAAGTATATCTGGCCGAGTGTGTCTCCTTGGGGAGCACTAGTCCTGTTTGTAAAGAATAAAGATGGTACACTCAGGTTATGCATTGATTACAGACAATTGAACAAGGTTACTGTGAAGAATAAATATCCTTTGCCTAGGATTGATGACCTCTTTGATCAAATGAGGGGAGCAAAGGTATTTTCCAAGATTGAATTGAGGTCTAGTTACCATCAGATGAGAATAAAGGATGAAGACATCCATAAGACAACCTTCAGGACAAGGTATGGACATTATGAGTTTGTAGTGGTACCATTTGGTCTCACAAATGCACCAGCTACATTTATCTGCCTAATGAATAGTGTCTTCAGCAGATATTTGGACAAGTTTGTTCTTGTTTTCCTTGATGACATTCTTGTTTTTTCGAAGAATGAGAAAGAGGATGAAGAGCATTTGAGATTGACATTGAAATTGCTCAGGGAGCATCAGCTGTATGCAAAACTGAGCAAGTGTGACTTCTATAGAGATAGAATTTAGTATTTGGGTCACATTATCTCAGAGGAGGGTATATATGTGGACCCTTAAAATATTGAAGCCATTATGAATTGGCCTACTCCAAGAAATGTGACAGATGTAAGATCTTTTATGGGACTTGCAGGATACTATCGGAGATTCATTAAGGGATTTTCCAAAGTTGCACATGCCATCACTTCTTTGCAAAAGAAGGGGATAAAGTTTGAATGGACATCAAGGTGTGAAGAAAGCTTCTAGCAATTGAAGAATCTTCTCACCAGTGCACCAGTATTGCAGGTTTCAAATCTAGAGAAAGATTTTGTGGTGTGTACCGATGCATGCAGACAAGGGCTTAGAGGATTCCTTAAGAAGAATGAGATCGATAGAAGTGCAAACCTTACCTAATGATTTGCAGAACTTGATATATCGACAAATACTATAACTATAGAAAGATAATTTCTATGAAAAATGTTAAATTTCTACTCTAAAATCACATTAAAAACATTACTTCGAAAATAATTTATCCTAGCATATACATAATATTTATAAAAACAAAAACTTAAATTCTTTAATTTGTTGTTTTAGATTTTCCTAAATACAAAACTAAAATATTATATAATAGATGGCCATGATTATGACAAATTACACTTTGAATTTTTTTTTTATTAATATAAATTAATATTATTAATCTTATAAAATATTTATAAAATCGTAAAATAAAAATAAAAATATTATTTATGAAATGAGTGAATATATTAACAAAATGAAATTACCTATTAACACAATTTTGTTTCCACTTTGTTTTGTTTAAAAATTAGTCATATACATTTTCATTAAAAGTAAATATTGTTTTTAAATTATTTATATTTTCCGACTTATTTATAATTAAGTGGATATATGGAGCTTATCATAGATAGGAATGGAGTGGAGACTTATTGGTGATGGAAGACAATTTGGAAATTCAAACATCTCCTCTTAAGTTAAAAAAAAATTTGTTTGGCTTTTATTGTCTAATAAGGTTTTAACTTTGGATGTTCTTTATAGAAAAAGAAGGGAAGGGCCTCGTAGGTGTGACTTATGCAAAAAGGATGGAAAAACAAATTTTCACTTAGGTGTAGAATGTCCTTATACAAAAAGTGTATGGAAGGAAATTGAATCAAAGATGCTATTAAACAATTTATGGATGGGTAATTCTATGGAAGTTTGTCTTAAGACATGGTGTCTTAACAAGGATTTAAATGGCATAAGGTCTCTACCTATTATTGTTCTTTGGTTTATATGGAAGGCTAGGGATGAGAGTTGTTTTGAGGATTTCCTCTATTTTCCTATATAGGTTTCATCTGGTTGTTTGGGTATGTTGAGATCCATTCCACACGAAAGCATTGTTATTAAAACCAGAATGGTTGTTGAGGAATCTATTGACAAAACTTTTCCTTAGGGATACTTTGATGGATCGCCTGCTCGTGATCCAAAAGTATGTGGAGCACGAGGAATTTTATTTATATGTGAGGAACCTTTTATGCTAAAATTTTTGTTGTAAAATTGCTCCTAAAATTGGCTTTGGATAATAAGGTACTGGGTAAATGGTTTGTACATAATGCATAATTTGCTGCTTTCTCCACTACTTTTTGAAGTTATTAGATATTTTGGAATGATGGATTAGATAGTATTTTAACATATATACACGGAAAGGAATTTTGCTGCAGCTGGCTTTGCAAAAGATGGATCGCTCGTTCCGGAAGGAGTATGACATATCATGAAATAGTGGAATACTTTTTAATTTTGATGATTATTACAGACTTTTGAGGAGTTTTAGCAAAACTTATGGAAGTAGATCTTGGTGATATGGTTTCCGTATTGTTATGAAGTATGTCTTTGGACATGTTTTTTCTGGGAGGTGGTTTACTAATTTTGTATATTTTTGGAACTGGATGTATAGTTTGTAAACTTATGAAATCTGTGAAGATTTTTTATCATGGACTGAAAAAGAGGTTAAAAATTATTTAAAATGAATATATCAAAATATAAATAATTAATTATTAAAATAAATCTTTTTTATAAAAAAATTCTAAAATTTTGAATAAAATATTCCATTAAACAATAGTTTTAAAACTAATCAAAATCCAATATAATGAAATCAAAACATCAATTTTAAAATGTTTCTTTCTTAATTATTATTATTATTATGTAATGGAAACTAATATGTTCTAAAACTACTCAAAATCCAATAACTATATAGTTATTATATTGGTTAATCAAATCAAAACATCAATTTTTAAATGCTTATTTTTTTAAATTATGTAATAGAAACTTATATTATCTTGGAAAAAAATAATCTATTAAGTTTTGAATGTGATCAAATTTCTCCAAATATAAAATTCTTTGTTAAAAAAATGTATAATTAAAAAAATGTATAACTCAATTTTTATGATTTTAATTTATAATCATATATATTAGATTTTAAATATTTTAAATCTAGTATGAGATATATTATTTTTTATAATAAAAAATGACACATTAGTGTATCTCTCCTGCTATACTTGGAGATACAATATTCCTCTTCAATACAATTAAAAGAATATATCATAATGCACTGAATTAAAAAAACATATAAAATTCCAATAAGAAAAACGAAATGTTATTTTTTATATTTTATAAAGATTTCAAATGGTTTTATAAGTGATTTTATATTAACAGCATAATGAAAGACATTACATATTTTATAATTTGGACTAACAGCAACTTTCCTATAGCTAGCAATAAAACTATTCTATGTCATGATTCATCACTTTATTATGCAGGGCATTAATAAAAACACAGATATCGATTCTTAACATGGAATGTGAGAGTTTTGCAAACAAATGGAAGCACTCCGAGTAAACCTAATTATTATAGAATATACATGTATTCGGAGTTCATTTTCCACGTTACATAGCCGACTTCATGGATCCAGTCTACGTGCTCTGTGCTATCGAAGAACTCTCCCATTCCTTCGTCAATGGCGACTGTAGAACTGTTAACGAACTGTACATTGCTTTGATCAGAGCATTTATATTCAAACTGATTCCTCTCTGTGCCCAATGTAGGCAGTCCCGTGTAGAACTCCTCTACTCCAAAATCCGTAGAAATGTCGGCTGGCGAGGCGAGCATATTACATTCCGGAAACAACAGGTCCTTAACGTAAAATAAACTGTCATCTAATATGGCTTCATCTTGTGCAAAATGATCAGTGAATCGCGGGGATTGCAGCTGGTCTGCTAAACTAGACATCGAACTGGATGAGTTTCTATCTTCTGTTTGAACTAGATTAACATCTACCATCCCAAAATCCGTCCTCTTCGAACCATCTGCTGTGATCGAATCATTCCCAAGTAGGCAGGAAGAATTCGTAGTTTCTTGAGCATTCGAAATTTTGATGGAGACATCTGAAGTAGGAATATTAATGCAGCCATAACCGTTCGAACCGTTCGGTCTAATTTTAACGGGGATGGCTCTGGAGACATAGTTTTGGAAGTGGGGAGGGGATTTTGGCCTTCTAGTCTTCATATTCTTATCCTTCGCTTGAGATTGTTCTCCGTTTTTCCCCAGATGGGAGTTCCAGTAGTTCTTGATTTCGTTGTCAGTTCTGCCAGGCAGTCTTCCTGCTATGAGCGACCATCTGCATGCATGCATATTTATCCACACTTATCAAATGAAATTGTCAGTATGCCATTAATAATTCTAAATTCAGAAACCACGACATGGAAATCTCGTGAGTGAATGAATCTCCAGTCATTGTCAACAGACCGATTGCCAAGAAGACGATGCATTTTAATAATGAGCTCTTCCTCATCGGAGGAAATGTTTCCCCGTTTAATGTCGGGACAAAGATAGTTCCGCCAACGTAATCTACAACTATTTCCACATCTGTTAAGACCTGCAAAACAAAATATTTAGGGTTTCAACAGACATCTAGGTTTGAATTAATAGTGCGTTAAGAGATTTGCTGAGAATCACCTGCTTTCTTGGGGAGTTTCTGCCACCCACCATCGCCATGAATTTGAACATATTTGGAGAGAATCAGATCCTCCTCGGCTGTCCAGGCCCCACGGTTGAGCCGTTGTTTCGAGCAGCAAGGATATCTACCCATATGGAATATCTTCTTCTATAAACCCTAAAAGCTATAAACTCCACAGTAATGGCCTCGTCGTTTGTCTTTCGTTGGATTGGTAAGTATAAATAGAAAAATTTAGAAAAAGAACGCTACAAACACCAGCCACTGGCACAGCTGAACTGCGAAAACCATGCTATCAGAACTATGCAATTGATTTAACGTCCAGTTCCTTTCATATTACTATATCGCTGTTCGTCCCGTACCATAATTGGTGACCTGCCCAGGCCCACTTCTATTTTTTTGAGCAGGTATGTCCTGACTCCTGACTCCTGTCCCGATCGAGCGGATTACGTGTTGAGCTGCATTAGGCTACAATGTACATTCATACGCAATACGCTCGTACATTCATAAAAACGATGCTATCAGAATTATGCAATTGATTTAACGTGCAGTTCCTTTTATATTGGTGGCCTGCCCAGGCCCACTTCTATTTTTTTGAGCAGGTATGTCCTGACTCCTGTCCCGATCGAGCGGATTACGTGTTGAGCTGCATTAGGCTACAATGTACATTCATACGCAATACGCTCGTACCTTCATAATTACAATTGTAAAATTCTCCTTTAGAGATAGTGATGGATCTTGGAATATATTGACCATTTCGAATATTTTTATGTTTTTTTTAAGTTGTTCAATTTCAGCTATCTATATTTAGCTCTATGTCATCACCAATATTTTCCATTTTATTCATTTATTAACAGTTAGTTATTTTTTATATTTCCTTTTTATATTCTTCGAGTAATATGTCATGAATATTTTTATGTTTTTTTAAGTTGTTCAATTTCAGCTATCTATATTTAGCTATATGTCATCACCAATATTTTTCATTTTATTTATTTATTAACAGTTAGTTATTTTTTATATTATGTTTTCATATTCTTCTATTAATATGTCATGAACTTTTGGTTATCCATTAATTAGTCTTCATTTATACATGTGTGGCTACCACTTATCTATTCATCAACTATCATCAATTAACTACTATTTTTTATAGATTTATTTGTATAATTACTTATTTAAGATTGGTTTCTTTGGTTATCCAAATTAGATATAAAATTGTTTATATTTTATTCTTATCATTATCTAAAGTTTAATTTTATTACATTTAATTTTATTAATATTACATTATAATAAACATTTAAAACATACATGATTCATTATGATGATGATGATGGTGGTCTTTAACATCTAGTGAGACCAAATTGGGTCTATTATTTCTATGCTCAAAAAACTTAAAGAGGAGCATCCCTAGTTCGCCATAATGTTGAGGAGTTAGACACTTAGAAAGGTCATTGCTAGAGCAAAAGCTTATGGAACTCAAATCTAATGTAGGTGTGAGGGAATTCTAAGAAAAAAAATGATTTTCATGTGCAATGCTCATACACTTGCACAAATAGAAATCCTTTCATCCCATGACATTTTAGGCGTTGTTCAATGTCTAGTTTCACTAAGAAGCTCACAAGAGCTCATTCTAATATTGACAATATTAGGGTTAATGATCTCTTTAAAGAATAATGATAATTTTCTTTTAACCTCTAAATCTTCATTGCACCACATTTTCTCCTTGAACGTATAAGTAATAATACTTTTAATTTTTTTGATATTTTGGAGAGTGGGAGTTTCGTCAATCACCCACTAATTTAACCAAGTCGGTCCTTTACATCCCCACTTAAGGTGTAGGTGGTTTTTTATGGATTTAAAAACAATTTTAGGAAGCCGACGATCCCTTATACTGTTTAATTTGTGCACTTAAATTAGATATCTAATCATAACCATGCTTTCAATAGGGAAGAGCCCCGCTTCTAAGATGATAATAGGATATGTCCTGTTTCTCTTAATTTTAAGATTATAAATAATAATCTGCCTCTAGATTTGCTCTGTTATTCTCCAAGATTCTTTGGAAACATTGCATCCCTAAGCTTCACATCCATTTAAGATAATGCGAGTGACGATCATTTTAAGCTTCACATCAAAAGGTTTGTTCTTTCAAGAGCAGAGTAGGCTTTCCATACTCCATTAATCCTCTTCTCCATGTTATAGTTCAAGTTGAGCTTGTGATGGAAGTTAGTTCCTAGATATTTATAATAAGTTATCTCCTCAAGGTTTTTATTGTCATATACAAAATTGTCATAAGTACACTTAATGGATTTAATAATCATGACTTTTTTTTGTCGATGTTTATGACCATGCCCATATTGGTGTAGAAATCGTTGAGAATTATTAAATGCTTCTCAAGATCACAGGTCACCTTTCAATAAGAATGATATCATCAGCATAGAGGAGAAGCATTGTGACTATTCTTGTTAAGGTCATGCTAGCACAACTTGATTCTTGTAAACAATATTCTAGCTTATAAATGTAGATTTTGAAAAAAGTAGGCGAGAGGGGGAACCCTTGCTAAAATCTAATATTACAATTAATATTCTGCAACCATCCCTTAGTGTTTTTGGATTTGGAAACCATGTTCTCCTATAGCCTTCTAGTCACATCCATTGGCTTGAAAGGAACCTCTAACTCTTGTAATCTATTTCATAGGTTCTATCTAGGAACCATATAAAAAATTTATAAAGTCCATGAAACAACCAAAAAGATTGGATTTATTATTATGACACTCCTCCATGATGATCCTAAGCATAAGAAGGTGGTCTATGGTTGAATGATTCCTTCTGAAGCTTGCTTGGCCTTTATCCTAGTTTCCTTCGTTTTCTTGCCATATGCTAATCTTCTTTTCGATAATAATACCGTAAGGCTTGGCTAAAGAGGGATAATCATAATGCTTTAATAATCAAAGGGGTTACTTTATCTCTTCTTTTAAAAATAGATAATTTATAAGGATTTGATTCCAAGGATTTGGGAAACCATGCTTGACTACTAGATTAAATAAATTGTGAATGTACATGATGAGGACATGTGCTCTCATTTTTAATATTTTTTCTTGGTACCCTTCAATGTCTTTAGCTTTTCCATTAGGTGGACACTTAGTCTCAAACTTTGTGTCTTATAAAGAAAAGATTTTCTAAATTGTAAGGAGGGATTTGATGTTATTTGGTATACACCAATAATTACTAATTTAATTTCTACTAAGATATTCTATTTTATTATTTTAAATATTTTTGACAAAAATTCAAAAATAAAACAAATGTAATAAATTATTCTATTATTAATAAAAAGATATTGAAGGGGACATAAATGAAATTATTGTTGAAGAGTGTTTGCTTACCCACAATAGGAAAAGACAAGTGGTTGTAGCTACTGAGTGAGAAATCAAGGTGCAGGAGGCATCTTCCCCGAAATGAGGTCACAACTCTTTGTTGAGTGCTAAGGAGTAGGAGGCTCATAAATGACCAAGTTCTAGGAAAAATAATATATAATAGTATGTCCATTAGGAAGGAGGAGGCTAGCATTGGATGGGGATTGAATGTGATAATACAAGAGATGGTGCATTGAGTGGATTTTTCTCTTGTGGTTTCGTGCACACGCTCGAGGGTTTTGGAGCAAGTGAGTTAGCTTCTCTAGGAGTTGGTTTTGAGGAATGACTATCCCATTTTTGTTTTCGCAGCAATGGTGCCAAGTTCTTATTATGATTCTTATTATTAAATCTAGTTACAGTAGGATGTGCATTTCAACTTGAAGTGCAACTATATTCTTTAGGAAAAAATGTTTTATGCATTTGTATAGGGAAAATATCTATGCTTTTGTATTTTAATCATGTATGTACAATGTTAGATTAATTATTTATGCATCTCAGATCGGGCATCCATACCCGAATCAAAGATTGTTAGTAATGGATACTATTGTAATATTTAGTAAATTATGAGCATAATCATTTTTATTGTTGTTCTAGTTTTGAATCTATAAACTAGATTCATTTAAATTATTTAATGTTTGTAAATTACTTAGTTCAAAGCTATTCTCACTAGCTTAATCCAAGGGATAAAAAATATTGTTTTAAACAAATCAACTTTTATTATAGAATCTGGTCGAGAGTTGGAAGGCCTTAGAAATTTTAATATATATATATATTAAATATATTCTATTAAAAGAAATATGTTATGATTCCAAATCTTACACATCTAGAATGATGGATCGGGATCATTTGAATCTGATTTAAATATCTAAGAATAATCTACTTATGAAAATTATAAGTCTAGATATGAAATACAACAAGTTATGATATCCATAATGTATTCAAGAAATCAATCAAGGATCCGTCAGTATCCTATCAAATATTACACTATCAATCAACATTATAATCAATGCTACAATTTTCTAATTAAAATGTTGAGATATCCTCTTAAACAATGAATCTTTCCAAAACCAATGCACAATAATAAGTCCATTCTAGATGGAAACCAAGTGTCTCTAAACATAAAAATTCATATCTAAAAACGTTTCTCACTAGAAATGCTTACAGTTACTTCATAACCACAATTTCAATTGT